>WNWU01013618.1:231463-439143 GCA_012654045.1 Ptyas mucosa
TGACCAGTCTTTTTATTTTGAAATTTACCAGTAGCCGCTGCATTTCCCACCCCCGGCTTATACTCAAGTCAATGAGTTTTCCCAGTTTTGGGGGTGAAATTGCGGGGGGTAATTACGGTAATTCATTACCGTATATTCGAGTATATACGGTAATGAAAGTTCCTATTCATGTTTAACAAAGTCAAATCCATAGTATTTTTTTATCCAATTTGAACTTTTCTTTCAGCTGCTGGTAACTAAACAAGTAGCAAGCATAACTTTCTGTTTCAAGTTCTTCCCTCAATACTTCTTCCTTAGTATTGGATATATTTATTCTAACTCCAACTCTTACAGCCCAACTGTGAGGGCAACCTGCAAGTATTAATAAACCTAAAAATACTCACACTGACCACTAGAGGCAGCTCTTGGATCCCATTGTAGGGAATATTGAACATTCTGATGTTATTCCCAGTAAAATAATCAATAAAATAACTAGCTATCATTGGGACCTAATAGCCTCTAAAATTGCCACAAATTTTCTAGGCCTGAATTCTATTTTCATGAGACTCTTGCTTAAAGTGTTTTTATTTTGAAGCTTATAAATTTTCACCTAAAATGAATTTGTTTTGGCAATATATTCAGATAGCTTTCTGTTTATAGATTGCAACATAATCAGTAATTCAGAATTACCTCAGAGACAGCAATATCTGGAGTTAAACACATAAGCAGCACTTGATTCACTTGATTTTTTTTTCCCTGAAAACATCAGAGACTATGTGGGAGAGAGTTACAGAAGGTTGCTTTATATGCTGGAGAAAAAGTTATTCTTTCTGCAAACTTCAAAATTTAATTCATGATGGCACAGATTAGATTTTATTTGCCGATTAATAAACCAGGCAGACCAATGCAGTTTTCATTTATTTACTTTTATTTTTCTATCACATTTAGAAATCACCCATCTCCCTCACACAACTACAATATAATACAGTTCAATATAAAAACATTTTCTTGATTTACATTCTGTCTTTATTGTTTTTATAAATAACTCAAATCATTGAACATAATACTCTGTTTTCCTTCTTCCTATCACAACAAAAACTCTGTGAAGTGGCTTCGGCTGAGAGTGACTGGCCCAAATCACTCAGCCAAGCTTTCATGCCTAAGGCAGGACTAGAACTCGAAGTGGGAATCTGTAGAGCTAGCAAAATCCAAACGTCTTTCCTGAATTAAATTGTCCAATTCTTCAGGAAAGCAGTTCTCTATTGAGTCTATCTATTTGAACTCATTTCCAAAGATCAATAAGCTAGGTGTTTAAGAAATCCAGGGACATACTTCAGAATCCTTGTATAATGTTAATGAAGCATTATAGAGCACGTTCATAGCAAAAATTGTGTTGAAGAGAGAGGAAATACTTTACAACTGGACAGTTAAGTTGACCTTAAGCTACTTATTTGGCTGAGGATAAGAAGACAATGCTACAAGAACTCATCTGTTAAAAACAGCATATTTATATTTATATTTAGGAGGACATGTGTCAGATCCCTAAAAGTGATACTGCCATTCAATTGGGAGAAGGGGGAGACTTGGATTCAATTTACTAGCATTGCCAGTGTCAACAGATATTTTACAACCTATATCCTGGCGCCAAAGAGCCCTGAGACCCCTTAACATTGAGGAATGTTTATGACAGCCATGTGGGCTATTTCACTTTAAAGAATAAAGGAGAAATGATGTGAATACATACTTTTCCAGTTCTCGGGGCAGATAGTAAAGAAAACATCTTCACCTTGTGTATTGGCTAAAAACTGCATTCTGGCTAAAGTCTCTACCACTTTAATCCTACTTGTCTCGCCTAAGGGTATTCAGACCTTGTTTTGAATTCATTACTGTCACTCCTGCTTAATAAAAGGTTCCTTTTGAAATACTCAGTTTCAAGAGTTTTTACCTTCTTAAGTTGGGAGGAGAGGCAATCCTTACAGAAAGCAAGGTCTGCAAAATGGTCAACCCAGAAAAGCAATCTTCGCTCTACTAGGGGACCTTGCAAACCATGTCTGAATGAAGCAGAGAACTAGGAGAAGCCAAATGCTGGGGGGAAACATCAACCACCACCCAGTCAGATGCCTGTTTCGTACACCCCATCGGAGAGGATGAGGTAACCCTGGAGAATCCTGAAAAGCCCCACTGGTCAACTGGCATCGAGAAGAAAGACAGCTTGGATGAGAGAACCAGAGGAGTCACCCTCAGCCGCCGCAACTGAAAACCGGAACTAGAAGCCCTTGCTGACCAGGGGGAATTAACCGAAGCCCCGCTGAGGGAGGATTGTCTGAAGAGGCATATAACTCAATTGGTGATGGAAACTTTGGAAAATCTCAACATCCGAGAGGAGCCAGGACGACAACCAAAGAGCGCTGAAAGGGCAGCAGTCGTGGATGATGCCAGGGGAGGCACCCCCCTTCTGGAGCCCACCTATCGAGCAGATGGTGCAGCAGCAGCGAGAGAAGACCCAGCAAATCCTACCCCCAGGCAGCACGCACACCAGCGCCCATTCCCAACCAGCCCTGAGTCCTGCAACTAGAAAGAGAAACTCCCTCCTATGGGGTGAAGTTTGATTGAATCCACAGCAATTAGGATTCTTTGTATAAGGCCTGCATAAGGCCAATGCACCAGAACTGCGGGATTTTGACCATTTCATGATGACGCTGCGACAACAGTTTGAGGACCCACTAGCAGATCACAAAGCACATGACCACATTAAAGTGGTGAGGCGGGGTGATGGCCAGTAGCAGAGTATACTGAAGAATTCCAGGACCTCGCATGTCAGGTGAACTGGCCAGAGGATATTTTGGTGAGCTGTTTCAAGGATGGGCTGAGTGATGATCTATACAATGCCTGCATGGCCCGAGGTGCACCGAATCACCTACATGAGTGGTACATCACTGCCGAAGAAGCTGAGATCAATATGGACAGAAACCAGTACCAAGCGGGGCTAGCATGAAAGAAATCCTCAACCCAATGGAAGCAAGAGCCCCTCAAACCACAAACCGCATTTTCTCTTAAATCCTCAGCCTGTTTCAAGTGTGGAAAAGAGGGGCACCGAGCTGAAGAATGTCATTTGCAAACACCCACCCGGAACCACCCACCGGGAGGTGGGGACTTGCAAAACCTGGCCAGCATGGGAAGGAGACTGCCCTGAGGAGCAGGGAGATCATAGAATTCCCATCCCCCCCACCTCTTTGGGGAGGAAACCCTGGCATCTCAGCAGGAGGAATCACTCTCATTTGGAAGCGATCCAGAAGATGAACCATTGGTAAGCAAACCAATTAAACTGTTTACCCTCCCCTTAAGACTATTTATCCCAAACCGGGACAGGGAGATAAATATCTTCGCTCTAGTGGACTCAGGGTGCACCCATTGTTTAATCAGCCCAACCCAGTAGGGAAGTTGGGGATTAACGTAAGAAAGCTGAAAAACCCCATCGCTTTCTGCCAACTAGATGGGTCAATAGCAGGGGGGGAGCCAGCTTCTTTTGCCACCGAGCCTCTACATATAGGCATCGGAAGCCATGAGGAAATACTTACATTTATAGTGGCACCTGGCATGGAATGGCCGTTAGTTCTGGGCCTTGCATGGCTGAAAAAATGGAACCCCAAAATCAATTGGAAACAAGGCATCATAAAATTTTAAATGCATGTGACTTTTGCCAAGAATCCACATAAAGGAACTGAGGGGGTAGAGAACCGAGAAACAGCCATGCCTGGTCACGCCATGCCAATTGAAGGCATACCCATAGAATACAAGGATTTGGCTGAAGTTTTTAGGGAAAAAGCCTCAGATGAGCTCCCTCCCCACCATGCCACCGACTGTGCGATAGAAATTTTGCTCGGCGCTAAACTCCCTAAACCCAAGATGTATAGCATGTCACCGAGGGAGTTGGAAGAGCTGAGAACATTTATTGAGAAAAACCTAGCACAGGATTTCATCAAGCCAGCCCGACCAAAAATCACAGCTCCAGTGTTATTTAGAGAAAAGAAAGATGGCTTAAAACGTCTCTGTGTTGATTTTCGAAATCTGAATGCTATCAGTGTGCAGAACATGATCCCCTCCCCCTTATGAAAGATATGCTAGCACACCTCGCTAAAGGGAAAAAAATTTCAAAGCTGGACTTAAGGGAGGCTTCCTACCATGTCAGAATTAAGGTGGGGGATAAGTGGAAAACGACATTTAACACTCCCCTCAGGTGCTACCAATTCAAGGTTTGGGTAACCCTTTGGGTTACAAGGAGCCCCTGCAGTGTTTATGCAGTTAATAAATGAAGTACTACATCAGCATTTGTAAAAGGGGGTCCTGGTCTACTTGAACAACATTTTAATCTACACCATGACCAAAGCAGAACATGTAAAACTAGTCAGGGCAGTTTTAAACAAACTCCGCTCTGCCAAACTTTATGCTAAACTTTTTAAATGTGAATTCCACCAAGAGAAGATTGACTGTTTGGGGTACTGCATTTCACACCACGGTGTAGAAATGGATCCTCTAAAAGTGCAGGCTGTACTTGATTGGGAACCTCCATGCACGCATAAACAGTTACAAAGCTTCCTGGGTTTTGCCAACTTTTACTGTCAGTTTATCCCTGCTTTCACTCAGATTGCCCTCCTCATCACCAAGCTCTTAAAAACAAAGGAGGAGGGCAACCCTAAGACGAAGCAGCCGTTGAACTGGAATATGGAATGCCAGGCAGCATTTGAAAAACTTAAACGGCTGTTCTCGGCAAAACCAATTTTAAAACACCCGGACGCAGAGAAACCATTTGTCATACAAGCAGATGCCAGCAATGTAGCAATAGGAGCGGTCCTGCTTCAGAAAAATGAGCAAGACCGACTACAACCATGCACTTTCACATCCAAAAAGTTGAATGAGACTGAGCAAAGGTGGGCCCTTTGGGAGAGAGAAGCTTATGCAGTTCGTTGCGTGTTGTTAACCTGGAGGCACTTCCTAGAAGGTAGTAAGACTCCTTTTGAAGTCTGGACTGATCATCAAAATCTAGAAACCCTAAAGACCCCAAGGAAACTCTCCCCAAAACAAGTACGATGGGCTCAGTACTTTAAACAGTTTGATTTTACTCTAAAATACCTCCCAGGGGGAAAAAACTTTCTCTGGATGAGCTATCCAGAAAACCGCAGTACAATAAGGCGAAATCAGACATAATCAAACCCATAGTGCAAAACAATCAACTAACCGCTAAATCAATTACCAGATCCCAGGCAAAACAAGAAACATTAACAGACAATGACAACACCCAAACTTTTAAACAAGCATTGGCCATCGATGAATGGTTTTTGAACCATAAATCCAGCTGTCTAATGAAAGAAGACTTGGCTTTGGTGGGAGGGAAGTTGTATGTTCCAGCCAGCCAAAGACTATGCTTAATGGTAAGGTGCCACGACTCCAAATTAGCTGGACATTTTGGTTTTGTGAAAACTTTACACCTTATTAAAAGACAATTTTGGTGGCCATCACTGAAAAAGGACATAGAAAGCTATGGAGCTAGCTGCCCCATTTGTGCAGCAGCAAAAAGATGTCAGGGGAAAACCCCAGGTCTATTGCAGAAAGTAGCTGAGCCTTCAGCGCCATGGAGAGAGATTGCTATGGATTTCATTGTAGAATTGCCAAACAGTGCGGGAAATACTGTTATTTGGGTCGTGACAGACCTGTTTTCAAAGCAGGCACATTTTATACCTTGACAAAAGATCCCAACTGCTAAAAGTTTAGCCAAATTATTCCTAATACACATTTATCAACTTCATGGAGCTCCACAAAGGATCATCTCCGACAGAGGGGTTCAATTCACCTCCAAATTTTCGAGAACATTTTTGGACTTACTTGGTATTGGCCAGGGGTTGAGCTCCTCCCACCACTCGTCTACTAATGGAAATTCTGAAATTTTGAACTCGGTGCTAGAACAATATCTAAGATGTTTTATTAATTTTCAACAGGATAACTGGACTGAACTTTTAACTTTTGCTGAAGTTGCATTTAATAATGCTGTACACTCAAGCATTGGTTTTACCCCTTTTAGAGTAGCGACAGGCCAGGATTTCAGTCCCATGCCTGAACTACCCACAGAAGAACCCACCATCTCCTCACTTAAGGAGTGGATGGATAACTTGCAAAACACATGGCCAGTGGTTAGATTAGCTTAAAGGAAGCTAGAGAGGCTTTTAAAATTCAAGCTGACAAGAAAAGGATGGAACCCAAACCTTTCCATGTTGGAAACAGAATATACTTATCTACAAAATTCCTGAAATCATTACAACCATCAAAGAAACTAGGGCCAAATTTCATTGGCCCTTTCACCATCACTAGGGTCATAAATCCGATAGCAGTTGAACTACTCCTTCTAAAGACACTCAGGCAAGTCCATCCAGTATTCCACATTAGTTTACTCAAGCGAGAAATAACCTCATCCCTCAGACCATCTTCATCTACACCACCTTTTCCCATCATGATTGAAGCTGAACAACACGTTGAAATCAAGGAAATCCTTGACTCTAAGATCCACAGAGGGAAAATCCAATACTTAGTCGCTTGGCAACTTTTACCATCTGCCCACAACGAATGGGTCACTAAACACCATGTTAGGGCTCCAACCTTACTGAGAAAATTTCACTCCCAATACCCCAACAAACCTTGTTAATATACTATCATGAAATTTTGTTTATATTTGTTTTTTACAGGTGGATCCTTTTGTTTTCTAAGGAAGGTAGCATGTCAGATTCCTAAAAGTGATATTGCCATTCAATTGGGAGAAGGGGGAGACTTGGATTCAATTTACTAGCATTGCCAGTGTCAACAGATATTTTACAACCTATATCCCTGGTGCCAAAGAGCCCTGAGATCCCCTTAATGTTGAGGAATGTTTATGACAGCCATGTGGGCTATTTCACATTAAAGAATAAAGGAGAAATGATGTGAATACATACTTTCCTAGTTCTCAGGGCAGATGGTAAAGAAAACATCTTCACACTTGTGTATTAGCTAAAATCTGCATTCTGGCTTAAGGGAGGGGTCTCTACTACTTTAATCCTACTTGTCTTGCCTAAGGGTATTCAGACCTTGCTTTTAGTTAATTGCTGTCACTCCTGCTTAATAAAAGATTATTTTTGAAATACTCCGTTTCAAGAGTTTTTACTTTCTTAAGTTGGGAAGAGAGGCAGACCCAAGAACCTGCACATTTTAGGTTATTGTTTTAACAGATTAACAGAGTTGGAAGGGATCTTGTAGGTCATCTAGTCCAATCCCCCACCCAAGCAGGAGACTCTACACCATTTCTGACAGATGACAGTCCAGTCTCTTCTTGAAAGCTTCCAGTGTTGAAGCTCCCACAACTTCCGAAGGCAAGCTGCTCCATTGGCTGATTGCTCTCACTGTCAGAAAATTTATCCTTATTCCTAGGTTGAATCTCTCCTTGTTCAATTTTCATCCATTATTTCTTGTCTGGCCTTCAGGTGCTTTTAAAAATAGCTCGACTTCCTCCTTTCTGTGGCAGCTCCTCAAATATTGGAACACTGCGATCATGTCTCCCCTGGTCCTTCACTAGACTAGCCATGCCCAATTCCTACAACTGTTCATCATATGTTTTAGCCTCCAGTCCGCTAATCATCTTTGTTGCTCTTCTCTGCACTCTTTCTAGAGTCTCAACATTTTTTTTTATATTGTGGCGACCAAAACTAGATACTGTATTCCAAGTGTGGTCTTATCAAGGTATTATGAAGTGTATTAACACTTCGTGTTATCTTGATTGCATCCCTCTGTTAATGTAGTCTAAGATTGCATTGGGTTTTTTGAGAACTGCAGCACACTGCTTTAAGTGCTTGTCCATTAGGACTACAAGATCCCTCTTGCAGTTACTACTATTGAGCCAAATAGCACCTATACCAGTGATGGCGAACCTTTTTCTCGTGGCATGCCAGAAGTGTGTATGTGCACGTGCAACAGCATGCATGTGTGCCAGCACCCATAATGCAATGTGAACCCCTCCCACATGCACATGCGCTTCCCCCTCCCCCCCGGCACCCCGTTTTGCACCTGGAAAGTTATTATTCTGAGGCAGGGCTGTTTGGCCCAACCGATTCTTGCTGTGTATAGACAGCAGGCTTTCTGGTGAGCTGGCAAGGCTGCATGGTTACCACAGCAGCTGGTAAAGCTGCGGCTGAGCATGTGGGCCGCCAGGTCTGGAGCCAGCAGCAGCTTCTTCCTGTCACTCAGCCCTTGTCTTGGGGTGACTTTTTCCGCATTCAGCCCTGAAGGATAGCAGAGTCTTCCAGCCTGCATGTGCTCAGAGGCAGTCTGCAATCCTCTGGATCCAAGTCTTGGCGTTGGAAGAAAAGCAAGTTTCCAAAAGGAACAGATTGCGAGGGGGTGGGGGCAGCAAGGAAGGGTGGTCTGGGGCTTCCCTGTCTCCCCACCCATGTGGACTCCGGGGGGAGGGAGGGAGGGAGGGAGGGAAGCCCCGGCCTGCTGCTCCTGCCGTCGCCACACCCTTGCCCCCAGCAAGAGCGGTTCTTATGCTGCCACTTCTCCGGCAGCACCAGGAGCAGCTGGCAAGGCAGAGGGGGTGGGGGCAGGCTGTGGCAGTAGGCCATTGTCACCAGTTAAGAGACAGGCTGTTCCTGGAGCAGCCAGGAGAAGGAGAAGCTGCCAGCGGGGAGGTGAGCTGCCCCAGGAAGACCGGAGGAGAGTGCAGCTCCTCATTCATGGAGATCCACCAGCGGGGAAGCAGTCGCGGAAAGAGGTAAGAGCTGCACCAGCCAGAAATCAGTCATACTCTCTGGTGGGAGAGGGTTGCATGTTCGCACCCGCAAAGGTTTGAGCAGCCTGTCTTTTAGCTGGAGAATGGCCTACCGCCTCAGCCTACCCTCACTCTCTCTCTCCAAAGTTCCACATGGCAGAGGCAGCGTTGTGAGTGGGAATCCCATTTACCCGCTGGAAGCACAGCCCTTGCTGCTGTTTCTGCCTCTTCTCCAACCACTCAGAGCCCTGCGTAATAGTGCTGTGGCTTGCTCAAGATAGCTGCAGATTAGACTTTCCCCCCCTCTTCCTGCATCTTCTCCTCCTTAAGGAGGAGCCTCGTGGCATGACTGAGGTTGAGGAAGGGCAGGATAGTAGCTTTGTAGATTCCCGGTGCTGCGCACATCGCCTGCACTGCAGTGATGAAGTGCTTTGCCAAGGAAAGAAGAGTCTCAGGCTGCTCCTGGAGCAACCAGGAGAAGGAGAAGCTGCCAGCAGACTGTGAAGTCTGACCTGTCAGGCTGTCTTTTCTGGCAGCTAGGGTACAACCACTGAAACTGCTGATAGTTGGAACCCTGATCAGGGGCTTGAAAGGATTGCCTCCTATAATATGGAGAGGGCCGGCGGTCCCCTCTTCTATAGAGACATGGCATGGCCTTACCTTTGCCTCTGGTCTCAACTAGGATAGGGTCCAGAACTTCTCCAAATAATTTGTTGCCTGTAAAGGGAGCTGAAGCCAATTTCCATTTGTTTTTATTGTCAGCCTGATAGTGTTTAAGTCAAAACAGACGACTGTTACTAATTGAAAAGGCCTGTGAAGCAAACTTAGCCACATTCAGTGTCGCATCTGGTGAAAATTCAGCAGCAGCTATTAATTTATTAATGTCGTGGTGTACCCTCACTTCTTCTGGTGGAATGCGTTCTTGCATTTGGTAAAGCCATAGCAGTGACGCTCGACTGAAAAATGAAGCCGAGGTGGCAGCGTTCACTGCCCAGGCAGCTGCCTGATGGGCCTTACATAACGACAATTAATCTTTCTTGTCATCAGGTCTCAAGCAAACTATTGCATCAGTTGGAAGAAGAGCAACCAATGCTAATGCTGCCACAGGCTTATCCACGGTGGGTACCTGTAAAATTTCAGCCAGATCTGGAGCCATGTTATAGAATTTCTTTTCTGCTCTGGATGTGGGAAGCCCTGCACCAGTATTGCTCCATTGACATTGGACAGCATCCAAAAATAATTTGGGTGATGGTACCATCTCAGCCTCAACTGCTGGCTCTGTAAAAAGCACATGACGAGAACCCCCCAGGTTAGGGTCAGGGTCTGGAACAGCCTCAGATTCCAAATTCGTAAGAGTCTTGGCCTTACAAAGCAATGGTTTGAACAGGTCCAGTTTGAAAAGTCCTGTAAAGGGGGAGGGTTCTGTATCCATCCTCTCATCCTCAGAAAAGGCCATAAATTCTTCCTTCTCAGCCGAGAGTCACAACTTCTGATAGAATGGGCCACAGATGGAAGAATCTCAGGACCTATCCAAGCCTCAATAATGGAGGCTGATGAGAGGGAACTCCTGGAGAAGGTTGGTTCCTTTGCTATAAGCCTATGTGTCAGCCTCCGCCTTACTGCTTGGCTGCCATAGAAGGGGGAGGAGAAGGGCTATGGGGGGCAGAAGTGAAACTTTGCCTAGATGATGCTTTGCTTGGACGGGGAAAACAAAACTGTTGTTATCTGGCCAATGGCCGTGACATTCCTGATTGATGATGCGGCCAGACATGCTTCCACCTGACCCCTAGGAGACATGTGGATTGGATGATTTACGATGGACAGTGGGAGGGAATGCTTTGTATATACAGTTTGCGTGCGTATAGTCTTTAGTTTCAGCTTTGCTTTGGTTGCGTTCATTTCTTTACCAGTAAAAGTACAGTTCTTCATAACAATGGAGTCTGGTTATTTCTTTGCTGGATTTTGAAGGAAGCATACCTGACATTAAGCTGAAACTCACTTTCCAGCCATCCCGGACAAACACTGAGGGGGCTGAAACCAAAATTATGTCTGATCAGGAGGTTGAGGAAGAACAGATGGGAGCATATGGCTCTGTAATGACCTCACTTCAAGCAGAAAGAGGGACAGCTGAAAGAATGGAAGAAATGCAGCTGAGGGAGGAACCTGAGGAAGCCAGATGGTCGGTAGGAGTGGGAAGGTTGCTGGAACAGGGGAGGACCCCCTGGGGAGTGACCAGCTCCAGACCCCGCAGGGGGGAAGTAGTGTGGATGCAAGAGCAAAAGGAAAGCCTCATGCTGGCACAGGCATTACAACTCATTCATGATGTTGAAGAAAGCCAGAAAAGCTGTGAGTCTTATGGGTTCCCTGTGGGGAAGGGAGGAGATTACCTCAGGGAAGAGCCAGGAGAAACAGCATGTGGGAGTGGAGAAGAGGAAATTGGGGAAGGAACATCTCCAACCTCTGGGGGTCAAGTGAGAGATGCAGCAGCCCAGAGGGCCCCAGCCTTGCCGGTTCCCCTCCCCCGCCAACAGAAAAAAGGAGCCTGAGTGGCGTAGCAGGCTAATGCCTCCTATTAAGGCAGCATTTAACATCCAGCTGCCTGCAATTACTGCGAGTTCTAATCTCACCAGGCTCAAGGTTGACTCAGCCTTCCATCCTTTCTAAGGTGGGTAAAATGAGGACCCGGTTTGTGGGGGCAATAAGCTGACTTTGTATAAATATACAAAAGTATGAAGGCTATTGCTTAACGCATTGTAAGCCGCCCTGAGTCTCCGGAGAAGGGCGGCATATAAATATAAATTTAAAAAAAACCCAAAATTCCCCCCCTGACCGGAAAATATGATGGAAATCCAAGGACCCTGGGGCTTTTCCTGACCCAAGTCTGGAACCACATGCAAGATTGGGGAGAAGATTATTTATCAGATGCAGCCCGAGTAAGATGCATCACGAACATTCTGGAGGGAGTAGCAGCTGACTGGATGGTGGTCCTCCACAATAACAACTCCCCCCTGCTGAAAAATTACAATCAGTTTATGACGGCCCTTAGGAGATGGTTTGAAGACCACCTAGCTGAGCGGAAGGCGAGACTTAGAATGAAGGGTATCCAGCAGGGTCGGAGATCAGTGGCAGAATATACCCAAGAGTTTTGTGAGTTAGCACCTTACATGACAGGATGGTCAGAAGCGGCCCTATTAGAGAGTTTCAAGGATGGGCTAAATGAAGAAATATACAAAGACTGCAGAGCCTGGGGGGTCCCTGAAGACTTGCAGTATTGGTATATAGCGGCTGAGGATGTGGAAATCGAGCTGGTCCAAAGCCGACTTCAAGGAAGCGGTGCGAAAGATCCGTCATCCTTTGCCTATCGCAAAGGAGTGCCAAAGATGATTGCAGGGAGGGCAGAATTCAAACCAAAATCGAAGCCCTTCACATGTTTCAAATGTGGAAAAGAAGGCCATCGAGCTGCCGAGTGCTTCTCCAAACCAATGCCAAAATCTACCGCCCCGGGTCCTAAGAAGGCTGACAAAGCACCCAAAAAAGCTCGCGCAACTGCTCTAGAAGGAGGAGTCATTGAGTTCGCTCCCTGTAACCAGGGTGAGCTGGCAACTCCGACCACCGCAGAGGACAGCGGAATGGACTCCGACTCCGGCGATCCGGTAAGTCATACCGAGGACCCCATGCTCATCCCCATAGAACTAAGGGTGCCGTCCATGGGGACACAGGCACAGATATTAGCCTTATTAGACTCTGGGTGCACCAGGTGCATAATCAGCCCGAAAGTGGTGGAGAAAATGGGCCTAAGGCTTAAAACGTTAAAAAGACCCATTGCATTCTGTCAACTGGATGGATCGATTGCGGGAGGGCCCCCTGCTACCTTTGTGACTGAAACCATTGAGATGCAGTTGGGGAATTACATAGAAACCCTCAGATTCATTGTGGCCTCTGGCATGGAACACCCCCTTATACTTGGACTACCCTGGCTCCATAGATGGAACCCACGGGTTAATTGGAAGACAGGGGTTTTGCGCATTCGCACCAAAAATCCGGGACTAGAAAAGGGAGAAACCCCCCTAGAGGATGGGTCAAAACCCGCAAAGGCAGAAGTGGGCATAGGTCACATTGAAGGGGAGGAAAAGATTCCAAAAGAGTACTGGGATCTCCGTGAAGTTTTTAGCGAAAAGGCTTCAGATGTTTTACCCCCTCATAGAGCCACAGACTGTACCATTGAAATTCTGCCCGGGGTGAAGCTCCCTAAACCAAAAATATACCCCATGACCCCGCGAGAACTGGGGGAACTGCGAAACTTCATCGATAAGAATTTAGAGCGGGGTTTTATCCAACCAGCCAGACCCAGGGTGGTGGTGCCAGTATTGTTCCGGGAAAAGAAAGATGGCTCCTTTCGTCTCGTAGTCGACTATAGAAACCTGAACGCAATTTGCGTGGAAAACGTTTACCCCTTGCCACTCATGAAAGACATGTTAGCCCATTTAGGGAAGGGAAAAGTCTTCACCAAACTTGGCATATTATCGAGTGAGAATCAAAGAGGGAGATGAATGGAAAACGGCATTCAATTGTCCCCTGGGATGTTTCCAATTTAGGGTGCTCCCTTTTGGACTGCAGGGAGCCCCTGCCGTGTTCATGCAATTGATCAATGAAGTACTGCATGAGCATCTGTACAAGAGGGTACTGGTCTACTTGAGTGACATTCTTATCTATTCTGAGAACATGAACGACCATGTGAAATTAGTGTGAACTGTCCTGAAAAAATTCAGGGCTGCTGAACTATATGCCAAACTTTCTAAGTGTGAGTTCCACCAAAGTAAAATTGACTATCTTGGGTATCGCATATCGCATGAGGGAATAGAAATGGATCTGGAAAAATCAAGGCCGTGATGGAATGGGCCGCGCCACGCACCCGCAAGCAACTACAGAGTTTCCTGGGATTTGCTAACTTTTATAGGCAATTTATCCCTTCTTTCACCAAAATTGCACTACCCATAACCAACCTTCTAAAAACAAAGGGCGAATTGAAACCAAAGCCCTCTCGGCCTCTTGAATGGACTATGGAGTGTCAAGCAGCATTTGAAAAGTTTAAACGGCTGTTTGCTGCTGAACCAGTTCTCAAACACCCGAACATGGAAGAACCTTTCGTACTACAGGCAGATGCTAGTGACGTGGCCATGGGAGCAGTACTTCTGCAAAAGAACGCCGAAGGGTATTTGCAACCCTGTGCTTACACATCCCGGAAATTGTCAGAAACCAAAAGGAGATGGGCCATATGGGAGAAGGAAGCTTTTGCAGTGCGATGGGCTTTGTTAACATGGAGACAATTTCTGGAAGGGGCCAAGCATCCATTCGAGGTTTGGACTGACCATAAAAACTTAGAAGCGTTGAAGACACCATGTAAACTGTCACCAAAACAAGTTTGTTGGGCCCAGCACTTCAACCAGTTTAATTTCACCCTGCGATATTTTCCTGGAGGGAAGAATTTCATGACAGATGCGCTCTCCAGACTGCCTCAATACAACAGTACTAAGAAGGAGGTGGTACGACCTATCATCCCTTCGACACAACTAGCTGCGCCAGTGACCACCAGGGCACAGACAAGGACTGATCCCGCCCTCTCGGGCGATTTGCTTCAAAAACTACGTGAAGCCCTGAAAACGGACGAGTGGTTCCAGAATCACTCGAATGAATGCACACTCCGTGATGGACTACCCTGGATTGGGGCTAAATTGTATGTTCCTGCCAGTTTAAGGACAACAGTGTTGCAGTACACCCATGACGCTAAAGCGGCGGGACATTTTGGTTTTGTTAAAACTCTGCAACTCGTCAAGGGGCAATTCTGGTGACCTGCACTCAAAAAGGACATAGAGGCATACGTAGCAAGCTGCCCGGTGTGTGCCTCCGCTAAAAGACCTCCGGGGAAGCCACCTGGCTTCTTCAAAGTGTGGCAAGACCAAATGCCCCTTGGAAGGAAATATCCATGGATTTTATTGTTGACTTACCAGAGAGTGAGGGGTGCACAGTCATTTGGGTAGTGATGGACCTATTTTCCAAACAATGCACTTCATCCCTTGTTCAAAAATCCCTTCAGCTAAAACCCTTGCAAAATTGTTCATTCGACATGTTTACCGTTTGCATGGAGCTCCAAAACGTATAATTTCAGACCAAGGTGTACAATTTACCTCCAAATTTTGGAAGGAGTTTTTAAAGTTGATAGGCTCCGCCCAGGGTTTAAGCTCCGCCCACCACCCCCAGACAAATGGGGCTTGTGAGAGAACCAATGGCGTGCTAGAACAGTACCTGAGATGTTACATAAATTACCAACGAGACGACTGGGTGGACTTCCTGCCATTTCCAGAGGTGGCATATAATAACTCCATTCATAGCAGCACCGGGTTTACTCCATTTAAGGTAGCATTGGGCCAAGACTTTGTTCCAATCCCCAAGCTGCCTCAGGATGACCCACAAAATTCTTCCTTGATTGAGTGGATCGAACAACTTAGAAGTACTTGGGCAGTAACTAGAAAAGCGTTAGATGAGGCCCACTGAGCACATAAGTCTCAAGCTGACAAAAACGGTGTTTGGCACATGTGTATAAAGTAGGTGATAGGGTTTACCTTTCCACCAAATATTTGCAGACCTCTCAGAAATCGAAAAAGCTTGGGCCTAAGTATGTGGGCCCTTTTCCCATCACTAGACTTATTAATGCAGTCACAGTTGAATTGGAGCTACCTAAAACCTTGTGACGAATTCACCCTGTGTTTCATGTTAGTTTGCTAAAACCAGAACATTTGTCTCCTTTATGTCCAGATCAGGACTCTCCCCCCGTCCCCATTTTAATAGAAGGGGAGCAACATTTTGAAGTTAAAGAGATTCTGGACTCTAGAAAGCACCACGGTAAGGTGCAATATCTGGTGGCCTGGAAGCATTTCCTGTTATCGCAAGCTGAGTGGGTGAATAAACGTGATGTCCGGGCACCGAAGAAAGTACAATTGTTTCACACCAGATATCCTGATAAACCCTGATATATGTCTTAACTTGTTTTCTCTTTCTCTATTTAGGATTAATGTCTCTGCTGCAGAGGGGCCGAATGTCAGCCTCCGCCTTACTGCTTGGCTGCCATAGAAGGGGGAGGAGAAGGGCTATGGGGGGGCAGAAGTGAAACTTTGCCTAGATGATGCTTTGCTTAGACGGGGAAAACGAAACTGCTGTTATCGGGCCAACGGCCGTGACATTCCTGATTGATGACGCGGCCAAACGTGCTTCCACCTGACCCCTAGGAGACCTGTGGATTGGATGATTTACGATGGACAGTGGGAGGGAATGCTTTGTATATACAGTTTGCGCGCGTATAGTCTTTAGTTTCAGCTTTGCTTTGGTTGCATTCATTTCTTTACCAGTAAAAGTACAGTTCTTCATAACAATGGAGTCTGGTTATTTCTTTGCTGGATTTTGAAGGAAGCATACCTGACACTATGGCAGTGATGGCTAACCTTTTTGCCGTCGTGTGCCAAAAGCGGAGGGAGCGTGGGGGGTCGCGGGTGCGGGTGCCCACATCCATAATTCAATGCACCCGCCCTCCCGCGCATGCGCACGTGACCCCCCCACACTTTCCCCTGCTTTTGGCACGCGATGGCATGGTGGCCTGGTAGGTCCATTTTTCCCCCTCCCCAGGCTCCAGAGGCTCTCTGGGAGCCTGGGGAGGGCAAAAACAGCCTTCCCCTTCCCCCCGGAGGTCAGAAACAGGCAGTTTCCTGACTTTTGGTGGGACTTGAAGACCTGAAAATCAGTTGTCTGGTGTGCGCATGCGCGCTGGAGCTGAGCTAGGGCAACACTCGCGTGCCCACCAATATGGCTCTGCGTGCCACCTGTGGCACCCGTGCCATAGGTTCGCCATCACGGCACTATGGCTATACCTTGGGTAATAGCCTGAGAAATCAGTTGCTGCAAATGATCAGGCACTGCTGACCCAGTTTCCTCCTGCGGGCAGATCCCCGCTGCAGTAGGAGTAAAGGAAGCTGCAGACCCTGAAGTGGTATACAGGTGTGGCTCTGCAAAACTTGCTGCAGGCAAACTGGGGTTTGCAAATGCAAAGTCTTCAGCTCTATCCAAAACCTCCCCTAAGGTTGGAGAGGAAAACTCCCTGGTGCCATCTGCCAACTAGGCACTGTAAGAGGCTGGCTGCAAAGGAGCTGAACCATTAATGGGATCCAATGACTCCTCTCCTTGAGGGCGGGAAAGTTCCACTCCTCCTCTGGGGGGGTGGTCGCTTCGCTCCTGGCTCTGTTTAGCCTTCTGGAACTTGGCCAGTTCTTTTTCCAAGGCCTTTTGATGCCACTCAAAATGGCTGCCTGGCTCCTAGTTGTTGCCCTCTTTGCTGCAGCCCTCTGGCTGGAGGCCCCATGACTCTGACCCAGGGAGGTAGTAGGGCAAGCCCTCTTGTCCCCTTTCTGGGCCTGCTGGCTGGTGGAAGGCACGCATGATGTCATTTTCCACTGTGATGAAGGCAAGCCAGTCTGTGAAGGGCTGAAGCTGCTGCTACTCTAAATTGCACTCCTGTGTGCTCCTGCTACTTCACAGTGTGCCCAGACGAACTGGGTAGGGACTGATTCCCTCTCCACCCTCTGGCGGGAATGCCTGGGCCCCGGCTCAAATAGAAGCTAGCCTACAAAGGCCCTATCACTAATCATGGTTGGCAGGGACCTTGGTTGTAGAAAAGCCAGCATAAGGCCACTAGCCAGCAGGCCAGCTAGCAGCCTGATCACAGAAGTGATCCTCACAAATATAAATAAAAACTGCTTCCAAAGCTCATGCTTAGCTGATCACTGAATGAAAGGCAAAGTCACTCGTTCAATCACGTCTCTCTGCACTGAAGACTGAGCTGAACTGGGGAAACATCAGATGAGGAATGAGGGACTACATATGCAAATAATGATCACGTGCTCAGTCTCCAGACAGAAGAATAACAGAGCAACATCCATCCTGGATTATCTCGATCCAGCTCCAGGGAGAATGGCTTTTTACCAAAAAGACAAATAAAGCACAACCTAAGGATCATTAGAATATTATGAAGTACCTCCAGGAAAACAAATAGCACCAATCTTGTTAGATGCCCAGAAGGCCTTTGACAATGTGAGCTGGCAATTTATGACACATCAACTAAACTGTATGGACTTTGGAGAAAAATTTATAAATGTAATTAAGACGATGTATCATAAACAAATAGCTAAGGTAATTGTAAATGGGGATATACAGAGAGTTTTAATATAACAAAAGGGACAAGACAAGGATATCTGCTATCGCCTCTACTATTTATACTGACTTGGGAAATTTTGAACAGGAATATTAGACAAAATTTAGAAACTAAAGGATTGGAGATAAGACAGGAAAGATATAAACTATAAGCATTTGGAGATGATTTGGTATTTATTGTAGAAGAACTGCTAGAGACAATCCCGAAACTGTTAAAAGCGATAGAGGAGTTTGGAGACGTAGCAGGACTGAAAATAAACAGAAAAAAAAACTAAAGTTATAGTTTATAACTTTTGTTTTTAGTTTAAAAACAAAAAGAAAATCTGGCAGAAAAAGTGGATTTTCAAATAGTTAAGAAAGTTAAATATTTGGGAATATATTTAACAGCAAGATGTGTAACAATAAAAGAAGACAATTATATAAAACTAAGCAAATAAAATTAGATTTGGAAAAATGGAAAAATCTACATTTATCAATGTTAGGAATGATTGCCACGATAAAAATGAATATCCTACCAAAACTGCTTTTCCTGTTTCAAATAGTACCTATAAAAATTGAAAAGAAATTCTTCGATGATTTGAACAAATTGATGCTGAAATTTATTTGACTAGGAAAAAAAACTGAGAATAAAATGGAAAATGCTACAAGAATCTAAAGAAAATGGAGGGTTTGGATTACCAGATTGGTCTTTATATTATCAAGCATGTGTGATAACGTGGCTAAAAGAATGGATAACTCTCAGACACAAGAGACTATTATATCTAGGAGGACATGATTTGCAATTAGGATGGCATGCCTTCCTATGGTATGAGAAAAATAAAATTCATAGATACTTTCAAAATCACTATTTAAGAAACTCACTAATATCGATATGGGAAAAGATAAAACCTAAAAATATATTTGAAAATCCCAGAATGGTTATCAACAATGGAAGCCTTTACATACCCAAATCTGGTGAAGCTAGAAAAAATCGTGACATATAAAGACATTTTAGACACTGAAGGGAAATTAAAATCAAAGCAAGAGCTTGAAGAATAGGATATTTTACTATTGTGGGGGCCTCAATTGCAAATACAATCTAGATATGATATAGATATCAAAAAGTATGGCTTCTATAAAGGACAAACACCATTTGATAAGATACTGTTGAACTCAGATTAAAAATTAATTAAGAATGTATATAACGTTTTGCTAAATTTAAAAACGGAGGATGAACAAATAAGACACAATGGTATAATGGGAAAAAAACTTTGGCTATAATATATACCGTGTTTCCCTGAAAATAAGACCGGGTCTTATTTTCTTTTATCCCCGAAATAAGCGCTTGGCCTTATTTTCAGGGAGGACTTATTTTTTTGAGGTGCAGGAGGCGGTGAGTGCGATCACCTCATGGCTGCTTGCCCTTTAACTGCAGTCCACAGCCTGTGGATCAGCTGATCCAGCAGGGGCCAGAGGTTCTGTCTCTCCGGTGCCTGGAGATGTTTCTGGCACACTCTTGCCAGCCCTAGCCCTATCGGAGGTAGCCACTGGCGCCGGAGCTCAGAGCAGTGGCCGGTGCAGGCTCTGTCTGTGCAGCCATGAAGCGAGATTGACGTGGCTGATTCTTGCCCATAGCATTGCTGGCCAGGATCGGGTCAGAGCCATTGCCAGCCGAGATCAGCAGGCCAGATTCAGCCCGGGAGGAAAAGAGGGAGAGGAGGCACTAATTTCTCACATTCTTCTCATCCCGGGCAGCAGTGGCACATTCAGCTCACCGAATCTGGCCTGCTGATCTCGGCTGATTGGGGGGGGGGGGAGAGGGATGAGGGAGCGACTGAGTGTGTGCCTATCAGTTGGCTTCCAGTGCCAGAGAGGGCAGGGAAGGAAAGCAGCCAGGCTGCTGTTACCTTTCATTAGGGCACGTAGAGCAAGGCAGAGCTCCTCTTGCAGTCTCTTCTTCCCCCCTCACTGGGCATGGCAGAGCTTCCTGTCCCTCGCTTGACCATCCACCCCCTTTATTGAGGGGGGTGGCAGGTGGGGAGGGGTGGGCCAGAGGAGAAAGGGTATTCACAACTCCCAGACTGACTGGCTTCTTCCCAGTAGCTTTTTCTCTGCCTTTCAGCGTCGGCCGTCAAAAACAAGGATTTTCTGGACAGAAAAGCTTGCCCCACCAACCACCACCCAGTTGCCCTTGCTTCCTCCAAACCTTCTTTGCCTACCGGTACTTGATTTCCAGCTCTGTCGTGTTTCTCACCATTGTGTGTAAGGAGACAAGTTTGTGGGACTACTGTAAAAAAAGTTCAATCAATTAATTCCAACTTCTCATGAGAAGTTTTTTTTTTACAGTTGTCCCACAAACTTGTCTCCCTGCACACAACAGCGAGAAACATGACAGAGCTGGAAATCAAGTACCGGTATGCAAAAAAAGGCTTGGAGGAAGCAAGGGCACCTGGGTGGTGGTGGGTGTGCAAGGCATGTTGTGCCGTTGCACGCACGAACGGCAGCACCACCGCCAGGTTTGACATAAGGGCACAGCCACAAGCAGCAAGACACCAGCTATGCCGGTATGACGAAGCTGGCAGCTCTGTTGCCATTTGTGCGTGCAACGGCACAACCAACCTTTCAGAGTCCTGCTTCAAGAGGCTGCGGCGGCGCAATGAGTCTCACTAACACTCATTTCTGGCAGAGTTTGGGGGAGAGAAAGAAAGACTTCTACTGCTTCTGCTGCTTTTGTTGCGTGCAGCCAAAAGTTTGCAAAAGGCAGGAAGGTGAAATGCCAAACTCAACCCATACTCAGACCTCGTGTATGGCCCACACCTGAGCGGGGTGGGGGTGAGGAAGCCATTGAAGGAGCCCCACACGGCCCCCGCCTGATTCAGCTTTGTCTTTGCCAGGGTGGTGGGCACTAGAAGGCCACTGTCTGGAAGCCTCCCCGCCACTTGGTTTGGGGCAGATAGTGCCCGGCAGGCCCAGGTGCAGTGGGCGGGCAGGCAGGTGGAGTGGAGAAGAGAAATGGCACAGAGGAAACCCTTTCATACCGTGGTTGCTGCCTGCTCCATAGCCACAAGTTGAGCTGCGGAACAAAGGGGCCCTTGGCTGCAAGGTTGCCTGGTGCTATGGGCCGGGCTGGGGCTAGGCACCTGGAGAGACAGAACTCCCAGCCCTCGCTGGATCAGCTGATCTGCTGGCTGCAGTTAAGGGGCTGAACGGCCATGACTAGGAAAGGGCTGCCTCCTGTGCTGGCCATGCCCACCCCTTCACCAAGGCTTATTCTTGGGGTAGGGTGTATATTACTCCCACCCCAAAAAAATTGGGCTATGCCTTACTTTTTGAATAGGTCATATTTTCAGGGAAACATGGTAGAACTAGAGAAAAGGCAAATTTATGGGAAAGGAACTATAGATTAACATTTTTTTTATTTTTTTTTTATTTATATTTATATGCCGCCCTTCTCTGGAGACTCAGGGCGGCTTACAATGTGTTAAGCAATAGCCTTCAGCTTATTGCCCCCACAAACCGGGTCCTCATTTTACCCACCTTAGAAAGGATGGAAGGCTGAGTCAACCTTGAGCCTGGTGAGATTAGAACTCGCAGTAATTGCAGGCAGCTGGATGTTAAATGCTGCCTTAATAGGAGGCATTAGCCTGCTATGCCACTCAGGCTCCTGATCTCATTGGATCTCAGGCACTTTGGATTTGTTAAAACTATACATCTTGTTAAAAGACAATTTTGGTGGCCTGCACTCAAAAAAGACATAGAGGCATATGTAGCTAGCTGTCCAGTGTGTGCCTCAGCTAAGAGACCTCCGGGAAAGCCACCTGGTTTACTTCAGAGTGTGGCAAGGCCGAATGCCCCTTGGAAGGAGATATCCATGGATTTTATTGTTGACCTACCAGACAGTGAGGGGTGCATGGTTATTTGGGCAGTAACAGATTTGTTTTCCAAACAAGTGCATTTCATCCCCTGTTCTAAAATCCCTTCAGCTAAAACCCTGGCAAAATTGTTTATTCATCATGTTTACCAATTACATGGAGCTCCAAAACGCATAATCTCAGACAGGGGCGTGCAACTTACTTCCAACTTTTGGAAGGAGTTTTTAAAGTTGATAGGCTCCTCCCAGGAGTTAAGCTCCACCAACCACCTTCAGGCAAATGGGGCTTGTGAGAGAACCAATGCCATGTTAGAACAGTACCTGAGATGTTACATAAACTACCAGCAAGACAACTGGGTGGACCTATTGCCATTTGCAGAGATGGCATATAACAACTCCATACATAGCAGCACTGGGTTCACCCCGTTTAAGGTAGCATCTGGCCAAGAGTTTGTACCAATCCCCGAGCTACCACAGGGTGACCCACAGAATCCCTCTTTGATTGAGTGGATCGAACTTGGGCAGTAACTCGTAAAGCTTTAGATGACGCACACCGAGCTCATAAAGCCCAAGCTGATAGAAAACGATGCCCGGCACACGTATACAAAGTGGGTGATAGGGTTTACCTTTCCATCAAATATCTACAGACTTCCCAGAAATCAAAAAAGCTCAGACCCAAATATGTGGGTCCTTTCCCAATCACTAGGCTCATTAACCCAGTCTGTGTTGAATTGGAATTGCCAAAAACTTTGAGACGAATCTACCCTGTGTTTCATGTTAGTTTGCTGAAACCAGAACACTCGTCTCCTTTGCATCTGGACCAGGATTCTCCTCCGGTCCCCATTCTGATAGAAGGGGAACAACATTTTGAAGTTAAAAAGATCTTAGGACTTCGGGCGGCTCCGCGAGCCTGGATGACGCCCTAATTAGTGCGCCCGCTCCGCGGTCCTGTTAAAACCCCCTGTGCTGCAATCCAACGCAGCCGGGAGGTTTGAAAACTTCCCCCAGGGCAAAAGGGGGAAGTGAAGAGCTTGCTGGTGGGGGTAGAGCTCGCCAAAGCCCCCCAGAAGGATTTCTGTGGGGGTGAAAGGCTGAGTTCCCCAGAAGCCAGCAAAGTGCTCCAGACCGGGAACATCGCTGCCTCGGCAGACCCACAAGCCGCGACCGCATCTGTTGAATTTTTTCTGGATATAACAAATCTAAGTAACAACAATTAGCAGACGGGATCAGCCAGGAGGACTCCAATAGCAAGTATTTTACTTAACTTCTCTATTTGTGTGGATTGCCTCCTTCGGAAGTTACAAAGTAAAAGGGGAAGGAAAAAAAATGGCGTTTGAGGCTTGAGTGGCTGGGAAAGCGAAAGTGAACTGATTACTGGCATAGCCTCAAAGAAACTGTATTTTTGTTAAAGATTTGCTAGAAGGAGGATTTTTCTTTGCATTTTTTCTTTAAAAAAAAGGAATTGTTTGGACTGATTGGCTGTTTAATTAATTAAAAAGAAATTTTAAGAATACAAGAAGAAGGAAAGAAAGTAAATAGAAGAAGGAGGAGGGAAAATCTCAAAATGGCTACAAAACCTCCCCCAGTAAAGACAGTCCCAGCAAAAGGCTCATCTAGTGCTGGAAGTTCTCCTGCTCATACTCCTAAAGTACAAGAGACTCAGACTTTAACAATTGAAATGATACAACAGGTCATTCAAGGTGCATTGAGTGCTACAGAAAATAAACTTACAGCTAGAATTCAAAACGTTGCAGAGGATCTCACTGCTGTGATTGACACAAAAATTCAAACAGTTACAGAGGAATTGGCAGCACGTAATGTGGACATTAGAGAAGATATACTTTATGCATTTCAAGGACTTGCTGCCCAAGCTGAAAATTTGGATTCTAAAATAGAGGAAGTTAAAGAAACTACTGAAATTTTGAGCAATAAGGTGGACACAGTCCAGCAAAAAATTGAGAGATCTGAGACTGACCTGTTACTTATGCAATATAGAGAAATGGAGTTCGCGGTGAGAATTAGAGGAGTGAAAGAAGATAAGAAAGAAAATCTGAAGGAGAAGCTGGGAGAAGCAATAGCACAGGTGCTGGGAATTCCAAAAGCTGAAGCGATGTGGCAAATGGATAAAATTTTTAGAGTTAACTCCTGGGTGGCAAGACAGAGAAAGTTACCAAGAGATATAGTAATATATTTTACTACAAGATATATGCGTAATGATCTACTGCAAGCAACTTACAAAAAAAAGCTAGAAGTGGATGGACAAGAGGTGATGACAATGAAAGAAATTCCCCCAAAGATGTTAAGAGCAAGAAGAGACTAATCTTTTTTGGTTGAAGAATTAAAGAATCGTCAGCTACTATACAGATGGGATGTTCCAGCCGGTCTGGTGGTGAATTATTCTGGAGAAAGATACAGGTTGAACACAATTGACAAGGCAAGGGATTTTTACATCAATGTTTTAAAGGCTGGAAGGTCCAAATCTTCGGAAATTGAAGTTAAAGAAACAGCTGAAAAGTTACCACAGGAAGGATTGTTATCTATTGCACAGGGGGAAATTTCAATTTCAACAAGTCAAGAAGACATCCTAAAAGATTTGGCGGAGGTGCCAGAACCCAGAGAACAAAGATTGACTAGAGCTGCTACAGCAAAGCGTAAAGAGGAGTTAAAAATGCAACAACTGCAATTACCAAGTTCTGAAATCGCCAAAACAGAAGCGGTGGGAGGAGCCAGACCGAAAAGTCGTTTAGAGTTGGAAAATGCTCCTAAGGCTTCAAAAGTTCAAGCATGGGAACTAGATTCCTGACTTGGAATGTTAATGGTTTGAATTCTCCACAGAAAAGAAGGAAGATATTTACGTATCTTAAACAATTTAAGAATGACATTATATGTTTGCAGGAAACTCATATTAGAATACAGGATCAAAAATACTTAATAAATTCAAAATTGGGTGCACATTATGTTGCAGCATCATCAGAGAAAAAAAATGGCATAGTTATCTACCTAAAGAAAAGCTTAATTTCTAAATTAATTGAATCAGATGAAAGAGGTAGATATCTGGCAATTGAAGTTTTGATTGAAGGGCAGAAAACTTTAATACTGGGGGTTTATGCACCCAACCAACAACAGGAAACTTTTTATAGCTTCTTACATGCGAAAATGACCAATTGGAAATATAAAACATGTATCCTGCTTGGTGACTGGAATGGAGTAATTGATGTAAAGAAAGATAAGTTAGGATCGAATCAAAGTGTTGCCTCAAGAGCTAAACTGCCAAGATCTTTCTTTGATTTGATGGAGGAATGGGAGTTGAAAGATATTTGGCGAGATAGGAATCCAACAGATAAAGATTTTACCTTCTTCTCAGATAGACATCAATCCTTTTCAAGGATAGATTTTATACTAATATCAAATGATCTTTTCCCTAGGGTGAAGACAACAAAGATTTTTCCAAGAACTCTGACTGATCATAGCCCTGTATGGGTAGAGATAGATTATTCTAATGGACCAAAGAGGTCCTGGAGAGTTAATGAAAATCTGTTTAGATATGAGGAAAATATTAAAGAATGTAAGAAATATCTGAAAGAATATTTTATTATGAATATGCAAAAGGGTACCTCAATGGAAATGGTATGGGATGCTAGTAAGGCTTATATGCGGGGTGTCCTAATTTATATGAATAATAAATTCAGAAAAAAAGCAAGGGGAAAAAAGAAGGGTGTTGGAAGAGCAAATTAAGGAAAAAGAATAGCTTTTGATAAAAAACCCAAGGGATACTAAAGTCAAAGAGGTTATTAATTTGCTGAAAGAACAATTTAAAATGTTGATAGCAGATCAAACGGCAACTAATTTACAATATGCTAAATATAATACATTTTGTAATGCTAACAAGCCTGGAAGATGGATGGCTTATATGCTTAGAAAGAAACAAACTCAGAGAACAATTGAAAAAATTAAATATAAGGGAAAGGAGGTCTTTCAGCAAGAATTAATTAAGAAGTCATTTACAGAATATTATTCAGAATTATATAAGGCAGATAGGATTCAGGATATGGATATTGATAGATTTCTTAAGAAACAAAATTTGAAGCCAGTTTCACAGGAACAAAGGGATATGTTAACTCGGTTAATTACCTTGGAGGAAATTATGTCTGCAATTAAAGATTTAAAGATGGGTAAGGCCCCAGGAACTGACGGCCTGACTGCGGTCTATTATAAAAAATTATATGAAGAAATGGCTGAACCAATGAAAGTATTATTTAATAATATACAACAGGGAGGAAAGGTTCCCCCCTCATGGAAAGCAGCCTTTATATCATTAATACCAAAGGAAGGTCAGGATCATACAGAGCCTAAAAATTACAAGCCTATCTCATTGTTAAATACGGATTATAAGATATTTACTAAAGTGTTGGCAAATAGATTGATGAAAGTACTGCAACAAATAATATATCATGATCAAACGGGTTTTATAGCTGGCAGACAATTGAAAAATAATGTAAGACATATTGTTAATGTATTGGAATATTTGGAAAGGAACAACCAGGTCCCTGCAGGTATAATTTTTTTAGACGCGGAAAAAGCATTTGATCGGCTTAACTGGAAGTTTTTATTAAAACTAATTGACAGAATGCAGTTTGGTGACACTTTTATGCAATCAATAAAGGCTATATATCAGAAACAAACAGCACAAATAATAGTTAATGGAGGCTTAACTGATAACTTTTTAATAGAAAAAGGTACACGGCAAGGATGCCCTTTGTCTCCATTATTATTTATTTTATCACTGGAAATTTTGTTGAACAATATAAGAGATTCAGAAGAAATAAAAGGAATACAGATTAGAAATCATGAATATAAGCTGCGTGCATTTGCAGATGACCTGGTTGTTACCTTAACCCAACCGTTACAATCGGTTAGAATTTTAATGGAAATTATTAAAGAGTATAGACTAATATCTGGCTTTAAAATAAATGCAGCCAAAACAAAGATAATAGCTAAAAATATGACTGTTAAACAAAAACAAGAAATGGAGAAGCAAACAGGATTTGAAGTAGTCAAAAAGGTCAAGTATTTAGGAATAAATATCCTGACAAATAACTCTAAATTATATCACCATAACTATGAACTATTGTGGCAAAAGATGCAATTAGAGATTCAAAATTGGAGTAAGTTACAATTGTCATTGTTAGGAAGGATAGCTGCCATAAAAATGAATCTCTTACCAAGGTTTTTGTTCCTTTTCCAAACAATACCAATACTTAAAACTGATAAAATACTTAAAGAATGGCAAAAAGGTATAAATAAGTTTGTTTGGGCAGGGAAAAAACCTCGAGTTAAACAGAAAATAATGCAAGATGCCCGAGAAAGAGGTGGACTTAAGGTGCCTAATTTGGGGCTTTATTATGAGGCAGCTGCTTTATCATTACTTAGTGATTGGATTAATTTAACAGAGGACAGGATATTAAATGTTGAAGGGTATGGCCTGGTTTTTGGCTGGCATGCATACTTATTGTATGATAAAAAGGTAGATAATATTTTTAAGAGTCATATATTGAGAAGTTCCTTGTTACGTGTGTGGAAGAAGTATAGTTATAAATTAAATGATAAAATACCAATTTGGGCAATACCCAGACATGCGATTGAAAATATAAATATAGAACAAAAGCAAGATGGGATTTCATATAAGCAACTCTTGGAGAAGGTAGGACAGGGGTTTCAGTTGAAAACTATACAACAATTAAAAGATCAAGGAATAATTAAGACCTGGTTTCAATATGGCCAGCTACAGGCCAGATGGAAGGAAGACCAAAAAAAGGGTATTTTACAATGTGAAGAGAATTTGATTAAGCAAATAAGAGATCAGAGCCGAATGCACATAAAAAGGTTATATAGCGCACTATTGGAAATAGACTCAGAGACAGAATTAGTTAAGGATTGTATGATAAAATGGGCACAAAATGTAGGGGAAATAATAACGTTAGAAACACGGGAAAATATATGGGTCAGAAATGTAAAATTTACGCAGGCTCAAAATTTAAGAGAAAATTTTTATAAAATGTTTTATAGATGGCATTTGGACCCTAAGAAATTAGCTTGTATGTACCCAAATATTCAGCCCAAATGTTGGAGATGTGGATATCAAGATGCTACGTATTTCCACATATGGTGGTCATGTAAAAGTATTAAGGCGTTTTGGATAAGAATTTGGTGGATAATTCAAAATATATTAAAGAAAAGGATTAAATTCACGCCACAATTTTTTTTGTTAGGTATTATAACAGACTGTACTGGATTAGAAATTAAGTTGATTTTAAATTTAATAACAGCGGCAAGATTACTTGTGGCACAGTACTGGAAGAAACAAGAACTACCTTCGATTCAGGAATGGACATTAAAGGTTGTGCATTTGGCAGAAATGGCGAAAATCTCCACATATCTTAAGGATTTTTCGAACGAAAGATATTTAAAGGAATGGAGAAGATGGATAGACTATATTCAAAATAAATATCGAAATAAGAGTTTTCAGTTAGCTTATGAATGATATATGCAGTAGAGATAGTCATATTACTTTAGTTACTTTTTATTTTTTACCAGAAGTTAAAGATCAAGGTTATTAATGAAATTTTATATGGTTAGTTAATTATAGCTTTGTATGTTTGTACATGTTGTACCCTGAGCTGATCCCGGGAAGCCAAGGGAGGGAGGGAGGGGGGTTGGTAAGGAGAGGGAGGGTGGGTGGGAAGAAAATGCTTGTAATCTTCTTTTTGTAAAACTTTTTAATAAAAAAAAAAAGATCTTAGACTCTAGAAAGCACCACGGTAAAGTGCAATACCTGGTGGCCTGGAAACATTTTCCATTATCTCAAGCTGAATGGGTGAATAAACGTGATGTTCGAGCCCCAAAGAAAGTAGAGTTGTTTCACACCAAATATCCTGATAAACCCTGATTTCTGTGTTGTGTTGTTTTCTCTTTCCCTGCTTAGGACTAACGTCTTTTCTGCAGAGGGGCCAAATGTCAGCCTCCGCCTTTTCTGCTTTGGCTGCCATAGTAACGGGAGGGGGGAGAGCTAGGGACCATGGGAGGGAAGCAAGCTGGAGGAGAGAAATGAAACTTAAGAAGAAATGAAACTGTATCTTTGAAGTTGGTATGGGGCAACTGTCGTGGCATTCCTGATTGATGACGCTGTCAGATGTGCTTCCACCTGACCCCTGAGAGACCTTTGGATTGGATGATTTATGATGAACAGTGGGAGGGGTTGCTTTCTATATGCACTTTTCGCACCTATTGCTTTTAGTTTCAGCTTTCCTTGGTTGTGTTCACTTCATTTTCTAGTAAAAGTACCTTTCTCTATAAACAATGGAGTCTGGGTCTTTCTTTCCTGGACTTTGAAGGAAGCACACCTGACAATATGTAATGTTATATATTGAAATTCTTTACCCACTTTCCCATCTAAAATGCCCAATAAAAATAGTTCTGGCTTCAGTTCGATCTTTTGATCAGTAATTTCTTCCAACCATTCCCTTATTTTATGCCAATACTTTCTGGCTTTTGAATGATTTTTCTTAATATTTTCCCAGATGCTTATCAAGGCATCGCTCACTAAGTGTCTCTGGAAATATGCGTGGGTTTTGTTTTTCCTCTCCCAGAGGAATGTGTGCCAGCCGAGTTGGAGGTCATGGCCCTCTAATGTTAATAACCTTTTATTGTTCAATCTTTAAACAACGTCACGGCTGCCGCATGGTAATAAAGTTCTTAGTCAGGGAGGCCAAATCCCCCCCTTATTTCTAGAATCTTGCAAAAGTTTGAGTTTTATTCAGGATTTTTTCCCCAACCAAATAAATTTTGTTATTATTTTATTTAATAGTTCAAAAAAAATTTCCCTAGCTTTTTGGTACCATTTGGTACCAAAAACTTAGGTAATATATTCATTTTTAATGTAGCAATTCTGCCAATTAGTGATATTTGTAATTTCACCCAGTTATCAAATCTTTTTGTACTTGTTGTAATAATTTATTGTAATTGTAATTTATTGTAATTGAAGAACATTTCGCCGTTAACCAAATTCCCAAGTATTTCACTTTCTTGACAGTTTGAATCCCCAATTTCTCTTCCAGTTCCTCATTTTGCCTGTTAGCAAGATTCTTAGTTAGTATTTTAGTTTTTTCTTTATTTTAAGCCCTGCTACTTTGCTGAATTCTTCTATTTCTTGTAATAATATGGTTCCCATCTCTAGGGGATCTTCTATGATAAAGGCCAAATCGTCTGCAAAGGTTTGTACTTTGTATTCTTCCTTTTTAATTCTCAATCCTTTTATTTCCTGCTTTTGCCTGATTTGTATCAATAATATTTCCAACGATAAAATAAATAGAAGGGGGGATAAGAGACATCCCTGTCTCACCTCTTTAAGTATACTAAAATCTTCTGTTGTTTCCCCATTTAATATTTAATAGCTATAAGGTGGCTCAGTGGTTAAGATACTGAGCTTGTCGATCAGAAAGGGCCGCAGTTCGGCAGTTCGAATCCCTAGTACAGGTCTCCTGCATGAGTAGGGGGTTGGACTAGATGACCTCCAAGGTCCCTTCCAACTCTACTACTGTTTCTATTATTTTTGCTGATTGGTTGGAGTAAATCACCCTAATCATTCCCATGAATTTTTCCTCAAAATTCATAATATTTAATTGGTTAGTAAGAAAATTCCAATCTAGATTATCAAAGGCTTTTTGAGCATCTACGAATATCAGCACCACTTACTTTTCCAGATAAGCCTCATAATATTCCAATTTATTCATTATAATCCGTGTGTTATTTCTTAGATGCCTGTTGGGTAGAAACCCATTTTGGTCAGAATGAATGATTTCATTTAATATTTTTTTGACTCTTTTGGCCATTATTGTAACAAATATTTTATAGTCAGCATTTAACAATGAGATTGGCCTATAGTTTTGAATTTGCTGTTTGTCTGTGTTATTTTTTGGAATAAGCATTATAAATGCCTCTGTCCATGACTTTGGTAATTTTGCCTGTTTTAATGTTTTGCTGTATACATCCAATAGTAGTATCTCCAATGGCTCTTGTATTTCTTTATAAAACTCTGGGAATTCTGTCTGGTGCTGGAGTTTTATTATTTTTTTGTTTTTGAATTGCCGCCTTCATCTCTGTCATAGTAATTTTATCATTTAACATTTTCTTTGTTACATCTGGTAATATGGGGAGGCTCCTCTCGTTTAGATACTGTTTGATATCTTCTTCCTCTGTCTTCTCCTGACTACACAAAGTTTTAAAGAATTTTTGAGCAATACTCTTTTTCTCTTCCATCTGGTAATGCATATTCCCCTTTTCATTCTGTAATTGTTGTATTAACTTTTTTCTTTCTCCTTCTTCAGTTTGTAGGCCAGCCATCTCCCTGGTTTGTTAGTGTATTCAAAGAAATTCTGTCTCATCAATCTAAGTTTTTGGGTCATTTCTTCTTGTGAAATTAAATTTATTTTGTGCTTAATCATTTCTTTTTCTCCTTTAATTTTCTCATTTGGGGATTCTTGCATCCTAAATTCTAATTCTTCAAGTTTCTCTTGTAGCTCTGTTTGTTGTTGTTTTTTCTTTATTTCTTCGCGCCACATATGCTATTGTTAAACCCCTAATATAAGCTTTAGTTGTATCTCATAAATTTTGTAGCGTTGTATGTTCATTTAAATTTTCCTTCAAAAAGAAGTCTAACTCTTTTTCTATCCATTGGACATTTTTTTTTCTTTTAAAACCCTCTGGTTCATGGTCCATCTCCCTCTCTTTTTTGTTCTTCCCTTTCATTTCACTATTAGAGGATTATGGTCCGCCCATGTATTTGATGTTATCTCTACCTTCGCTATGTTTTTACCCAATTCTAAATCCATCCACACCATATCTATCCTGGACCATGAATTATGCGAATTCGGGAAAAAAGTATACTGATTTTTCTGTGGGTTTAGTTCTCTCCATATGTCCTTTAAACTCAGTTCTTGCATCATTTCAAAGAAAGTATTCAGCAATGTTTTCCTCTTCTTTTTTTAACCAGTGGTGTAGTCTTTTTTGGGATCCACTACTGCATTATAATCTCCTAATAAACATACATTCTCCAATTCTAATTCTACTATTTTCCTATGCAATTTATGATAATATTCCCTCTGAGTAGTGTTTGGTACATAAATAACTGCCAATAGTGTTTGTTTTTGCCTTATTGTTACTTCAATTAGTAGTGTTCTCCCTTCTTCATCTGCGTATATCTGTCTAAGTTTTAATCATTCTTTTATGTATACTGCTATACTCCTCTTCTTTTTCTGTGCCAGAGCCAAATGGAGTTTCCCTATTTTAGAAGATTCTAAGATGCCACCTTGCTGTTTTTTGATATGTACTTCTTGTAGACATGTTATATCCATGTTTTGTTTTTTGAGTTTAGAGAATACTTGCTTTCTTTTAACCGGAGAGTTGAGTCCATTTATATTAATTGATATTAACTTAATTTCTTCTTCCATATTATTGTTTATTGATAGTCCACGTTCCTCTCCTCTGTCTTATCTCCTGTTACATCCTCGTCCTTGCCCCCTCTCTTTCCTGATGTTCTCTTTCCATCCTCTCTCTTACTTCTTGGTCCAACTCCTTTTCTTCCAATTGTTGTTCTTCCTGGCTTTTACCGTCTGTCTCTTCTTCACTATCCTGTTCCTCATCTGTTCCTATGTAGTGCTCATAAAACTCTTGGGTTTGTCCAGTGTATCAATTCTGATTTTTTTATCCTGCCAAGGTATAAACATACCCTCAGGAATAAGCCACCAAAACATTATCTTATACTTAACAAGTTGTGAAGAGAGAAAGTGGTAATTCTGCCTTTGTGTCAGCTTTGGAAGCCATATTAGGCCACCTTCTCATGTGTGGGAAAGTAGGAGGGGGGGGTTAAGGAGAGGGGTTGTTAGTAGACATAATAGCATTCTTCCTGTCAGTCAAGGTCAGGGCAATCCAGCATTTGGAGAAGGAGTGGTCAGGGGGCTGGGTAGAGATGGAACGGACGTTGATTGGAGCATGTGATCGACTGGGGAGTGAGGGCTTGGTTTTGGGGGTTTTGACTTACTGAGGGAAAACCTGGGCTTTTCAGATTCGGGTTTTCCCAGATGTGCCGGTTTACCTATTCTAATAAAGAGAACTTTGGAAAATGCTTGCTTCCACGTCTTTACTCAGAGTTGGGGTTTTCTGGAACGCTGACATTAACCCGAATCTCTCTTAAAGCCTAACAGCACCCAGTAAGGGGGCTGTTGGGGGTGCTGAGCCCCAGCATTTACCTAAACATTGGGTGGTGTGAAGACTCAATGAAGATGGAGGAGAAAGGAGAAATTGGAAAGGGCTGGGGGGAAAGGGAACTGGCCGGGGAGGCAGATGCTCAAGGATTTACCAACCCCTTGCTTTCTCCTTCTGAAGAAATGGTGCGAGCCATGGAGGCTGCAAAGGAAGCCCCAAGGCTGGGGGCTCGGCCCAAGGTGTCAGATTCCTGGAAGAGTTGCCAGTCTGACCCAGCTCCAGGAGGGGAAATGAAGTCACCCCATGAGCCAGAGTGGAGGATGGGGACATCCTGGTGGGATCCGGAGACTCCTGAGACTGGGACTGGCTGCACCCAATGCAAAGGCAATCCTTAACTGGGCTCCTGGAGCATTTTGAGCAGATGCAAATGGGAAGTTATGCACCCTGTTCCCAACCTCTTGAGGTGAGATGTAAATTAGCGCAACCTACATTCACCTTCCCTGATCCAGGACATGGAGGGGGAATTAGTAGGGCACACACACCCCTCTACACGGCCAGGGGCGAAACAAGGGAATCAGTGCAGCAAGGCCTTTGTGCTACCTCTGGCTGAGAATATACTGCCATGCTGGGGGTTTTATCCTGGCCAGGGATGGGTCCAGTGCCAGTGGTATCCCGCGCCATCTGTTCCAAGCTTCCGGGATCCCCATGGCCCCCCGATGGTCCAATGATCTTGGCACCAAAGGGGAGACTAATCCAGCAGCCAACTGGAATGCCCCCCTCCCTCCAGCACAGCAAGCAGCTCAGCAGCTGGGCCCCCTCCCCCAGCAGCCGGTGGGGGTGCACCCCCCTCAAGCCCAGCAAGTCTCCCAGCAGCCAGGAGCAGCCCTGCAGCAAGTTCTAGCCTAGCCAGTCGCTGAGGGGGGCCCTCCACCAGTGAGGTCAATGCCACCCCGCTTCAGAGCAACCTTTGACGGGACACCTGCCAAACTAGCTTATTTCCTCAGCAGGGTCTGGGATCACGTGGATCAGTATGGGGACCAATATGAATCAGAACGGGACTTGGTGTCAGCAATTTCAGATGGGATGAATGAGGGAGAGGCTTTTGAATGGATGGCCCAGCTGCACAATGAGGGCGCTGTGGAACTGAATTATGCCGATGGGTTTATTACACTGCTCCATTCCCAATTTGAAGACCCAGACCAAATAAATGAAAGTGAAGCCACGCTAAAGGTCATGAAGCAAGGTAATCGACCTATAAAGGACTTTGTGTGGGACTTTAAACGGGTCGCAGGGAATCTGGGGCATTGGCTTGACCGCATAATGCTACACTATTTTAAAGAAGCTATTGACCCAGAAGTCAGAAAAGCTTGTGAGATCCGGGCAGTGCGTGAGCATCTCCACGACTGGTATACCATGTCCATAGCTCTAGACAGAGAAGTCCACCCCCACAGCAAAACCCCAGCAGAGAAGTCACCTCAGAGGGTGTTATCTAGACGGCCCATTGCAAAGGCTACTAATATCACCCCCCTCAACTGGGGGGGCAGTGATTAAGTGCTATCGGTGTGGACAACTGGGACATCAAGCTTCTGAGTGCCTGGCCCCTGCCCCAGTTCCACAACAACGTCCTGCCACAGCTGCACAAGGCAGGAGGGCTCCAAGGAAAACCCCAGACACCAGCCGATTTGCCAGACAAGCCATGGAGGTTCCCCTCCCCTCTGAAGAAAGCGAGGATCCTCCAGCTAAGGAAGCCCCTCCTGACAAGGCTAGCAAAGATAAAGACCTGATGGTGAGTGCACCCATTCCCCCCTTTTCAATTAAAATAAAACTGGTGCTGCCAGAGACAGGGAAAAAGCAGAACTGCCAGCAATAATAGATACTGGCTGCACCAGATGTCTAATTGGACTTCCAGTTGTGGAACAATTGGGGATCAGGACAACAGCCTTAAAGCACCCAATTAAACTTCATCAGGTGGATGGAACATTAATTGGGGGGTCCCTGTCACCCATCTTACTGAACTGGTTAAATTGGGAAACATCATGAATTTATACGATTTATAGTAAACCCAAAAATGTCAGAATCTATCATACTGGACCTGGCTTGGCTGGACAAATGGTACCCCACGATCAAATGGGAAGATGGATACCAAAAAATCAGAATAGGGGTTGGCCCATTACCCCCTGCCCTTCCCTCCAAAGAGCAGCCTACCCATAACGGCCAGCTGCCAGAAACAGCAGCGGTTTGTTCAGACAGGCCTCCAGGCAAACACCAGATTCCTAAAGTGTATGCAGACTTAGCCGAAGCTTTTAGTGAGGAGGAATGTAACCTCCTCCCCCCTCATCAGCCCACAGACTGCGCCATCGAATTAGAATTGGGAGCCAAATTGCCAAAACTCAGAATGTACTCCATGACACCTGCTGAAATGACCAAGTTGAGGAAGTACATTGACAACAACCTAGCCAGAAGGTTCATCGATCCTGCGAAATCCAGGGTGGCTGCCCCAGTATTGTTCAAAGAAAGAAAAGATGGTACACTGAGATTATGCGTCGATTTTAGGGGTGTGAACTGCATTTGCATACAAAATACCTACCCCCTCCCACTGAGGAAGGACTTGCTGAACCACCTGTCGAAAGGCAAGATTTTCACCAAGCTAGATCTAAGAGAAGCCTACTACCAAGTTCACATAAAGGAGGGAGACAAATGGAAGACTGCTTTCAACTGCCCCTTGGGCAGCTTCCAATTCCGGGTCATGCCTTTTGGACTCCAAGGGGCCCCCACAGTCTTCATGCAACTGATCAACGAAATTTTGCATGAGCACCTGTATAAGGGGGTCCTTGTTTATCTTGATGACATTCTTATATTCAGCGAAAGTATGGAAGAACATGTCAAATTGGTCAGACAAGTGCTGAAAAAGCTCCTAGTGCCAAGCTTTATGCAAAGTTGTCCAAATGCGAATTCCATAAGGAGTCCTTGGACTATCTGGGATACAGGGTGTCGAGTCAGGGAATCGAAATAGACCCAGGGAAGGTGAGAGCAGTGCTGGACTGGCAGCCCCCACCAACCCATAAGCAACTCCAAAACTTCCTGGGGTTTGCAAACTTTTACAGACAATTCATCCCTTCCTTCACTGAGGTTATGCTCCCTTTGACAGAATTGCTAAAACTGGCCTGTCTCCCACCAAGCCAAAACCTAGCCAACCCCTTGCTTGGACAATGGGCTGTCAAAAATCCTTTGAACAGTTGAAACACCTATTTGCAGTGGAACCAATCCTACAGCATCCTGATCCAAATAAGCCATTTGTGGTTCAGGCAGATGCAAGTGATGTGGCGGTGGCTGCTGTTCTACTGCAACGGAACACTCAAAACAATATGATGCCGTGTGCTTATGTAGCAAGAAAATTAACGGACATGGAGCGCAGGTAGGCGGTATGGGAAAAAGAGGCTTTTGTGGTGAGATGGACTCTTCTATCCTGGAGACACTTCCTAGAGGGAGTTAATGAGGCTTTTGAGGTGTGGACCAACCACAAGAATCTCGAGGCGCTGAAGACCCCGAGGAAACTTTCACTCAAGCAGGTTCATTGGGCTCAATATTTCAAATGCTTTAACTTTAACCTGAAATACATCCCGGGGGGGGGAGGGGAAATCCTTTTAGCTGATGCTCTCTTCCCTAAGCCCCAGTTTGACAGCTGATGGGAAGAGATAGTTCATGCCATGATCTCGGAGACTCAGCCAGCTGCCCAAGCCCGCACCAGAGCGCAAACGTGCCATGGTTCCAACCTCCCTGAAGACAAGTTGACAGCAGAGCTAAAAGCGGCACTCTCAACTGATCCCTGGTTCAAGAACCAGGTGGACCTAACCCTAAGAGACGGGTTGGCATGGAAGGGGAGTAAGGTTTATGTGCCCTGCAGCATGTGACTCCTGGTGCTAAAGAGGAGTCATAATTCTCGACTAGGGGCCCACCTTGGATTTTTAAAAACCCTCCATTTGACTAGGAGACAATTCTGGTGGCCAAAGATGAAAACTGAAGTGGAAGACTATGTGAGAACCTGCGCCACCTACACCACCATGAAGTCCAGACCCGGGAAGCCCCCTGGGCTTCTCCAGACTATGGCTGAACCACCAAGCCCTTGGAGGAGATTGCAATGGACTTCATAGTTGAGTTCCCTGACAGTTGGAGGAACAGGGTGATCTGGATTGTCATTGGTTTATTCTCCAAGCAAGCACACTTCACTGCCTGCAGCGGACTACCCTCGGCCAAGAAACTGGCAAATCTGTTTGTGAAACACATCTACAGGCTACATGGGGTCCCAAGGGAATAATATCGGATTGCGGGGTCCAGTTTACCGCTAGGTTCTGGAGAGAGTTTTTGCGATCCATTGGGTCGTCCCAGGGGCTTAGTTCAGCATTTCACCCATCGACTAACAGATCGGCTGAGAAATTGAACTCAATGGTGGAGCAATACATTAGGTGTTATGTAAATTATAACAAGAAAACTGGGCAGACTTATTACTGTTCGCAGAGGTGGCTTATAATAATGCACTACACAGCAGCACTGGGTTGACTCCTTTTCAGATAACTACGGGCATGGAATTTGTGCCGATGCCTGAGTTACCTAGAGAGCTGCCCACTTCTATGACCCTAACAGAATGGATGACCTCGTTGAAAAAGGGTTGGGAGAATACTAAGAAAGCTTTAGCGGAATCAGCGGAAAGATATAAGGCCCAGGCTGACAAATACCGGTCCCTCCAACCACCTTTCCGAGTAGGTGATAAGGTGTATTTGTCAACCAAGTACCTAAGGTTGAGGTTACTTAGCAAGAAGTTTGGACCCAAATTCATAGGTCCTTTTCCTATAGTGAAAGTTATTAACCCTGTGACTGTCCAACTTAGCCTCCCTCGCATATTAGGGAAAGTATAACCTGTTTTCCACAGTAGCTTATTGAAACCAGCCAGAGGATCTAACTTAAGACCCTTGCCAGTTGCTCCACCCCCTCCTTTGGTAGTGCAAGGGGAGACTCATTATGAAGTGAAGAAGATCCTGGACTCTAGACTCTACAGGGGTAGCTTACAATATTTGGTACTCTGGAAAGGTTACCCTTTATCTGAAGCTACTTGGGTGAAAAGTTGGGATGTAAATGCTGATACTCTAGTGAAACAATATCATGATAAATTTCCTGAGAAACCAGAGGGTCCCCCTTGGGGTGGGGTAGAGGGGGCTAAGGGGTCTTGTGCAAGGTGTTAACCCCTTCTTTTGTGTTTTGTCTGCTTTAATTTTCAGGATGTGGTTCTTTCTGCAGGGGGGGATGCCTGTCAGTTTTGGAAGCCATATTAGACCGGAAGCTTCAATGCTGCCACCTTTTCATGTGTGGGAAAGTAGGAGAGGGGATTAAGGAGAGGGGTTATTAGTAGACATAATAGCATTCTTCCTGTCAGTCAAAGTCAGGGCGATCCAGCATCTGGAGAAGGAGTGCTCAGGGGGCTGGGTAGAGATGGAACGGATGTTAATTGGAGCATGTGATTGACTGGGGAGTGAGGGGATGGTTTTGGGGGTTTTGATTTACTGAGGGAAAACTCGGGCTTTTCGGATTCGGGTTTTCCCAGATGTGCCGGTTTACCTATTCTAATAAAGAGAACTTTGGAAAATGCTTGCTTCCGCATCTTTACTCGGATTTGGGGTTTTCTGGAATGCTGACACTTTGTTCTCTAATTCTTCTGGGTACCTGCTTGAGGGTTAGAATTTCTCTCCCCTTATAAGTCAAGGGAACATCTCGTGTCCTTCTATAGATTTCATCCCTGATTGGTTTTTTGCGAACCTCACATGCACTTCCCGTGGTAATTTATGACATCGCATGTAGTTAGTATGGATTCTGTAGATTTCATCAATGCCATTCTGCATTTCATGTTTATTCATCTGTAATGTGTCAGCCAGCATTTCTCTCATGAGGTTCACTAGATCTTCCTCTTTATTCTCTGTTATATTTTGAAATCTCAGATAAAAAACTGATTTTTCCAATTCAAGATGTATTATTGCCTCCTCCAGGTCTCTATTTGCTGCCATCAGTCTTTTTTCTGTTGTTTCCAGTTTCTTTTCTGTTTGTTCTGTTCTTGTCTCCACTGTATTTATTCTCTGTTCATTTTTGGCAGTTGTCTCCTGTATTTTTCCCATTCTGTCATCTAATTTCCCATATATCTTCTTTCACTTCACTCATATCACTCTTTATTTTGTCATAGTTCTTACCTATTGACTCTTGCGTTTTCAGCATCACTTCTTGGATCAAAACTGCAGAGGTATTCAAAGTCGACTGCATGTTCTGTAGACTCAGTGAGGATCCTGATTTCTCACCACCCAGCATGTCTCCTATTGATCTCTGTCCCGATGGGGAGGCTGTCATTGGTGTAGTTTTCTGTGCAGTTTTTGTGATCATCGCCGTGCTTGTCATACTTAAACTCTTTAAAAACTTCTTCCACAGTACCATAAATTGCCTATTCTTTATTTTCTCAGGAATCCTCTTCTCTTGTATAAATAAAAAATGAATACTCTATATTATCCTGTCTTAGACCTATAGCAATAATCACCTTATAAATTAGTATAGTACAAATATAATCTAAAATTAATAATTAATTAGTTAATAGTTAATATAACCCAACAATTCTGATTACCAATAACAGTATCAATTTTAATCTAAATACGTTTACAGATGCAGTCATATAGGTTATATTAATTAGAAATTATCACATTTTAAATATGCACAAAAATATATGTTAAGTACATATAAAATGTTAAGTATATAAAGCTGAAGGTTCTATACAAAGATTCATAAAAATATTACCTCTTAATCTATTTATAAATTTATCTATTTGTAAATATATCTAATATATATATATGTATATTTGTATATGTAATTATACAATCAATATAAGTAAGTTGAATAATAGTTATATTATATATACACAGCTGGTTATGGGTGTATCCAATTCAAAGTCCTTCACAACCTTCAGCAGAATTCTTTGCTCTCAAGTCTCACTATTTCATCTGCAACTTCTCCATTCTCCAACAGCTTTCCTCTATTTTGCACAATCACTGTCACTTCTCTTCACTCCCAGCACATTAACGTCTCCATCTCTATCAAAAATCTTTTTTGTAAATATTCCTTTTCTGAACTGCTCACTGCAATAACTAGTCTCTTGAAATAGATAGCCACAAATTCAGTCTCGATGTTCAGTCTAATTATACAATTTTCTGGCACAGCATCTGTTTGAATCATCAGTTGCATCTTCCTCTCCTTCTGCCCTGCGTACTGATTCTGTCCTCTCAAGATTTCACTCCGAGGGACTTCTGGTGGCTCCGCGTTCTTTGAAGACACCTAGGATTAGGTGCCCGCTTCCTGGTTTCGTAAGAATCCCTGAACAGCTGTTCAGCGCTGTCGGGAGGTTCAAAAAGGTTCTCCCTGGGCAAAGGGGAGACCAAAGAGCAGGCTGGTGGGGGTAGAGCTCCTCAAAGCCCCCCAGGAAAAATCCTGGGGTGCGAAGAAGAGGAGCTCCCCAGAAGCCAGCCAAGCAGCTCCGGACCTGGAATGCCTCTGCTGATGCAGAGCAAAACGGCGCAACCACACCAAGCAACTAAAAACATTTGGGGTAATATTTTAAGATTCTGGATTTTGAAATTTTTTTTTCTATTTTCTGAATTGGAATCATGAAGCTGGCTAAGCAGAGCAGGAGAGTGTAAATTGGGACTGTTTAATCTTTAACTCCGGGTAAACTGTTAGAAAAAAATGGCGTCTAGTGAAAGTGATTGTTAGAGCCTGTTACATTTGTAGCAGACAAAGACCTTCAGAAAAACGTTTAGACTGGAGCTGGAATGGAAGTTAAAGCTGAAATAATGGCTGAAGCTGGACTTTTAAAAATAAAAGATATTCGAATTGAAATTGCAAAGATTTTTAAAGAACTTTCAGACACTATTATTTCTAATTTGTTGGTTTTAAATGAACAGAAGTCTGATAATAAAGTGCTGCTGGGGAATCCACAAGACATTATACAGCAGAATTTACAGATTGAAATACAAGCTGCAGGGATCTGTATGGTGGGAGACTTGGTACAAATGGAAGTTATGATGGATATTTTACATTTTTCTTTGGAAGAACAGCAACTGAATAAATTATTACAAGAGGAGGATTTATTTGCTAATTTGAGGTCTGCCACACAAAGGAAGGATCTGCTGGACTATACAAGGAAGAAATGGTGGAATCAGGGCTACAGAGGTCTGCTGGATTATACAAGCAAGAAATGGTGGAAACAGGACTATAAATTCAAGCTAAGGGACAAGACAACAAACTTGAAGGGATTTTTTTATGATATTTCAACCTCAGGACAATTTTAAGAAATTGTCAGGAGGGTCAGAAGGAAGGGGGACAGAATTGTGGCTAACAAGAGATTGGAAGAAATTTAAAAAAAAAGAAAAAATTGCAAGACTTTTATTTTTGATGGTTTTAAAGGTTATGGATGTTTCATAGGTATAAAGGATAATGTTTTTTTTCCTCTTTTCCTTATTATTATAGTGGTTAAATTAAAGAATGTTGGCTACCCTCCAGAAGCTTGGGGATTTACATTTATAATGATTTAAGAAGTTTTATTGATATTTTTTTTCTTTTTTAAAAAAAAGAAATTAGAAGAAAAAAAAAGAAAAAAGATAATAATAATAATATGAGATATAGGGTGTAAGGGGTTTGTCTCTTTTCATTTTCTTTTTGGGAAAAATGTTGAACTCTAATAAGTTAAGGAGATGATTAATAATTTTAGCTTTATTATTGTTGGAAATGTAAAATAGTAAATGTATAATTTTAAAGTTACTCTTTTAAAAGGTTTAAGGGATTTGGTTTTTTTTTCTTTTCTGGTAGAAAATGTTTAATTTTGACAAGGTAAAAAAATGGATAATAATTTTAGCTTTTTTATTGTTGGAAATGTATAATTTTAAAGTTATTTTAAAAATCCTAACAATTATAAGGGTTTAAGGGGGTTTGCTTTTTCCTTCCTTTTTCCTTTTGTTTTTTCCTTTTTTTTTTAGTAAGAAACGTTTAAGTTAAAAAGAGGGATAATAACTTTAGTTTTATTACTGTTGTAAATGAATAATTTTAAACTTATTCAAATATATATATATATATATATATATATATATATATATATTTGCATAATTTTAACAAGTATAAAGAATGATTAAAAATTAAGGCTTTAATATAGAAGTTGAAAATAAGGTGTGGGAGGAAGGCAGGAAATTTGTTTAGGATTTTGTTTTTGGTTCTCATTCTTTTTTTTTTCCTTTTTTTATTGGTGTTTTTTTCTTCTTCTCTTTTTTGTTATTTGTATTTCCAGGGAGGTTGATAAAATTTAATTAGGGGAGTTAAATGAGTTTTGGGTAATTTTGAATTTTTTTTAGTATGTTAGCTTATTTTAGTATATGTTTATGTTTGTTTGTTATACTCTGCTACTGCTTTGGGAAGTCAAGGGAGGGGTGGGTTGGGTTGGGTGTGTGTGGGGAAAGATTTTATATAATGTAAACATAATTGAGAAGTTGGGGTTGTTTAAATATCACTTTAAATTGTATTTAAACACAGGGGTAAAATTTGGAATGTTAAAGTGATGTAAAGGTGTTTTATTAAAAATATGAAAGGGGGTGGGGGGAGGGGGGAAATGTTTAATTTTGTTTGTAAAACTTTTTAATAAAAAAAAACATTTTGAGCAAAAAAAAAAAGATTTCACTCCGACGGCTAAGGCACTGCTTTTCCCACCTTGAGACTTACTTGTCTATCAGCTTGTAGGTTTCTCCAACTTAAAGAAGCAACTTGGTATCTCACTCTGTCTTGTCACTTTCCACCAATACTTCTCACTGTTTCTTACTCTTTGCTTCCTCCGCCATTCGATCAGGCTGTCACGTCTCTGGATCCAACCATAACAGCCGGTCTCTTTTGCGCCGGATTCAAGAGGTTCCTCCTGCTGCAATGGGGGATCGGTCTTCTCCCCATCACCCCCGGAGTATCCCCTCTATAACACTGACGCCTCCAGGGTCTAACTTGGCCTCTACAGGCCTCCAGATGTGAAAATTTGGACAGAAAGAACGGAGCCCCATTCTCCTGTACCACCCCATCATGACGTCACCCCAGAAGTCCCTGTTTGTTTTCTACATAACCTCTTTTGTGCCTGAGTTCCCCTTCTTCCTTAACAATTGTTTCATTAATGCACATCGTATGGCATACACTATCAAAAGCTTTATTTTTCTTGACAGCAAGGTTGACATTCTTCACTGCACATTGTGAGAAATACTGATAATCTTATTTGTTTTATTAGAATTTTGCTTGCTAAAACTGCAGAGGTATTCAGACTCCAAGAGAGGTAATAGAAGAATATTTCTTTGCCTCATAGAATCATAGGGCTGGAAGGAACCTTGGAGCTGAGCACTCTTCCCCACAAATATTTCTCTAGCTTATGACATCAGTTTTTACCCGCCATGGTAAGAGAGAGCTCTGACGATTGTGGGTTACTTTATTCCATCAATAAAGCATTATTAATGAAATTCTGATTTGGTGCAATTCAGTGGTGAAATCTGAACCAGTTTACTACCAGTTCACTTGCTGCACATGCGCGTTACCCACGCATCCGCACAAGCACACAATACATGCCAAAAGGAGGCATGGAGTAAGTAGAACAGCGCGCAGGGCCGGATAGTTTGTAAAAAAATGCTTTTAAAAGTAAAAAAAGGGTTCTGACGATCAGGCAGCTCAGCTGGGGTCATCAGAGCCTTTTTTTTTACCTTTTAAAAGCATTTTTTAAAAGAAGCAGCAAGCAGGCAACTGGGCCATTGGGTGGGCATGGGTGGGGAGCCAGGGATTTTTTTTTATTAAAAAGTTTTAAAAAGAATACATTTTCTCCCCCTCCCTCCCAACCCCTCCCTCCCCCAATCCCACCCCCAGTCCCCCCTCTTATCCCTCCCCCTCCCCTTCCCTCTCCCCCCTACCCCCCACCCCCCCTAGACTTCCCAGAACAGGCACAGGGTACAGCAATTCCCAAACATAAAGCTAAAATATGCTATCATTATATTAAGTTCCAGTTCTCCCTAAATCTTTAACTCCTATAACTCTAAAGATTATAAACATACACCATTAACTATCAATTGGGTTACATATTTCATTCATAAGCTATTTGAAGCTTCTTAGTCCGATACTTGTTTTCAATATAATCAATCCATCTTCTCCATTCCGATAAGTATCTTTCATTTGAATAGTCTTTCAAATATGCAGAGATTTTTACCATTTCCGCCAGTTGTACCACTTTTAATGTCCATTCCTCAATAGTGGGTAGATCTTTCTTCTTCCAGTACTGTGCCACTAATAACCTAGCAGCTGTTATTAAATTTAAAATCAGCGTAGTTTCTATTGCCGTACAATCCATTACAATTCCCAACAAAAAAACCTGTGGCATAAATTTAATCTTTTTCTTTAAAATATTCTGAATAATCCACCATATTTTAATCCAAAAAGCCTTAATTTTCTTACACGTCCACCATATATGATAATACGTAGCATCCTGACAGTCACATCTCCAGCATCTAAGTTGTAAATGTGGATACATACCAGCTAATTTTTTTGGATCTAAATGTCACCTGTAAAACATCTTATAAAAATTTTCTCTTAAATTCTGCGCTTGTGTAAATCTTACATTTCTAACCCATATATTTTCCCATGTTTCCAGAGTTATTACTTCACCTATATTTTGTGACCATTTTATCATACAATCCTTAACTAAATCTGTTTCTGAATCTATTTCCACAAGGGCATTATACAACCTTTTTATGTGCATTTGGCTCTTATCTCTCTTATTTGTTTAATCAAATTCTCCTCCTGTTGCAAAATACCAACTTTTTGATCTTTTCCCCATCTGGCCTGTAGCTGACCATACTGAAACCAAGTTTTAACTATTTTTTCTTCTTTTAATTGTTGAATAGGTTTTAACGAAATCTATTTCCTTCCTTATACAAAAGTTCCTTGTAAGTAGTCTCATCTTGTTTTTGTTCTACACTTATATTCTCTATCGCGTGTCTGGGTACTGTCCAAATTGGTAATTTATCATTTAATTTATATTGATATTTTTTCCAGACACGCAATAAAGCATTTCTTAGTATATGACTCTTAAAGATACTATCTACTTTTTTATCATACAATAAATAAGCATGTCAGCCATAGACCAGACCATATCCTTTTATATTTAATATCCTTTCCTCTGTTAAATTTACTGCCGAGAGGGCAGCTGCTTCATAATACAATCCTAAATTAGGCATTTTAAGACCTCCTCTTTCTTGAGAATCTTGCATTATTTTCTGCTTTACTCGTGGCTTCTTTCCTGCACAAACCAAAGTATTTATACCCTTTTGCCATTCCTTCAAATTTTTATCATTTTTAAGTATAGGTATCATCCGGGGAAAAAAAATAAAAACCTTGGTAGAACATTCATCTTTACTGCAGCTATCCTTCCCAGCAAAGATAATTGTATTTTTTCCAACTTTCCATCTCTGTCTGTATTTTTTGCCACAATAATTCATAATTATACTGATATAATTTCATATTTGTACTTAAAATATTGACTCCTAAATACTTAACCTTCTTTACTACTTCAAATCCTGTTTCCTTTTCCATCTCGTCCTTTGGACTTCTCGTCATATTTTTAGCTATTATCTTTGTTTTAGCTGCATTTATTTTAAAACCAGATACTTGTCCATATACCTTAATTGTCAGATATATATTGATGGTCGTGCTCATTCGGTCTATGAGGAAGTTATTTAGTCAATACAGCTTCAGGTTCAAAAAGTTATTTTATTATTTACAAATATACAATAATGAACAGGGTGTCCTGTTGCATTTGTTACCCTAACTGTATGACTCAGATGTTGAGAGGGAGAGAAGTTCACTGTTGTCTTGCTGAGATAGATGGGAAGAAATTAGGGAAGATAGCCAATTGATTTGTGGGTAAGAGTCCAATAAGGGAGTTCATTGGTTTATACAGTCACATGGGATGTCTGTAAAGACTTAACCCCTTCTGGTCCCTGGAGCATCATACGTAGGCAATATCTGACAGACCCCTTCTATTGCCAAGTGTGATGGAACAGTGCTCAAAGATAATAATAAACAAGTATAAGAAAAATAAATTAAAAGTACAGTCCAACTGATTTGCAGTGGTTCCAATGTGTTTCACAAGGTACAGGTTTAGTTAAGAAATTGGCAATTTGATCCTTGGTATCGCAATAAACAAATTCAACAAAACCCTTTTTAACTAGGTCTCTCACATTTTTATAACGTATATCAATATGGCGAGATCTGAAGCTGACATCATCCCTGACCGAAGAGGCTATGACGGACTCATTGTCCTCGTGGAGAGTGATAGGTAATGAAGGTTGTGTCCAAATGTCTGAAACTAATTCGTATATCCATGTGAGAAGTGTGCAAGCGTCAGAAGCACTGGCATATTCAGCTTCGGCCGTGGAATTAGCAATGAAGTTTTGGCAACAAACGCGCCAATCTATGGGGCAACCATTTAGGAAGTATATAAAGCCTGATGTGCTTTTTCTTGATTTTTCATCCCCTGCCCAATCGGCATCTGAATAACAGGTAAGTTTTGGGGTTACCCTTCATCAGGTTCTAATAATAAGACCATATGTTTTGTATTATGCAAATATCTGAGTAACCTTTTCATAGCAACCCAATGTTGTTCTTTAGGCTCATCTACTTGTCTAGATAAGAGATTTGTACTTAATGATGTATCGGGTCTACTCCATCTGCTGATATAAAGGAGTGATCCTATGATGGATTGATATTGAGTTTTATCATGATGCTTGTTACCGTCTAGATAAGCAATTTTATTATAGTCAGTGCGCATGGGTGTATCTGTGGGGTTGCAGTTTTCCATGCCACATCTTTGTAGCAGGTCTTCAATCTTATCCTTTTGTGAGAAGCAAAAACCTCTATCAGTTTTAAAAATTTGTACACCCAGATATTGGTCTATATGACCTAAGGTCTTTAAATTAACATGTTCTCTTAATTTGTTTGCAAATTGTTCGCTGGATTGTTCGTTGGGCCCGATATAAATCAAATAATCAACATAGATTAAAATAATTTCTTTTCCCCCTTCATAAGGTTTTGTCATTACGCACTGGTCAGATCGAATTTGATTATACCCCATTGATTTTAAAGTTTTGGTAAGGCAGTCAAACCAGAGCTTGCCCGATTGTTTTAAGCCATATAACGCTTTGTGTAGCCTCCATGTTTTGCCGAACTCAACTTGGAACCCTGGTGCCCCATTGACATAAATTTCCTCCTCTAATGGTGCATGGAGGTATGCGGTTTGGACATCAAATTGATAGACTTCTTGATTTGAGATAATGGCTGAAGTCAGTGCCGTTTTTATGCTTTCTGGTTTTACTGTGGGGGAGTAAGTTTCATCATAATCTTCGGGAAAGCGTTGGGCAAAACCTTGGGTTACGAGGCGTGCTTTTTATAGATATGTGTTGTCAGGGAGTGTTTTAATTTTGTAAACCCATCGAGTGCCAATTGGGTGTTTGTGTTGTGGAGGTGTTGTTTTTGTGAATACTTTTAAATTTATTAAACAGTCCATTTCTTTGGACATAGCGTCCCACCATTTTAATTGTTCTGATTCCGGTAATTGGAGCATGCGTTTAAAATTTTTTGGAGTGATGGGTATTTGGTTTGTCTGTGTCACATTGTTCATGTCAAATCTTTTAGGTGGGATGCCTTGTGTAATTTGTTTGGATTTTCTGATTGGTAGTTGTGTATCTGTGTTGTTTGTTCATGGTGTAACTTTTGGTGTTGTTGTTTGTACATGTTGAATTCTCTGTGGTGTATCTGATGTATTTGTTTCTTGGGTTAATACGTATGAGTCATTTGAGTGTATTTTGGTCCATTTGTGGTTTTCTATGAATGTGGCTGAACGGGAAATTATTACTGTGTTGTTTTTTTATGAATCGATATGCTTTCGAACCTGGTGCATATCCTATGAAACTTAATTTTTTGGACACCTCATTCCCCTTCCGTCTGAGTGGTTTGGGGATATTGACATATGCAAAGCAGCCAAAAACGCGAAGATGTGTGAGGTGTGGTTGAGTGCCATATACAAGAAAATAGGGTGTTTGGTTAATAACCTTATTCCATGTGCAGTTAAAAGTGTAATTGACATATGCAAGGGCTTCTGCCCAATAGCTAGGGGGTACATCAGCATCTAACATGACGCTGCGCATCATGGTCTGTAATATTCCATTTTTCCTTTCACAAATCCCGTTCTGCTGGGGGATAAAAGGAGATGTTTTGTAATGTATAATGCCTTTGGAGTCAATCCAGTTTTGAAATTGTACAGATGTGAATTCGGCTCCACAATCTGTTTGAATTTTCTTTAATTTGATGTTGTAGGTGATTCGACGATAGGAGGAATAATGGAGATGGTGGTTGTAGTTTGATTCGGAAGTTGGGCCCTTTTGTAAAGAGGTTTGTACTTGCTGTGTAGCTTCAATAGAACGTTTTTTTAGTCTTTTGGTTAATGTTTGGTGCTGTTTTGTTAAGGATACGGTTAATGCATCAATCTCTTGTAAAGATAATTCGTTCAGGTTCAAGGATTCCATGTTAGGAAAAACGTTCTATGATTTTAAAAAAAATTACAAAAATTCATAGACCTGAGCAATAATTTTCCATCGTCTGCTACCATTTGTCAGATATATATTGATGGTCGTGCTCATTTGGTCTATGAGGAAGTTATTTAGTCAATACAGCTTCAGGTTCAAAAAGTTATTTTATTATTTACAAATATACACTAATGAACAGGGTGTTCTGTTGCGTTTGTTACCCTAACTGTATGACTCAGATGTTGAGAGGGAGAGAAGTTCACTGTTGTCTTGCTGAGATAGATGGGAAGAAATTAGGGAAGATATCCAATTGATTTGTGGGTAAGAGTCCAATAAGGGAGTTCATTGGTTTATACAGTCACATGGGATGTCTGTAAAGACTTAACCCCTTCTGGTCCCTGGGGCATCATACGTAGGCAATATCTGACATTAATTATATCCATCAATGCCATAACTGACTGTACCGGTTGGGTTAGGGTAACAACCAAGTCATCTGCAAATGTCTGTACTTTATACTCAGACTGTCTAATTTTAATTCCCATTATCTTATCCAACCCCCGAATTTTATTCAGCAATATTTCCAGTGACAAAATAAATAACAATGGAGACAAGGGGCAACCTTGCCTTGTACCTTTTTCTATTTTAAAATTATCCGTTAGGCCTCCATTAATTATTATTTGCGCTGTTTGTTCCTGATATATTGCCTTAATAGATTTTATACAATGTTCTCCAAATTGCATCCTTTCCATTAATTTCAGTAAAAATTGCCAGTTCAAACGATCAAACGCTTTCTCTGCATCAAGAAATATTAGCACCGCAGGGACTTGGTTGTTCCTCCCCAAATATTCTAATATATTAACAATATGTCTTACATTACCCTTCATTTGTCTACCACTTATAAAACCTATTTGATCATGATATATCACTTGTTGCATAACTGTCATTAATCGGTTTGCTAAAAATTTGGCAAAGATCTTATAATCTGTATTTAAAAGTGATATAGGTCTGTAGTTTTTAGGATCTGTATGATCTTGACCTTCTTTTGGAATTAAAGAAATAAAAGCTGTCTTCCACGATGGGGGTACCCCACCTCCTTGTTGTATATTGTTAAATAATTCCTTCAGTGGTTCAACCATTTCCTCCTGTAAATATTTATAATAAACAGCTGTCAGCCCATCCGTCCAAGGAGCTTTACCCACTTTAAGTTGTTTAATTGTAGACAAAAACTCCTCTGAAGTTATCAATTGATTTAAGCTATCCCTCTGCTCCTGTGTTATTGTATGAATATCCTCCCTTTGTAAATATCTGTCTATATATACATCTTCTATTTTATCAGCAATATACAATCTTGAATAGAATTCTAAAAAGGACTTCTTAATCAGCTCTTGCTGATAAACCTCTTTCTCTTTGTATTTTATTTTCTCTATTATCCTCAAATTTTGTTTTTTTCGTAACAGATAGGCTAACCACCTTCCAGGTTTGTTGACATTACAGAAAGTATTATGTTTGGCATATTATAAACTAGTTGCAGCTTGGTCAGCCATCAACATGTTAAATTGCCCTTTCAATAAATTAATTACCTCTTTAATTTTTTTATCTGTGGGATTCATTATCAAAGCTTGTTCTTTTTTCTTTATTTCTTCTTCCAATAACTTTCTTTTTTCCCCTTGCATCTTTCTAAATTTATTATTCAAATAGATCAAAATACCTCTCATATATGCCTTACTCGCATCCCACACCATTTCCATAGGGGTAACCTTTTGCATATTTATAACAAAGAATTCTTTCATAAACCTCTTACACTCTTTTACATTTTCCTGATATCTAAACAAATTTTCATTTAGCCTCCATGACCTCTTAAGTCCCCCTCCATACTCCACTTTCACCCAAACTGGACTGTGATCTGTTAGTATTCTTGAACAAATCTTCATATTCTTCGCCCTAGGACCGTGATGGCGAATCTATGGCACGGGTGCCACAGGTGGCAGCGGAGCCATATCGGTGGGCACGCGAGCTCAGCTCCGGCACGCATGCGTGCACCAGCCAGTTGATTTTTGGGCCTTCTGGGCCCACCAGAACTCAGGAAATACACTGTTTCCGGCCTCCGGAGGGCCTCTGGGGGGTGTAGGGAAGGCCGTTTTTGCCCTCCCCAGGCTCCTAGAAAGGCTCTGGAGCCTAGGGAGAGCAAAAACCGTGCCATCACATGCCAAAAGCGGGGGGCGCATAGAATTATGGATGTGGGCATGCGTGCATGTGACCCCACCATGCTCCCCCCGCTTTTGGCACATGATGGCAAAAAGATTAGCCATCACTGCCCTAGGAGAAAGATCATTAGTAGTTATAATAAAATCAATCCTTGAAAAGGATTGGTGTCTATCTGAAAAAAAAGTAAAATCTTTTTCTGTTGGATTTCTTTCACGCCAAATGTCTTTCAACTCCCAATCTTCCATCATCTCGAAAAAGGATTTTGGCAATCTTGCTCTCGTTAATTGGTTTTGTTTAGGGCCTGCCTTATCTTTTTTAACATCTAAAACTCCATTCCAGTCACCAAGTAGAATACATGATGTATAATTCCATTGTATCAGCTTTAAATGTAAAAGTTTATAAAAATCTTGCTGTTGTTGATTCGGTGCATAAATTCCAATTAAAAGTAATTTTTCTCCTCTAACTGTAAGTTCAATTGCTAAAAATCTGCCTTGGTCATCCGCTTCAATTAATTTTGCAATTAAATCTTTTTTCAGATATATAACTATGCCATTTTTCTTCTCTGGTGCTGCTGCAACATAATGTACACCATTTGTTAAATATTTTTGATCTTGTATTCTGATATGAGTCTCTTGTAAACAAATTACATCATTTTTAAATTGTTTAAGGTAGTGGAATATTTTCCTTCTTTTCTGCGCTGAATTCAAACCATTGACATTCCAGGTCAGGAACCTAGTTCCCATCTTTAAACCTCTGAAGTTTTTGGAGCAGTTCCTGATGGTCTTGCTTCATTTGACCTTTAGGTCTGGCTCCTCCCACAACTTCTGTTTTAGTAGTTTCTTGAGTTACCATCTGTAATTGCTGCAATCTTAAATCTTCCTTGCGTTTAGCTGTAGCAGCTCTGGTCTGTCTTTGATCCTTTGGCTCATCTGTTATATCAATTAACTGTATTTGAAGGAGATCTTCTTGACTCGTCGACCCTCCCCCTTGAGCAATAGCCAACAATTTTTCTCTTTCTCCTTTTCTTTCCCCCCTTGCTTCTTTCTTGCTTTTGACTTCTGGTGATTTTGGTGGTCCAGCCTTTAAAACCTTAGCATAAAAATCTCTTGCTTTCCATATAGTGTTAAGCCGATATCTTTCTCCTGAGTAATTCACCACTATACCAGCTGGCACTTCCCATCTGTATTGTATCTGGCGACTTCTCAGTTCATCCACCAGAAAGGAATACTCCCTTCTGGCTCTCAGCATTTTTGGGGGGATTTCCTTCATTGTCATAACCTCTTGGCCTTCAACCTGAAGCTTGTTTTTAAAAGTAGCCTGTAAAATTTCATTGCGAAGTCTCCTTGTAGTAAAATATATCACAACGTCTCTTGGTAGGTTTTTCTGTCTGGCCACCCATGAATTAACTCTATAAATTTTGTCGATCTGCCAGCCAATTTCAACTTTCTGTTCCCTCAACACCTGTGCCAGTGCCTCCACCATCATCTCTCTCAAATTCTCTTGTTTGTTCTCTTTCACCCCTCTTATTCTCAAAGCAAATTCCATGTCCCTATATTGAATCATTGTAACATCAGTTTCGTCCCTTTCAATTTTTTCCTGGGCCATGCCCAATTTACTGTCCAGAATTTCATTAGACTGTTTTATCTCTTCAACCTTATCATCCAAAATTTCAATATGTCCTGCCAAGCCTTGAAATGCCAAAAGTATATCTTCCCTAGTTTCCCGATTCCTACTTGATATCTCATCTGAGACCATTTGGATCTTCTCATCAAACACAGTAATAAGTTTATCCTGTGTAATTTTTAAGGCTTGTTGTAACATTTCTAATGTTAGAAGCTGTGGCTCTGTTGGGGGAATAAGAACTTGCAATCTTGATGTATGAGCTGGAGAGCTGCCAGCACTTCCAGACCCCTTAGTAGGGACAGTTTTTACAAATTTTGAAGCCATCTTCCAGAGTGGGCAATCTCCCCCTCCCTCTTTGCCTGTTTGCAGCCAAAAGAAAAGGGGGGGGGGAATTTCCAAGAAATAAAAAAGGGTCCTTTTTCCTTTTTTTTATGTTAGTTTGCTACTTAGAAAATCCTCCTTCTTGCATTAACAACATTGCTTTCTTGCAGTTACATAGTCACTTTCCCACAAAGAAAAGAGGCTTAGTCAAACTGTTCTTAACTTTCACTTTCCACACCCATTCAAGCCTCAAGCGCCATTTTGTTTCCGCTGTTAATTAATACTTCCGAAGGAGGCAATACACATTTGAGTTAAGTAAAAAAATACTTGCAGTCTTGTCTCTCCTGGCTTGCCCTGTCTGCTACAGTTTAAGATCTCTAGATCGAACCCAAAAAAAGCAGATGTGGTCACGGTGTTTAGCTCTGCTGCAGCAGAGTCGTCCTGGGTCCGGAGCTGCTTGGCAGGTTTCTAGGGAGCTCTCACCCTTCGCGCCCCAGAATTTTTTCTGGGGCATTTGGGGAGTTCTACCTGCCCCTGCCTGCTCTTCCCTCTCCCCTTTGCCCGGGGAGAGATTTTCCAAGCCACCGGTCAGCACTTGTCAGCTGTTCCAGTGGCTTTTACGGAACAAAGGAACGGGCGCTCGAGATCGAGCGTCTTCAACGTAGCGCAGCACCACCGGAAGCTGGGAGCCAGGGATTTCTGCTACCCGTTCTCCGAACCACCTGCCACCATCGCTACCCGATTGGCCGACCCAGGAGAATTTCACCCCTGGTACAATTGTTATCTGTCCTGCAAAACTGTGTCTTTCTTTCTTTGCAACTGAATAAAATAAGTAAATATATTTTCTTGGGTTGATCCTCCACTCTGTGGATACACGATCTTCCAACCTAGGGGTTAGCATGACTGGAGTGCAAAGCTCCAGATATATATGGGGTGGCAGCAAAGAGATACAAGGAAACAGGATGAATTTGATTTAAATCACTAGTAAAAAGGCTTGATTTAAATCATAATTTTTAAAAGAGCAACTGTCATCTCTGTCCTGCAGCAGCTCCTCTTCTGATTTGCTGTTGACTCACCAACAGTCCCAATATTGCAGAATTTACAGCCTCATGCTACATAACTAAGCTCCATTTCATGCTGAATAAACTAATGCATCTTAAATAGAAAACTACCTTTAGATAGATTTTTTACTCCAAAAACATTTTATTAAAATAATTTTGATAAAAATAAAAAAAATCCTATTTAAATAAAAAAATCCGATTTTTAAAAAAAATTTTTTAAAGAAAACATCGATTTTTATCCACCCTTCAAGGAAATATGGGAATTTGCAGCCCAGTTTCTTACGCCAACTTAACTGGACTCTGTCCTTTCTCTCAACGGCACTGAATACTAGTCCTTTTTCGTCTTACTCCCATCACCTGAATTCCTTAGCTCGTCATCTTTTCGTCCGGCAGCGCCTCCCCTTCCCACGCCAATTGGCCCGAAGCGCACCCCTTTCCTTATCCCCGCCGACCAGTAGAGGGCGCCTCCGCCCCCTGTCTCGTCCAGCCTAGCAGTGCTCAAAAGGCACGACTTCCGGCCGCTCCTTCTCTGACGCCTTTCTCAGTCGCCTTCGGGCTTTACCTACAGTCGCTGCCGCCGCCGCCGCCGCCGCGGAGCGGGCCTGGGATGCCAAGATGGCGGCGGCGGTGGTATCGGTCTTTCCGGGTGTGCGGCTCCTGACTATCGGCGATGCCAACGGGGAAATCCAACGGCACCAAGAGCAGCAGGCGCTGCGTCTCGAGGCTCGCACCGGGCCTGACGCCGCTTGCCTCGCTTTGTATAGCCGTGAGTGCCGAAATGGGGCTGAGCTGGCGGGCATGCTCGCTGACAAGCGGGCCGGTGGGGGCCTAGTCGCGTGAAAAGGGAGGGTCGGATGAATGAATGAAAAGAATGAATGAGTTGTAGGACGGACAACCGTTGAGGGGATGCGGACGAGCTGCTAACTACTTCTAGGAGCTGCTTTCTCGCCATCGCTTCTGCTTGAGGTTGCGAGGGAGAGCGGTCTGTCGCCCCTGTATTTGAAGGCCAAAGGTTTCTGAACATGTGCGAAAAGTAATTCATATCTGTACTACTTCATAGTAGTTCCTAGGAAGGAGACCAAGTTTCACCCATGAGCACATCAGGGAAATCAGGCGGGGGTCGCGATATATTCCGGAGTTTTCTGAATTTCCGTCCTAAGAAGCCACAGCTTTCCTTGGAGAACAGTCCATTTATTTTCGTTTGCAGGCAAATAAAGGATAATATCCTATGACTTTTTATGTTTCAGCCAAGTAAATGCTCCGTGACTGTTGCCCCAAACTTCTAATAATTTTGCACCAGTCTGAGAAATTCCAGGATTTAAAACGTTGTTAATAAAATAATGCCAGATTTAATCTGAAGTATTTTAAACTAACCTGTCAAAAGTTAATCGCCATTCCATGTATTCCCAAAAGCCACATTAATAATTTAAGACTAGTAAGCCGTACACTTAAAAGGCATATGTATTCTGATGATACAACTGGTAAAAGTAAATTAGAGAAAAATAGGTTTGTAGGTAATTTAAAAAAAAAGATTAAGCTTTAAATGGGATTGGGATTGGAAAAGTGCATTTTAGAACTGTTTATATTGGCAAATTGAGAGTAAAATCTTACAAACTTGTAGGTTGAATGAACAGGGTTTTTCTGAATGCTCTTTTTTTGAACAACATATTTGTAGGTACAGGAGGAATACATGTAAAAAGACTTAAAGTCTTCTTAAAGCTGTTCTGAGCATTAAACAGCTTTTTAAGAACACAGCCTTTAATAACTCCTGAAACTGTTTCATAAATAATTCCATAATAACCATTCTGAATTATTATATTTGCCCTCATTCATTATGAACTACTTTTTAGTATTTTCCTCTCTAATCCTTGAGACAATTTGGCTAGTATTACACTTTTTTGTAATAATTATTACACTTTTATCCCTTCAATGGGATCAGATTTGGATCTGTATGTTGATATAATTGAGCATCAAAGGGCTACATTGAGTGTGTATCCCATAGTTGGTCACCTTCAATATTGGTATCTTTTACAAACAGGTATATTGCAATGAATGAATATCATTGCTGTTCAGTTTGATGAATCAACAACTAGTTTCACAGAGACTAATGCGTATACTTACATTTGTGGTTTTTGCTTGATAATGTGAGTTGCTTAGGCAGTTCATAATGTTAAATTGGCTATACTGGATGTAAATGTGAATACTGCAGTGTGGTCTTCTGCACTGTGACTCAATTTCTGCAATTCAGTCAGACTGATACCATAACTTGAACATGTTAGGTGGGTTCAAATTACTTTGTATACTGCTTTCTGACAATTTTTGATATTATACCATGAGAGGTGGAGACTTGTATACAAAATATTTAGTTATTTAGATTAGTAAATTTGAACTGAGTATTAGAATAAGAAAAATTCAATCTTTTTACATACTACAGTAATTCTGTTGAAATCTCTCTTTATATGAAAGCAATTATTTTTGCATTTCCTCACATGAATGCAGAAAGTATATCTAATTTATAGGTCTGGGATAGTAAGGAGGCCACTTTTTCAATCTGGGTGACTTGGGGATATGATGGCTATGAGGATATGATGGGGAAACTTTAATCTACATATTGGCTGTTCAGTGCTGATGTGAGACAGCAGCATTGTCTATTCACTAACTGCCTTCAGCTTTTGGAGCAAATGAAAAAACAGTTAAAGTCATAAAGTAAGTGGCAATTTTACAAGGGATAAAGTATGAAATTACTAAACTAGCATGTAAAGTAGATCCCTGTTGTTGGAATAAGCATGCCTGTGCTAGGATAATTTGTGGACTCCAGATTGCAGATAAAATGGATGACTTTTGAAAAGTCCTGAGCTTTTTTTGTATGTTAGGTAGATTTTGAAATCTTCATGAGACTGTCTAAAGGGAATGGGTTTTTTTGTATGTGTAGAGTCTCTGAACATATTCAAGTATTACTTCTTTGAGAGACTACTCATACTACTAGAAGAAACATACAGTATTGTAATTCCCATGTGGAAATTCAGAATGAGCTAAAGTTGATCACTTATAGAAATTCATTTTGTTGTAGAGTGGATGCTAGATAGGTTAGCTATGAGCAGAATAGCTAAGTTCTCCTTCCCTTGGGAGCATTCCAAACTTCTTCCTGTATTTTGAAAGCAGATAAAGTTTTATCTAGAGCACAAAGTCTGAAGCACCATAATCTGATTCTGAACCACTTTGGGATCCATTGAACCACCTCTAGAATGGCATAGTCTACAAGTCCTAATAACCAGGTATATACAAAAAAGTATGCAGACTATTGCTATAATACATTGTAAGCCGCCCTGAGTCTACGGAGAAGGGCGGCATATAAATTGGACTAAGAAAGAAAGAAAGAAAGAAAGTTTGACAGTCCAGTGGAAACAGAACCATTCTACATTCCATTCCCAGTTAATTATCCTTATAGCTGAAGTTTTTGAGTTCAGTTGTTATAGGTTATTGTAACTGAAATCAAGGGTAGAGTAACTCTGACCCTCTAGATATTGCTTAGCTTAGCTACTTACTCAGTTTAGGCAGCTTAGTGGTGAGTTGTAAGCAGTAGTGGGTTTCAAATCCTGTCACTACCGGTTCACTTGTGGACGCACACATGCACGACACTTCTGCACATGCACAGAAGCTTCTGCACATGCACAAAGATGTCCGGGCGGGTTGGCAGAGCCTCCCAATCTGGGGCAAACTGGTAGCAACCCACCATTGGCTGTAAATCAACAATTCTTGGAGGCTTACAGATTTTTTTTTATCCCTAACCTAATTATAATTATTATTCTGCAAACTGCAAAACATTATGCATATTTGAAAGTTGCCAGAGTCAGTCTTTCTTAGTATGATATGAACTTTTTCTTTCAACCTTTTTTTTTAGTTGTTCACACTGCCAAATTGAATTTAACTATTGTTATCAACAGAACATCAATCATTGTGGAACTTGTGCTGCATTTTGGCTGGTTTAGTCTAAAGTAGACAAAACTTTAATTACAGAATATTTTTTTTCTTTTATGTTCTGGTGCTTAATTTACAAGTTTTCCACTCGTAATTAGTTTTTCTAGAGAGACCTGACTGCAAAACCCAAGTATATTTTTTTTAAATATTTTTATTACATATGCTAAAATGGGGAAAAGAAACAAGGAAAAAGAACCCGCTCCACACAAAAGTATGCATTTTTCAGTCATTAAATAAAAGTAGTGTTCATTTATATTAATATATTGCTAAATAAATTACTAATGTTTTTAATTTACTATAGGAAAAATGGGAAATTAAATATTGAAATTGGTGTATGAAATCTAAATCTCTTACATTTGGATCTTGTGATAGTAAATATATATGTACTATATGTACATGTAGAAAGAGATGGATAATTAAAAAAACCAGAAATATCTATAATAGCCAAAAAATCTCACCAAACAGAATTATTCTATGAAATATCTGATTGGAAACCAACCAAAAAGAGAAGCAACCTGGAATTAAGGAGAAACTTCCTAACAGTGAGGACAATTAACCAGTGGAACAGCTTGCCTTCAGAAATTGTGGGTGCTCCATCACTGGATATTTTAAAGAAGAGACTAGACAGTCACTTATCTGAAATGGTACATGTCCGTGACACACATGCCAGTGGAGGCACGCAGAGCCCTCTCTGTGGGCACGCGCACCATTGCCCCAGCTTGGCCAGCTGGTTTTTGGGTTTCTGAGGCGCGCATGCATGCCAGCCAGATTTCTGATGCTCTGGCACGCATGCGCACCTTCCAGTTTGGGCATTGTGCCTAAAAGTTTTGCCATCACTGGTATAGGTTCTCCTGCTTGAGCAGGTGCCTGGACTAGAAGACCTCCAAGGTCCCTATTCTATTCTAAGATCTTTTTTCCATAATAGAGCTACTACAACACCAAACCACTTTTTATGAACCAGTGTTGCATTTCAAGCCCTTTCAATTTCCAACAGTTAGTTGAACCATCTGTTTCTTCTTGGAAACATGAAATGTTGAAGGATTTCTATTGATATTAGTTAATTCAGTAATGATTGTTAATTTTAAAGTGTGATATTTAGATACCAGGTATTTACTCTATAGAGGTTTAGTACAAGATATTCCAATTCATTTTCTATGCCTTCCTGTATTTTTAAATATTTTGATGTCCTAATATACTTTTATAAATTATTACTCTAGGTTTATTATTTTGTGTATTAATAGAGCTGTGCAGAGCAACAAAGTGCAGTATCTTCTCTCAAGAAAACCCTGTTTTTGATTTTGTGGGCTGGGATTGTTGTCAAAGCAACTCCTCAAATTTATCATTGAATCTAAATATATGCTCAAACTCCATCCAAATATTTCAGTGAAAGCATTATCATGCTATGTTTCTGTTTGGAATCTCGGTAATGTTAATGTAGCATGATCAGAATGCTCTGAGTAGCTCCATTGTTGTTAATTTAGGAGGACCAGTTTCATACTCCTAGATTCTTACATTTTGTAGTTTCAGTGAAGCCACTGTTTCCTTCAACATCCTTCAACTTATTAAATGTGTCAAATGTGCTGACTTCAAAGTCTCCAAAGTCCAATTTCAAATCACTGTTAAGAAGGAAGTTACAGTATGTGTTTTTTTAAAAAATCTAAACAATTAAACCCTTTTCTGAAAATTTAAGCTTCCTAAGTGAAAAATGAGATGAAGAATTTCTCCAGATAGTTTGGAGTAATGGAGTAGTCCATTAAATTTTTGAAAATACGTTTCAGAAATATAGAGAGGAATATCACATGTAACATAAATTTTCCATGGAAATAATTTTTATGTTATTAATTTTATCTCAGATATTGAATTTGAGCCCAGATATTTCAGTCTTTCATTTTTTTATGAACAATAATCTGAGGCCTATCTTTAAATATTCTCAGTTCAAAATAACCTGCTTCCTATGAGTCCCCTTTAAATAATAACTACTACTTAGTAACATTTATCAGTTCAGGTTAGAGACAATTAGTATCATATTAAGAAAAAGATTCCAAACCAATTAATTTTGCAATGGCAGATTCAAATTTATCAGTAAATACTATCTGGAAATAGTGCTATAATAAATCCTTGATTAATTTGGGGCTGTATGTGTCCATTATTTCTGAATGTCTGTTATATCCCCAAAGTATGTCATTTGCATCAATGTAAGTTTTTGAACACAGGGACGCAGTGGCTAAGATGCTGAGCTTGTCAATCGAAAGGTCAGCAGTTCAGCTGTTCGAATCCCTAGTGCCACTGGAGTGAGCTCCTGTTACTTGTCCCAGCTTCTGCCAACCTAGCAGTTCAAAAGCACATAAAAATGCAAGTAGAAAAATAGGGACTACTTTTGGTGGGAAGGTAGTAGCGTTCCGTGTGCCTTTGGCGTTTAATCATGCCAGCCACGTGACCATGGAGACGTCTTCGGACAGTGCTGGCTCTTTGGCTTTGAAACGGAGATGAACACTGCCCCCTAGATTCAGGAACAACTACCACATATGTGCGAAGGGAACCTTTACCTTTAACTTTTTGAATGCAGTTCCTTAATTTGGGAGGGATGCTGTTGTCTGTGGCATTTGAAGTTTGTTACATAGGTGTCTGCTAAATCAAGGGCCATTATATTTTATATTTCTTCTCTGCATGAATCAGAGTTTGAATCTCAGAAATTCCAAAAGCAAAACACAATTAAAGGGAGGAGGAATAACTTTGCTGGATACCGTTCATCAATTAAAAAGGATATTCTTTTTTAAAAAGACAGTCTAGTCATTCCTCATTGTTTCTCTGGAGAAGAATACAGAATTGTAATTAATTTTATTGCACAAGGAAAAAATGAAATTATAAAAATAATATTGTCAATATATGTTATTAAAAGCCATCTTTGTATGTAGTGAAATCATTGGAAGAGGATTTGGTTTAATAATACTTAAAGCTAAGAAAATTGTTTATGTTAGATATCTCTTAGTTAAATTGTGATTAATTTTTGTAATAATTGCAGTTTACTGAACGGAAACATTTCAAAATGTCTCTATAATTATATTTAGATCATATCTGTTCTGGGAGAAAAGAATGTACAAAGTATTGAAATAATTGCAGTTTCATAGTTCTTCGCTGAGATATGCTAAAATAGTGGTTGTCTTTGCCAAAATAATGGACTATACTTCTGGAGGATTCAAATGTATTTTTCAAGAGTTAGCATGTTGGTGCCTCTATTGTACTGCGTCTTTTAGGAGTAGAATCAGTAATCTGGAATTTGCTAGAGGAGCTTAGTTTATAGCCAGTTGATGGTTATGATTTAATGGCTCCCCTAATAAACAGGAGTCTGAAATCAGAACCTGAAATTAAGTTTGGATTGCTGGCTTGGGTTGAGATGACATGCTTTTACAGTTATTAAAAATGAAAGTGTATCTTCTAGTTTTTATCTCAGTCAATGATCACCATAAAACAAGAATCAGGCAAAGACAAAAAGCAAAAGACCAATGTGACTTCTTAAATGTAAGTGGAATATAATATGACAAAATATTAACATTTTGTCATTAAAAACAAACTTTAAGAGTGTTAAAATGATGTTATATACCTTGGGGAAATGTTTATTTACCTAACCTGTTTGGGTTAGATGTTGGAGTATTGGGGAGGGGGGAATAACCCATAATATGGGGATTAAATGTCCACTTCAGTTTTACTTATACTGAGGAAACAAAAGATTTTACATCAGATAAAGACCTTTATACACAACATAGAGATGAGCTGTATTTCAGGTATATTGAATTTAACTTCAGTCAGCTAAAATGAGCATTGAGGGTTACATATTTTCACATTTCTGTACCATACCAATTAGCTGGAATAATCGCGTTCCTTAATTACAATGAGTAAAATATCTTTAATTTTTTATCTTAGGAATCCTTGACTAATTGAGTCTGCATATGTCTCCTGTTTAAAGGTAAATCTCTAAATAGAAGTCTTGACATTTGTAAATGAAAATTGTCTTATATAAGTTTAAAATATCTGAAAAATTGGTCAGAAATTGTCATGCTTCTAAATATCTCAAACAATTTTTCAGTAGGGTTGTAATTTCCAAAATAAATTTTTGCATTTCACAGTTATGGAAAGGCAGCTTAAAGCTTTCTATTTGAGACTTTAACAGTAGCAAGATGATCAGTGGAAGGCGCTGCAGCCCAAAATGTATGGGGGAGAACATCAGTTCTATACTATTATCAGCTTTCAATAATAATATTTTGCAAATATACAGTATGTTTATGATTAAAGAATTTAACAGATTTTGACATTTATTTGGAGGCTTGGGGAGCTCAAACTGACATTTAAAAATGACTATTTTTAAAAAACATGTAAAATCATCAAAATCATCATAAGAGCAGGGAGTTATATCTGCTGCTCTGACAAATATAAGTAGGCATCTTGATGCAATTAAAAAGTTAGCCTGTCATAAAACTGACCAATATCCATGAAGCTGTCAATTGTTCTGTACCTCATATTATTGCTTACTTTTATTGTCCACATGTTTTTTGTTAAATCTCAAGTTCTGTGTTGCAAAATCAAACTATTGGAGGCCAACTCTTTTATATCATAACCACTGAGTATTTGTGTAAACTTAAGTGCAGGTCCAAAATGGTGTGCATTTTAAACAAAAGCATTTTAAAAAGAGTGGTGTGGTAGGGAAAGCATCTCTTCAACTCATAAATCCAGCTCTGATGTGACAGTTCCGTGGCAGCCTTTTGAATCCCTTGATTTTACCAGGCATTTAGCCCTTTTGTGATGCGTGTATGGAAGCCCTAGGGCACATCTGCTATCCCATTTATTGCTCACAAAGAACTGAGAGAGGCCCAGCTTGACAGCCTAATTAATGTGCATGGGAGACATTTGCATTGAATATCTTCCAAAGGCAGTATCTTGAAAAGGCAGGGCTCTCTTTTCTGGGATCTGAATTGTGTTTTTTACATGCCAGACAAATGCTTTTGGGTTTTTTCCCCTCTCCTCCTGGTCTTGAGCTAACCCTTGCTTTTCTAATCAAATTAAGTCTGAGCCATTGTTGCGTTGGTCGCTTATGCTTTCCAGAAACAAAGCTTCATTGTATTAATACTCTGCAATAAAAGGATTCCTGCTGAGCTCATAAGTCTGATCTCTGCCCTTCCATTGAATTGGCAGTTCTTTGTGAGCAGGAAAATTGCTTGATGGAATTCTTGATCTTCTCAATCCTGCTGTCTAGATCCTTGTGCCCTGCATAAGATGCCTGACTGAAAATTAGGAATGTTTGAATAATGGAACTTCAAAGTTGTTACCTCTGTCTGGTAGCTTTTCTGCTAAAGTTGCACAATATCTTTTCATTGAATTAATTTTTGTATTTGTCTTATACAAAAGCCAAATAGAATACTGTATTACTTAGAACAGAATCAGAATAGAGCTGGAAAGGACCTTGGAGATTTTCTAGTCCAGAGTTTTCCAACCTTAACAGGTTTGCAGACCAGGTTGGGGGGGGGGGAGGGGATGGTTCCATGTGAGTAGCTGGCAAGTGTGTGCACAACTAAATCAAATGGAGCACTCATGCACATTCTTGCCCACTGCTTATGCAAGTGGGGATGCTCATGTGCCTGCCATTTTCCCAGCCCGGTTGCAAATGCATAACAGCCCACAGGTGGGCTATAGCCCAGAGGTTGGGGACCCCTGTTCTAGTCCAAACCCCTGCTCAAGCAGGAGACCCTATACCGCTTCAGACAAATGGTTACCTTCTTAAAAACCTCCAGTGATGTTTTTCTTAAAAACCTCCACAACTTCTGAAGGCAAGCTGTTTCATTGCTTCATTGTTCTCACTGTTAGGAAGTTTCTCCTTAATTCCAAGTTTCTTCTCTCCTTGATTGGTTTCAATCCATTTTTCTTGTCTTGCCTTCTGGTGCATTGGAAAATAAGTTGACCTCGTCTTTGTTCTAGTAGCCTCTCAAATACTGGAACACTGCTATCATTTCACCCCTAGTCCTTCTTTTCGCTAGACTAGCCATATCCAATTCCTGCAACCGTTCTTCTTTTTTTTTTTAATTGAAAAAGTTTTAAAAGTTTTACATACATTTTCTCCCCCCCTCCCCAACCACCCCCCCGACTTCCCAGAGCAAGTATAAAATAAAATACAGCTTAAATTATCTAAATTAAACTCCATTTCACACTTATTATAATCATGATCATTAAACAAATAGATAAAAGGAAAGCAAGTCTTTTTTCTCCTTATTCCATCTAATTCAACAAAATTATCTCCATTTATAATTACAGCAATTAAAACAATTAAGTATTATCTAATCAAACCTATCATTACTCAATTTGGCTAATTGTTACTTAACAAATTATTAGGTCAATACAATTTAACAAAATATTTTATAACTTCTTTCATTTAAAACAAAACAACAACAACAACGACAACAACAAAAAAAGGAAACCCTCACTCAAAAAACCCCAGATTTAAAAAAAAATTACTATATAAACTCTTCCGTCCTTCACTTTTAAACCATCAAGGTCCAATTATAATTAAAACACTTAATAAGAAATAATATTAACAATAATTTTTTAATTAATAATCAAACCTCTTATATCAATACATATTAACAAATCAACTAAGAACATCATTTAAGAACTTTATCAATCATTTAAATTCTTCATACTAGATTGAACCAATTGCTAATCTTCTTGTCTTCACATCTTCCAACAGCATATAAGATATCTTCATTTACGTCTACCCACCTAAATAAAAATTGCTTCTGTATATAAAAAAAAGCCCCCCGAGTGACTTTGTAATTGTAATTATATTTGAAATGATATCCATCAAATCCAGTCAAAAATTAGATTAATAAATTCATCAGACATATTAGGGAAACCACCAGATCAACTGCAATTGCCCTAGGTCCATAGTCCTTTTGCCTTATATTCATTACCATCAAGCAGGAAACTTCAATTTGCTATATTCAATAGAACTTCTGCGATTGCAATTAAGTCCAAATTTGTTACAGTCCTTAATAAAATAATCCAAATCATTCAAGTCAGGGCATATTTCACAACCCAATACACCAGCATTGCTGTGATCTGTTTATTCTTCTCAAATATTCCAATACAGCTGTAGGTTGCCTCCTCATCGTCGCTCACCGCTTAGTTAACTGGCATTAAACTGCTGTCTGTTTTTTTTTTCTTTTTCCAAAAAATTCAAAATCTTTAAACAGTTAAACAATACTTTTTAAGGACCATCATCTCATCAAGCAGGGTTATTTTCCATTTCTCCAGTCTTTCTTCTTTTCCTTTTTACGAACTTTCTTCTTAACTTTGATCCCTCTGCCTTTTTTAGCTCCAGTAAAATTTTGCGGTTTTGGGGATTGCATATTATAAAATTTTTGCAGAAATATAGCTTCTTCTGGAAACAACTCTTTAAGTGCAGATTGAGTTTTATAAAAAAAAATTCGTGAAACCAAAATTTCATCAGCTTGCAACACTTCTTGCTCCTTATTTTGCACAGCATTCATCTTTCTCTCCTCAGTAAAATCTGCTATAATCTGTTGTTGTTTTTTTGCATCTCCCAACTCTTCATTCAATCCCCCACTGCTAGATTGCAACTCAGTATTTCCATGTATTTCATTGTTTCCAGCTTGAGAAGCTTGAAATATAGTATCAATTCTTTTCAATAAAGCAGAGGTAATTGAACTCAAAGCTTCCTCAAAATCAGACCATTGAGGGTTAAATAACCCTCCTTTGCTTTCTTTGCTTTGAAAAAGCCCAGCCATCTTACCCCCCTTCTTCCTTCCCTTCCAGAAGGACAGGAAAAAAAAGGGGAAGAAAAAAGAAAAAAAGAGTTTCAAGAAGAAAAAAAAAAGGGATCCTTTACAATTTGTAATTTGTATTGCTGCTTCAATTATTATTATTCCTTTCTTGTTACATCCACTTTTCAAAAAGGAGTTTTACGTTTCAAACAGGGGCTTGTCAATAATTACTTTTAGCTTTCACTTCTTCACGCCCCGTTAAAACTCAAATGCCATCTTGCTTTCACTTTCAGCTTAGGAAGAATCTTTTAAGGAAAGTAAATCTTTGGAGTTAAAAGGAAAAAAAAATACTTGCTGTTTCATTCATACTGCTTGTGCTCCGCCAGCTTGATTCAAAGAATATCTGTTTAAAGTTGGTGCTGGGATGGTAACGACATCTAGCTCTGCAAAGCAGAGGCATCCAGGGTCCGGAGTACTGACAGGCTTAGCGGGGAGCTCTCATCTTCAAGCGCCAGATTATGGGTGAAATCTGGCACTTTCAGGGAGCTCTACCCCACCCGTCTACTCACTTTCCCCCCTCATACCAGGGGGAAAGTTTTCAAACCGCAAGACAGCCGATAGTCGCTGTTCTTGCAGTTCTACGAAGCCCTGGGCTGGCGCTTCAAAAAGAAGCGTCCGGCAATGTCGCAGTCCCACCGGAAGTCCAACCGTTCTTCTTATATATTTAGTCTCCAGCCTCCTAATCATCTTAGTTGCTCTTCTCTGCACTTTTTCCAAAGTCTCAATATCCTTTTTGTAATGTGGTGACCAAAATTGGATGCAGTGTTCCAGGTGTGGTCTTACTAAGATTTTATAAAGCGATCTTATACTTCACGTGATTTTGATTCTATGCCTCTGTTTATGCAACTAAGGATTGTATTAGCTTTTTTGGTTGCTTCCGCACACTGCTGGCTTATATTTAAGTACCGTATTTTTTGCATTATAAGACGCACCGGACCATAAGACGCACATTAGCTTTAAAGGAGGAAAACAAGAAAAAAAAATCTGCCTCTGCTTCCCAGCATCCATCCGGTATTCATCTGGCTAGCATCCTTGCAGCAAACAGCCTGATCAGCTTTCAGCACGTTATTGCAGCCGCAGCACATGACTCGTCACGGCTCCGCTCCGTTGTGCCCACCACCGGTCAACTGGGCTGAGCTGCTGCCACTGCCGGAAAACACTGAAGCCTTCGCTGCTGAGCAGCTGATTGGCGATTAGATCGGCCTCCCGGAATACTACCAATGAGCTGTTCTAGGCGGCAGGAACTGATCCCCGCTGCCTAGAACAGCTGATCAGCTGTATTCCGGGAGGCTGATCCAACTGCCAATCAGCTGCTTGGCAGCGAAGGCTCCAACATTCCCCAGCAGTGGCAAACGGCGGCAACCACCACACAAACCCCACTCCCACCCACCGCAGTATTCGCTCTATAAGACATTTCCACGCACTTTCTGGAGAGAAAAAAGTATGTCTTATAGTGTGAAAATACAGTAATCGTCCACTATGACGCCAAGATCCCTCTCACAGTTACTGTTTTTGAGCCAGGTTTCACCTAATCTGTACTTGTATTTTTCGTTTTCCTGTCTAAGTGTAAAACTTTGCTTTTCTCCACATTAAATTTCATTTTGTATAGGGCCCATTATTCAAGTCTGTCAAGATCCTTTTGGATGCTGAACTTGTCTTCTAGGGTGTTGGTTATTCCTGCCAACTTAGTATCATTTGCAAATTTGATGAGTTGCCCTCCCATTCCCTCATTTAAGTCATTTATGAAAACATTGAAGAGTATTGGGCCTAAGACGGAACCTTGTGGTATCCCATTGCTCACTTCTCTCCATGTAGAGTAGTACCGTTAAGGACTACTCATTGAGTGCAGTTTGTCAGCCAGTTACAAATCCATCTGGTGGTGATACTGTTCGCCCACATTTTTCTAGCTTACTAAGAAATAAGTTGTGGTTTACTTGAGGGAACTTAAACTATACAATTTTTTTTTGCTTATGTTCTGCATGCTTGTGTAGTGGGAGCTGGCAGGTAAATGTAGGATTATGAGTGCTTGCAAGTTGGGTATGTGCATGTGTATAATTCCTGTAGCATTAATACAATTCCAGTAAAAAAGGTATTCTGTATTTAACCTATGAAATAAATGAAAGTATTGTATCCCCAAAATTAAAATATTTAGAGTTCTGGATGGTGTGAATCTTTTTGTGGGAAGAATGGCAGAGATTGTGGTTGAGCTTTTCCCCATAACTCTCCTTAACAAGGCTGAAATTATGGGCTTTAAATTGTATCAATGAGATCTGGAATTCAAAGTTAGCAATAACAGTGGGTTGAAATCTAGCTTACCTCAAGTAAAGCAATATAAAATACCCTGAGTTTTACCTTCATCACTCTTTTCAGAATAAAAGAGAAAAGATGGAAAGCTAAGTTTCTATTTCTTTGAAGGCCAAGACACACCAATGCTTATTTTAGAGGTTCTGAACATAATTTAGCATTGTAGTCCTGAAGTCCTCCCCAACGTTGTCTGTAATCATTTTCCTTGTTTATATTCAGGATTTTCTTGGTGATTTGATGGAGCATGTCAGAATAAGCTTATGATAGGTAGGCTGTAAGGAAGGTCCAAAGATCCCCTACAGCTTATTCTCTTGTGCCATGTGCTTGGTAATAGATTCAGAAACTATTTTCCACACCTATGCACAAGGGTGTGTGGGACCTGGTAGAGTCTTTTCTGAATTATCTTTCTTAAGCTGGTAAAGGAAGATTAATTAAAGTTTGGCTGGCAAGTATTTTTATCCTGTTATTTTAATAGCCTTCTCTTTTTTAAACATGACGGATTAATCTTTTGAAAGCTTTATAAACCTTTCCTTATTTGGCTGAGTATCTGCTTATTTTGCTAAAAAAAGTTGAGTTTAATGTCTATTGTTGTGGGTATATTTAGTTAATTATTCTCATATATTCATAGTGCTAGAAGGGGCCTTCAAGGTCTGTTAGGCCAACCCCTGCCCAAGGCAGGAGTCCTTATACCAACCTGGACAAATGGTTACCCAATCATTTCCTGAAAAGCTCCAGTAATGGAGCACCCACAACACTGGGAGGTAAGCTGTTCCATTGATTAAATGTTCTCACTGTCAGGAAATTTTTTCTTAGAGCCACGTTGGATTTCTCTAACCAGCTTCTATCCATTGCTTCTTGTCCTGCCCTTAAGTGCTATGGAAAATAAATTGATGCCCTGTTCCCTGTGATAGTCCTTTTTGAATTGGAGGTATCATGGTTGACTAATTATGCAGCCTGCTTACAACCAGACAACAATAACGGGAGGGGGGAGGGAAGGCATCGGAATGTGATAGTGGTTTGGGAAGGAAATTCTGGAATGCAAGCGTGCCATCTGGAAGCCTGAGACAGTTCCATCCCAAGGTCATCAGCTCTGGGAAGTCACAGGGTATAAGTAGCTTTTGGGAGGGTCTGTTATAATTTTGAATTGTCACCATTTGTATGTTGAGGCTTATCTGTATTGTTTTAAATTAAGGGAGAATCCAAAAGTCTTGGCTCTTAGCAGTATTTCAGGAAACTATATATACAATCCGCCCTATTCTTATGTAGATTCTGTATATTGGTACTACATATCTGATCTTCTATATGTTAATATGTATATCCCTACATAACCCTTCCTGCAATACTGTTGATTGCCAGGACCTGGGTAGCTCCTAAACATACAAGTGGTCCTCAATTTTTGACTGTAATTGAGCCCAGAATTATGGTCATAAGTGGTGCTGATTATTAGGGGGTCACATGACTGTGCCCAATTTTACAGCTTTTTTGTGTCAGTTGTTAAGCAAATTGCTGTGAATGTTAAGTGAACTCCATGGTCGTTAAGTGAATCCATGTCCACAGTCGGCATTTTTTTGCCATAAATTGGAAGTAAATGCCGGTTTCTAGAAAAAACAATGTTGTAAAGCATGGTCAGGTGACCATGGGATGTTGCAAACAGCTGTAAATGTGGTCCAGTTCCTGAGTACCGAAAATGTGAACATAGGGGCCCTTAACTGTTAGAACTTTGAATCCAGGTCATAAGTAGCCCTGGGAAGGTCTTCTAAGTAACCGGTTGTAAGTAGAGGACTATCTGTAATGCACCGTATGGAATCATTGAAGTGCAAAGGTCCATGAGTTCAGTTCTCAGTAAAAGGTACAAACCTCAAAGAATAACATCTGACGACTAGTGTCTGACAACTGCCAAATAGAACAAAATAAGTCATAGAGTGTCATATGGTGATCATAACTAAAAATACCAGATAGGATGTATATTATTTAGAAATATCATACTTCCCAAGTTGTGGATGTTTTGTGACATCCAATCCATGGAGACTTGACATAATGTAACATCTTTATTTCTCTTCTATGGGAGCTTATGGAAAGATGTGCTGTATATTGTATATTGTTCTGAAAGAATGTATTTACAAGACTCCAGTAGTTTAAGTATGGGTGCCTCTTAATGAAAGTTGGGTATATAATTTTTGTTCTAAGAGTTTATTTCTCTAAGCAGTTTGTAAGGTTCCTTCCACGGTTGGTTAAGAGGACATCAGAACACTCATAATTATTCTCTATTAAAAATAGGTTTAAAATTATATCTGAATATACATTTAAATAAAACCATATGTAATACACGTCCTTAACTTGACAACCATTTGTTTAGTGACCAAAGTTACAATGGCATTGAAAAAAGTGACTTATGACTGTTTTTCACATGACCATTGTAGTATCCCCATGGTCACCTGATTCAAATGTGGATGCTTGGCAATTGTTTCATATTTATGATGGTTGAAGTGTCCCAGAGTCATCTTTTGAGATCTGCTCAGCAAAATCAATGGGGAAGCCAGATTCATTTAACAATCATGTTACTAACTTAATAAGTGCAGTGATTCACGTAAAAATTGGGCAAGAAAGGTCATAAAATGGGGCAAAACTCACTTAACAAATGTTTCACTTAGCAATAAAATTTTTGGGCTCAATTGTGGTCATAGGTCCAGGACTACCTGTATTTAAAATTGAATATTCTATTTAATGCTAATGTCAAGTCTTTATAAGAACTATATAAGAACAAATCAAAACAGATTGTGTTTTTTGAAGTGTTTATATTGAACACTTCATATATTGAATATGACTGGAATACTATTCTGCAAGTAATAGTATTCAAGTGCTTGAGTATTCAGTTTGCAAGGCATGAGGAAATGTTGATTTCCACCTTGTTGCTCAGACATTCTGACTCCTGGGTTACTTCACTATCCATTTGAGGAGGCTGAGTATTAATCTTCTCCCTCCTTAGCTGGATACGCCCACTTCCTGCTTCCTCTCCTCAGTCTTTTCACTCAGCCGTGCTGTGAAGGCTTGAGTGTCTGTTTGGCTACAAACGTTACCTTTAATTTTATTCTAAATTGTTGTTATTTTCGTTCTTTTATTTTTTCTTGCTGGGAACTGTGTGTTTTTGACGTTTTCTGCCGGATTTAGCGTTTCGGGGCTCCGAATGCTGCGGCGGTGGTCCTCAGCCGCGCTGCGGTTTGATTCCAGCCCCCACTGCCTGCCGCCATTGCTTAGCGCCGCCGCGGCTTTTCCCGGGCTATTTGGCAGCTTTCTTGCCTTTCACAGTTCCCTCAGCTGTTTTGCGGCATTCTGAGCCGGCCGGCCTTTGGAGATCGAGCGGCGGCATTGTTATTTGCTCAAATCGCAGCCGGGGGTGCTGCGGAGCATTGGCTGATAAGCTTCGATTGGCGCCATTTTTCTTCACACGTTGCTGCTCCTGTTTGCCACCAGTGAATCTCGGGCCTGGAGCGGCAGCCTGGGCTTTGGTTTCCAAGGCTGCTTGCGGCCCTGCGGGTGCTGGACGCTGCCCATTAACACCTCGCTTTCCTTCGGTGGATCTGCTGCTTCAACAAGGGAAGTGCATTTTACTTGTTGTTCTTGACTTCAGAAGTAATTATTACCAATTGATTTTAATTCATTGTATATATAAAAAAAGGAGAAGACAATCTATTACTTCCTTGTTCTAATTTATTCAATTAATTGATTCTATCATATATATTTTTTATTAAAAAAACACATTGATTATCAAGGAATTTGGAAAGGAGGAGACCTTTTGTAATGTACTCTTATTATTTATTTTCTTGTTTGAGCACCCCTTTTTTGCTATGGCAGAGGCTGAGCTTTCCTCTGATTTAGAGCAACCTTCTTCCCCCCCCTCCTGCTCTTACCACCAGGGCTGCAAGGGGTAAAAAGTCCAAGACCACAAAGCCTTCTAAGGCGCCACCTGCTCAAGATAAAGATGCTTTACGTAGACATGCTGCCCTGGAGAAACAGTTCTCCAAAGCGCAAAAGCATTACAGTTCAGGGCACGAGCAAAACCAGGACCCCCAGGAGGAGGTCAGTCAGGCGCAGGAAGAATTTGCCATTGAGATGGAATCTCTAGAGGCTTCTCATGGGGCACCCCATCTGGGGCAACAGGGGCAGGTTTTGGTCTCAGCTGCCCCAGTTAATTTGTCTGAGGTCACGCTCTGCTAGCGTAGATAGCCGGGCTTCTCACAGAGGTAGACCTGTTCCAGAAGCTACTTTTACTCCCACTGCAGCGGGGCTCCGCTCTGATGGGGGAGGGTTTCCTGGCCAATTCCCAGACTTCAATGCCATGATGTCTCAGGCGATGATTCGTATTTTTCAAGCTGGCCTTCAACAAACAGGTTGTTTGTTACCTCCAGAGTGTGCCACGTTCTCCCAGAGTCGTATGCCCAGTTCTTCCAGGCATCCTTCTGCTGCTGTTTGCAATCTGGCACCTGAACCTACTCACGAAGAGGAATTGTGGGAGGATGTTCCGTTATCTGACGATGAGGCAGAGGTACAGGAGGCTCCTGCCTTTCCGGGCCTCTTCAAACCTTCCTTGTTTAAGTCTCTTTTGCGGAAGGCCAAGGTGGCTACGAATATGGATTCGTCTTTGGCTTTGTCTTCCTCCCAGTCTCAACAGCCTGCTGCTTCCGGCTTGTTTCGTGTGCAGACACCTGATCACGATTTTATTCCCTTTCCGGAGCTTTTTTCTCAGGTGATCCAGAAGCCCTGGGAACATCCAACTTCGTTGTCTGGCCCGAATGCCTTTGATAGACGTCTGTATTGTTCCTCTCCGGAACTCGATGCCCTTCTCCAATTGCCTGCCATCGACGATCCAGTCGCCAGTCTTACTTCGTCTGTGATTCTTGTGGGTGAGGCTGGAGATGGTCTTAAGTTTGATGACAAGAGAGCGGAAATGTCAGTCCGCAAGACTCACCAGGCGGCTGCCTGGGCCATTCGGGCGTCTACTTTTTCTTCCTTTTTCACTTGCGCCTCCTTGGTGTGGCTCCGTCAGCTGAGAGACAGACTGCCTCCGGAAGATGCTCGAATACAGCAGGATCTGGCAAAATTGATTGTGGCGGCGGAGTATTCAGCAGATGCGTCCTTGGACACAGCCAGGTTTGCCTCCAGAGCCATGGCCTCTTCGATCGCGTCCAGATGTCTCCTATGGCTGCGTAATTGGAAGGCTGATTCAAAATCCAAGTGGTGTCTTACTGCAGCGCCTTACAAAAGTTCAGCCTTGTTTGGGGCCTCCCTAGATTCTGTTCTTGTTGAGAACAGGGATAAGAAAAAGGTTTTGCCCACGTTGTCTTGTCGCCAGGAAGGTCGATTTTCTCCTTATGGTCGGCAGACCTTTCGAGGGGATCAAGGATTCAGTGGGGCCTCTTCCTTTCGCCCGCCCTTTCAGTCCTCCTACAGAGCGTCGTCGGATCGATCATCTTTTCGGGACAGGGGCCGTCGCCAGTCGTCCTTCAGACGCCCATTCCAAGGCGCGGCTTCCCGCTTCCCCAGACGGGGTGACTCACCGCTGGCTCTTCCCATTGGGGGCAAGCTCCAGGCGTTTGCTCATGCTTGGGAATCCACCACTTCCGACGCCTGGTTGGTTCGCACTGTTTTCAAAGGTCTGGCCTTGGAATTCACGACTCTTCCCAAGGACTTTTTCCTGGTCTGTCCATGGCCTTCCCAACCCACCAAGCGGGCCTTGTTGCTTCTCAAACTACAACACCTCCTTCAGATACAGGCGTTGGAGAGAGTGCCCCTGGCGGAGATTGGAAGCGGTTTCTATTCCACCCTGTTCCTAGTTCCGAAGAATTCGGGCAGCTGCCGGGGGATACTCAACTTACGTCATCTCAACTGTTATATCCTGTACAGGCGTTTCAAGATGCATTCCCTCAGGTCTCTGTTGGGATGCATCCGCCCTCACGACCTCATGCAATCGGTGGATCTAAAAGAGGCTTACCTTCACGTTCCCATCCGTCCAGATCACAGAAGGTTTTTGAGGTTTGCCTTCGGGAACAACCAGTATCAGTATCGAGCGATGCCCTTTGGCCTTTCTTCTGCGCCGCGCTCGTTCACAAAAATCTTGGCAGCGCTGGCGGCATCTCTTCGAGAGGTTCCAGTTCGTCTCGCTTGCTATTTGGATGACATTCTGATCCTGTCTTCTTCCCCGGTTCAGGCGGCCCACGACAGACAGGTAGTTCTTCGAGCATTGCAGGACTACGGCTTTACTTTGAACGTGGACAAATCTCATCTCGTTTCAACGAGCCGCATTATCCATCTCGGAGCTCTGATCGACTCGGATCAATGTCGGGTTTACCTATCTCCCGACCGGCAAAACGACATCCGCCGTCTGGTGACCCAGTTGTTACATCAGCGGAGAGTCTCGCTGCTCCATCTGTCGCAGCTGTTGGGCAAGTTGATTTCCGCCATCAACATCGTGCCTTGGGCACGTCTTCACTTACGTCGTCTTCAATGGTTCCTCCTTCCCTTTCAGCGTCAAGGTCGGGCAGAGTCTCTGACCAGAGTGGCGGTTCCTGCATCGGTATGACTGGCTCTTCGTTGGTGGCTGTCCCCTGCTCTCCGCCAAGGGTCCACCTTCTCAGAACCAGACCGGTTAGTTCTCACGACGGACGCGAGTCTCCGGGGTTGGGGAGCCCATCTTCTCGATCAACCAGCCCAAGGGTTGTGGTCTCCTCAGGAGCTGAGACACAACATAAATTGGCTAGAGCTCAAAGCGGTCAGTCTGGCCCTGGTTCACTTTTCGTCCCAGGTGGCCAATCGTCACATTCTAGTCCTAACGGACAACATGGCGACCAAGGCCCATATCAACAAGCAAGGGGGAACCCGGTCCTGGGCCCTAATGTTGGAAGCGGAACATTTGCTTCTGTGGGCGGAGAAACATCTACTATCAGTGACAGCAGAACACATATCCGGCGTGATCAACCGGCAAGCGGATTGGCTCAGCAGGGATTTGCTGGACCAGACCGAGTGGCAACTAGATCCTCACCTGTTCCAGCTTCTGTCAAGGAGGTTCGGTCGTCCTCTGGTGGATCTGTTCGCCTCGGAACGCAATGCCCAGTTGCCCCGATTCTTCTCCCGCTTCCCTTCCTTGACCGCAGAGGCCCACGATGCGCTAAGGTCGCCTTGGCCAGGAGGTCTGCTGTACGCGTTTCCTCCCTTCCCGATTCTGTCCAAGGTGATTCGGAAGTTAATCAGAGAGGCGGCAGAGGTTCTGCTCGTGGCTCCGTACTGGCCTCGCCGAGAGTGGTTCGCGGATCTCAAGGCTCTTTCCATAGAGGCGCCGTGGAGGATTCCTCAAGAGCAGGTGGTCCTTCTCCAGGGCAAAGTTCGGCACCCAGATCCAGGATGGCTCCGGTTGACCATGTGGCATTTGAAAGGGTGAAGCTGTTGCGCCGAAATTTCACCGCAGATGTCATCTCTATCATTCAGGCTGCCCGCCGTCCGTCTACTGTTCGCATCTACAATGCCTCTTGGAATGCCTTTGCCCGCTGGTGTGTATCTCACCTTGTTGATCCTACGTCTGCATCTGTTCCAGAAGTTCTCAGTTTTCTTCATTCCAGCTTTGCTAAGGGTCTAACTCCAGCGACCCTCAGGCGTCAGGTGGCGGCATTGGCTACGGTGATCTCCGGGGATGCTAATCAACCTCTTTCCCAGGACCCAAGTGTCAGGTCCTTTCTTCAGGGAGCTACGAATTTACGCCCCTCTAGGATTCGCCATTTTCCTACGTGGGACCTATCTCTTGTCCTTCAGGCCTTGACTGACGCTCCCTTTGAACCTTTGGACTCAGTGGTGCTTCGTTATTTGACATTCAAAATGGCTTTTCTTTTGGCTATCACGTCGGCCCAACGAGTGTCTGAGATTGCGGCCTTGTCCATTCAGAGTGTTCTCTGCCTTTTTCGACAGGACTGTGTTATTCTTCGCCTGGATCCTGCCTTTTTGCCCAAGGTCAATACCCCATTTCACAGAGCTCAAGAAATTGTCCTTCCTGATTTCTGTCCTGATCCTCGGAACCCGTCTGAACGACGCTGGCACACGCTGGACGTGCATAGGGCCTTGCGCCTCTACATTAAGAGGACGGCATCTTTTCGTAGGACTGAGGCCTTGCTGGTTTCATTTCTTCCCTCTTCTCTGGGTCAGAAGGTTTCCTCAGCTACAGTGGGGAGATGGCTCAAGGCCTGCATTTCGAAGGCCTATGAGATTAAGGGTAGGCAGGTTCCTGGGGGGATTCTGCCCCACTCGACTTGCAGCGCGGCCACTTCGGCCGCCTGGGCCACGCAGGCTTCCGTGGATGATATTTGCCGGGCTGCCACATGGTCTTCCCTTTCTTCTTTTGTTCATCATTACCGCCTTGATGCTTTCGCGTCGGTGGATGCTGCTTTTGGCAGGAGAGTTTTGCAGTCAGTAATTTCCCACCAGGACCAGGACTAGGCTGACTTCCCTCCCATTTGTTTTCGCTTTGGTATGTCCCAGGAGTCAGAATGTCTGAGCAACAAGGTGGAAATTTGACGTTGTTTACCTGAACGTCCCATTTCACCTTGTTGCGAGGACATTCTGTCCCACCCATTGTTTCGCCTGTCCTGGTTTGGGTTGGGGTTTTTCTTGTGTCTCCCTCCATAGCTGTCTCCTCGGTGTGTTTGTGGTTCCTCTCGCCTTTGGAGCACCTTTCTTCGTGAAAAGACTGAGGAGAGGAAGCAGGAAGTGGGCGTATCCAGCTAAGGAGGGAGAAGATTGACACTCAGCCCCCTCAAATGGATAGTGAAGTAACCCAGGAGTCAGAATGTCCTTGCAACAAGGTGAAATGGGACGTTCAGGTAAACAACATCAATTCTGCTTAATATTTTTTAATCATTCTGAGTTGTTGACTCTCAAGGAATATTGCTATCCTTAAACTTGGCTTTAGAACTAAACACAAGTTCTTGATTTTATGATAGCTGTTCTAAATTATGAACTGCATAAAAAGTGGCTTTACGTTTTATTTCAGATTAATGTGAACACACTGTGTAAGGCCCGACTTCTCCCCCTTATTCAAGAAAGAGAAGACTCTTGAAACTTGGAATTTCAAAAGGAACCTTTTATTGAATAGAGGTGATAGCGGGGCAAAAAGAAAGCAGGCTCTAAGGGCCCTCAGGTCATGCAGTTAGAATAAAGGAATTAGAAACCCCTCCCAACAGTCTGATGTAGATTCAGCCAATCCACAGATGCGAGATATTATTGTACCGGCTGCTCTGAGAAAGTGATAAGGGAATTTTCTCAGGGTCATCCTTCTACTGGCTCCCAAGCGATGAAATCCACATGGCCTTCCCTCCCCTTACATTCCCCAAAAGGTGAGAAAATGCCAGACCGCTTAGGGGCCAGGCTAAAAGGTATAAATCAGTAAATTGCAGGATACAGGATATATTGGGGAGAAAGCCATAAAGTATGAATGCAATAATAAATGCAGGGGTTCCCCTCTTCCCCCTTGAGAAATGGCAGATTCATGGATCTGTCACACTGTTTAGTTTAGATAAATGTTTATATTTAAACATTTATCTAAACTAAACATATTCATATTGGAATTCAGTATAATGCAGACACAAGCAATAGAACAAAATCAAACTAGTGTATTAGACTAACAGCTGATTTCAATAAACTTAGAGCATGGGAAGGATTCCATGGATGAAAATCTTAAAGGGGAAACCAACTCATTAAGCTAGGGAACCTTTGAAAAAATTGATTATACAAGCCCAGACCACCACAGTATTTTTGAAAAAGAATAAGAAATCGAAGAAGAAACCAGCATGATTGCATAAAGAACTCTCTGATAATCTGAAAGACAAAAAAAATGGAAAGAGGGACATATAACTAAGGTAGAATACCTGATTATAGCCTGAATCTACAAAGATGAAGTCAGGAAAGGTCAGAATGAAGTAAAACTTGCAAGCAAATGTCAAAAATAATTTTTTAAAATGTTTCTTTCAACATACACAAAACAAGAAAAAAGTTGAAGAAACAATTGGTCAACTAATGGGAGAAGATAGCAAGGAAGTGATGGGCAGCAGGGAGAAAGCAGAGCTGTTTAATTCTTTCTTCACACACACACACACACACAATAGCCCAACCTACCAAAAACAGAACTGTAAAGGAAAGACTAGGAATTCAAATTAAAATAAGTAAGAGAATGGTAAGAGAATACCTGTCCACCCTAGACAAGTTCAAATCACCAGAACCAGGTGGATTACATTCCAGAGTTCTGAAGGAACTGGGGTACATAATCTTGGAACCACTGAATCATATGTTTCAAAGATCCTGGAGCACCAGGGAACTACCGGAGGACTGGAAAAGAGCTGATGAGGTTCCCATCTTCAAAAAAGGAGAAAAATTGATCTAGGAAACTACAGCCTGACATCAATACCTGGGAAGATCCCGGAAACAATAATGAAGCAGCAGTTCTGCGAACACTTAGAAGCAAGCAAAGTTATAACCAGAAGCCCACATGGGTTTGTCAAAAACAGATAATGCCAAACAAAACTTATTTCACTCTTTTGACAAATTGACTACCGTATTTTTCAGTCTATAAGATGCACTCCCCCCCCCAGTGGGAATAGAGTGAATGTTGCTGAAGCCCCACCCACTCACCGGACCCCACCCTTTGGCCTCTGTTTCCCAGCAATTTGCCTCATTGCAGCAAACAGGCTGGTCAGCTTCAGCACAGCCTGGTGTAGCACGAGCAGCTGATTGGCGGTTGGATCGGCCTCCCAGAATACCACCAATCAGCTGTTGCAGACTGCAGGGATTGCTGCTGCCTATCACTGCCTCCGCACGCCCCATTTTCAGCATCCACACATCCCATTTATGGCCTCCATGCGCCCCATTTTTTGCCTCTGCATGTCCAGTTTTCAGCCCGTTCCAGGCAGCGGGAATTGCTGCTGCTGCTGATCACCGCCACCATTTAGAAGCCAAAAATGGAGTGCACGGAGGCAGCGATGGGCAGCGGCGACAGCAGCGATGGACAGCGGTGATTCCCACAGCCTGAAATAGCTGATTGGCGGTATTCCAGGAGGCCTATCCAACCGCCAATCAGCTGCTCGTACTAAATCAGGCTGTGCTGAAGCTCACTAGGCTGTTTGCTGCAAGGAGGCAAATTGCTGGGAGGCAGATTTTTTTTCTTGTTTTCCTCCCGAAAAGCTAGGTGCATCTTATAGTCCGGAGCATCTTATAGTCCGAAAAATACAGTAATTAGTGGGACAGTGAAATGCTATGGACATAGTATTACTTGGAGTTCAGTAAGGCATTTGACAAAGTAGAACATAACTTCTTGATAAGGTAGAAAAATGTGAGATAGATAGCATCACCACCACATGGATTGACTGACAAACCACACCCAATATGTAGTCCTTAATGGAGGGAAGTAAGTAGCAGGGTACCCCAAGGTTCTGTCTTAGCCCTGGTACTCTTCAATATCTTCATAAATGATTTTAAATGAGGGAATAGGCGGGGAACTCATTGTCAGAATTGCTACATCACACCTGCGCTCTGCATTCACTCAATACCAGTCTGCCATGGACAACACCAAGCTGGAAGGAATAGCCAAAAATCCCAGAAGATAGGCTCAAGATCCAGAAGGATCTCAATAGGTTTGAACTTTATCTAACAAAATAAAATTTAGTGGTGCGGAAAGTTACGTTTTTATACCTAGGCAAGAAAAAATATACAGGTATAAAATAGATGGGACCTGGTTCAATAGCAGTAACTGTGAGAGGTATCTTGGAGTCCTAGTGGACAATTACTTAAATATGAGTCAGCAGTGTGCAGCCGCCGCCAAAAAAAGTCAATGTAATCCTAGGCTGCATTAACAAGGATAGAATCAAGATCACATGAAGCATTAGTACAGCTTTATGCCTTGGTAAGACCATACTTAGAATATTGTATCCAGTTTTAATCACAATATTAAAAAAAATGAGACTGGAAAAGAGTGTAGAAAAGAGCAATAGGGGGCTGGAAGCTGAAACTGGAAGGGTTGCAGGAATTGGATATGTCTAGTCTAGTGAAAAGAAGACCTAGGGATGACATGATAGTGTTCCAATATTTGAGGAGTTGCCACATAGAAGAGGGGGTCAATCTATTTTCCAAAGTACCAGAAGGCAAGGCAAGAAGCAATGGATGGAAAGTAATCGAGATAAGCAACTAGGAAAAAATTTCCTGACAGAACAATTAACCATTGGAATGGGTTGCTTTCAGGAGTTGTGGGTGCTCCATCACTGGAGATTTTTAAGAAGAGATTTGGAAAGCCATTTGTTCAGAATAGTATAGCGTCTTCTGCTTGTGTAGGGGGTTGGACAAGATCTCCAAAGTCCCTTTCTATTATTATGTTTAGTTACAGTATCCAATCTGACGGTTCAAAACTGATGACTGTTTAATTAGTCCATTCTGGATTCTGCTGTATATGACCATGAGAGATCTCTTATGTTTTTCAGAGGGTTAAAAAGACCATCCTTATACTGTAACCTTTGGAGTCAGTTATCTGAAATTGATGGGAGATCTGAGTCAAAAGACAGGGTTACAATTGGCCAAAGACAGCACATTGGTGTGCTGCAATTCGCGGTTCCCAAAAATAACAGTGGAGTAAATTCAGATTAAATCTGGGCTTGCTGCAAATTGCACTGAGGAGGAACCCCAAGTTGTCAGAGTTTAATAACTTTCTGTAACAAGGGAAGAGTTACTGGGTTCTCATCATCTGAATCCAAGGCCAACTACAGTTACAAGAAAAAGTATGTGAACCCCTTGGGATTACGTGGAGTTTTGCAGGAATTGGTCATAAAATGTGCTCTGAACTTCATCTAAGTCACAACAATAGAAAAACACAGTCTGCTTAAAATAATACTACACAAACATTAGATGTTGCCATGGTTTAATTGAACATAACATGTAAACATTCACAGTGCAGGGAGGAAAAAGTATGTGAGCCCCTAGCCTAATGACTTCTCCAAGAGCTAATTGGAGCCAGGAGTGAGCCAACCTTGACTCCAATCAGTGTGATGATATTGGATGTGTTGCTGATAGCTGTCCTGCCCTTTAAAAACACACACCTGTTTTGGATTTACTGGTTTCAAGAAGCACTGTCTGATGTGAACCATGCCTCGCAGAAAAGAGCTCTCAGAAGACCTACGATCAAGAATTGTTGACTTGCATGAAGCTGGAAAGGGTTACAAAAGTATCTCCAAAAGCCTTGATGTTCATGTGTCCACGGTAAGACAGACTGTCTACAAATGGAGAAAGTTTAGCACTGTTGCTACTCTCCCTAGGCGTAGTCGTCCTGTAAAAATGACTGCAAGAGCACAGCGCAGAATGCTTCATGAGGTAAAGAAGAATCCTAGAGTGTCGGCTAAAGACCTACAGAAATCTCTGACACATGCTAACATTTTTGTTGACACATCTACAATAAGAAAAACATTAAACAAGAATGGAGTACATGGGAGGACACCACAGAGGAAGCCATTGCTGTCCAAAAAAATATTGCAGCATGCTTGAAGTTTGCAAAAGAGCACCTGGATGTTCCACAGCACTACTGGCAAAATATACTGTGGACAGATGAAACTAAAATTGAGTTGTTTGGGAAGAACACACAACACTGTGTGGAGAAAAAAAGGCACAGCACACCAACATCAAAACCTCATCCCCACTGTAAAACATGGCGGAGGGAGCATCATGGTTTGGGGCGGTTTTGCTGCTTCAGGGCCTGGACGGATTGTTGTCATTGATGAGAAAATGAATTCCAGAGTTTATCAAGACATTTTGCAGGAAAACGTACGACCATCTGTCTGCCAACTGAAGCTCTGCAGAGGATGGGTGATGCAATAGGACAATGACCCAAAGCATACAAGTAATTCAACCAAAAAATGGCTTCAACAGCACAGAATACGCCTTCTGGAGTGGCCCAGTCAGAGTCCTGACCTCAACCCGATTGAAATGCTCTGGCATGAACTTAAGAGAGCGATTCACACCAGACATCCTAAGAATATTCCTACACTGAAACAGTTTTGTGAAGAGGAGTGGTCCAAAATTACTCCAGATCGTTGTGCAGGTCTGATCTGCAACTACAGGAAACGTTTGGTTGAGGTTATTGCTGCCAAAGGAGAGTCAACCAGTTATTAAGTCCACAGGTTCACATACTTTTTCCTCCCTGCACTGTGAATGTTTACATGTTATGTTCAATTAAACCATGGCAACATCTAATGTTTGTGTAGTATTATTTTACGCAGACTGTGTTTTTCTATTGTTGTGACTTAGATGAAGTTCAGAGCACATTTTATGACCAATTCATGCAAAACTCCACGTAATCCCAAGGGGTTCACATACTTTTTCTTGCAACTGTAAATAAGGCAGAGAGGATGGAGAGTTTCCAGGAAGCTCAGTTATACTGTAGTTTGAAAATGATTTTGTAAACTAGTATAATAGGATGTATCAACATTCTAGTTTATTGTGTAAAAACTGCTTTCCATTAAATGGTACAGTAGGTAAAATCTTTGGTTGGGCTCTAAACTGAAGGTTTTACTTATTCCACAATACGTTGCAGATGTAGTTTTGTTTCCAAAACATTTATTCTCAGAAGATTCTGGACATGTCTGATAAAGTATTTCAAGGAGCATACACAGAGTTAATTTTCACATGGTTTAATGATACTCGTCAGTCCTTTAGTGGGCTTCCATATCTGGGCTGCAAAAAGTAAGTTGATTAGTAGGTGGTAGCAACTGGTATTAGGGTTATCTGTATTTTTGCATCCCTACTCATAATAGATAATGGAAATTATGTCTTCAAGGAGTGCTAGAGCAGACCACGGCATCTATTTAGGTTCATATCCTTTACTTTCTTCTTGCTGCTTTTTTTCTGTGACACACTTTTGGTTCTTTTACAGCATCTCATCTGGTATATGGATTCACTGAAAATTCCTGTTTCTGTCAGTTTATAGAACTTCCATTCCTGGCATAGTCAATAAAAATGTATTTGGCTTTGATTATGATTGTTAATAAAAAGAAGCACTCCAAAGGCTCTTGTTAAACCCAAATATTGTGTCAGGGTTTTTTTGTTTTTTGTTTTACTGAGAGTGAGACTCCATAGTTGTCCTTGTGAAACCAAACTATTAAGTACTGCTAAGGTAATGAAAAAGGCAGCAGGAGCCAAGAATTAAGATGGAGGAAAAGATGACATATTTCTTTATTTAAGTGGCTATAAATGCTCAATGATGCCGCCCTGCAGTTTCAGGCAAGTTTCAGACTGGAGTATCTTTTTCTTTACATCCTGTGCCTGGCATATTTTGCAGAATTAATCATTAACAAATAAATGGTTTGGTCTTTTCTTGAGTATTGGAATTGTCTCAGAAAATTGGAATCCTGTTATTAACACCAGCTGCCTGCAATTATTGCAGGTTCGAATCTCACCAAGGCTCAAGGTTGACTCAGCCTTCCATCCTTTCTAAGGTAGGTAAATTGAGGACCCAGTTTGTGGGGGCAATAAGCTGACTTTGTATAAAATATACAAAAGTATGAAGGCTATTGCTTAGCACATTGTAAGCCGCCCTGAGTCTCCGGAGAAGGGCGGCATATAAATCAAATTTTAAAAAAAATTGGAAATGTTTGAAAACCAGGCACAGGATTTGTAATGGCCATACCATGTTTCTCAGATCATGCTAAGTCATGGATTGGGGAAGAAACTGTAGTGACCTAGCTCAGAGGTCACCAACCGGTGATCTGTGGACCACTGGCGGTCTGTGAAAATTTTTTGGTGGTCCGCAGCGCACCCGAGCTGTTCCGGGATGAACAATGGCCAGTCCTGTGTCTAGAGCTCTGGAATATGGGACTGGCCAAACAGCTTGTGTTGGGGCTGGAAATCTCCGCCGTACAGGGAGCTACGTGGAATTGCAACTTTGCAGGAGGTGCAACATGTAAGGTGTAGCACAGCCCTCACTGGCCGGAACAAGGTAATGGTGGAAGGGGGTGGTGGTGGTGGTGATGCAGGCGGGCCAAAGCAACGGGTGTCAGCAACCTGTGGCTCTTTCATCCCCCTGCTGTGGCTTCCTGTCGGCTGAACCCACCACTCACTGGCTGTCCCCGCCCCTCGCCCTCCCAATCACTCCTCGCCTGGACTGAGAAGGGAAGGGCAGGGGATGGAGATTTGTTCCATATTCCAGAGCGGGAGCTTCATCTCTTGCTGGGTCTCACAGTTGTTTCTTCTGGCCCTTTTTGGTGCTCTGTGCAGCTTGGTCTCTGGGGGAGACATGCAACTTCCTCTCAACCCCGAGACACTGTCCTGGCACGGCTGTTTCTCTCTGCCACTGCTGTTGGCGCCTCCATGGCCTGCCCGCTGCTCTTGCAGCGTGTTCTGACCTAGGCTTCCTTAGAAATTAAACAGCACAAACTTAGCCCCAGTAAACCTCTTTAATTCATACGGCTGTAAATTACTTTCATTTACAGTCCGCAATGCTTGATAAACAGTCTTTCAGAGGAAGATTATCAATACCCATCTATCTTATATGGAATGCTGCCAAAGAGCTAATTTCCAAACACAGGGCAAGGCCAAACTTGGCACAGAATCACAAACAGGAGTTTCAAATCTTGAATCAGCCAGATGAACTAATTGCTTCCTGTAAAAGCTCACGTCCTGTTCGCTTCTCTTTTATGTCTTACGGGAGGGGCCAATCATCTCCAAGCCATACTCCCAAGTCGACCCTGTTTCCTTAATTGTTCCTGTCTCCTGGCAGTTCTGTGCATGTGCACACTGGGAACAGGCTCACACTGTTCTCCTGCCTCTCTGATGTCAGACTCCGGAGGCAGCAAAGAAGTACCAGACGGCCCTGGCCCCCTCTCTGCCTCCGACTCAGAGCCCCTGTCTGAGCCTTCCCCAGACTCCAGGACTGGCCCACGTTCCTCCCCAACCACCTCACTGTCTGAATCTGCTGCCAGCTCTGCTGACCACTGGCAGGCCACAACACTGCGCAATTAAATTTAGCATGCTTCACAGTGGAAGAGACGGCGTCCCCTTCTCCTCCTGGAGCCATTACAACACGGAGCATCGGCTGCAGCCGGATCACACGAGTGTCTTGGGGCAGAGAGCAGGTCGTGTGTCTAGCACCAATAAAGGCCAAAGAAGCGCCCACGAGATCAGGAGAGCACCAGAGAATCAGAATGAAAGAGAGAGACAGACGGGGGGGGGGGGGGGGGGGAAAAAAGGAGGGGAAAAAGAAAAAGGGGGGGGGGGGGAGAGGGGGGGGGGGGGGGGAGAGAAAGAGAGATGAGAGACAGACAAAGAGGGGGAGAGAGAAATGAGAGAAAGGGGCAGAGATAAAGAGAGTTGAGAGAAAGAAGGAGAGATGAGAGAGACAGACAGTGGGAGAGAGATAAGAAAAAGGGGAGAGAGAAGGGATGAGAGAGAGAAAGGGGGAGAGAGCGATAAAGAATGGGGGGAGAGAGAGAAAAAGAAGGGGGGAGAGACAGGGCCTGAAGGATCCCATCCCGTCACTGGGAGTCCAGGCACTTCAGCAAGCGGCACTCTGAATTCATATTGGTCCGTGGGATTTAAAATTATGAATTTAGTGGTCCCTGGGGTCCGAAAGGTTGGTGACCCCTGACCTAGCTCATATTTAGTCTACGCTATAGAACCATAGTATGTTATTAACGACAACATATGACAATAGACAACTATGCAAATCATATTTTGGTTCAGTGTGATGTGTTGGACCCAGTTTGTGCAAACTCTTATTTTGAATACTGTATTATTGATCTGATAGTACAGCAGTCCCCAATCTTTCTGGCTCCATGGACCAGTGGGGAGGGGGAGGGGATGGTTGCACACGCTCAACCTAGCTCCCGTGCATGCACAAATGAAGTTTCCTGTGTTTGTCCGCTGTGCGACCCAGTTTTCAAACAGCCACAGACTGGTACCAGTCCACAACCTGAGGGCTGAGGACCCCTGTGATAGTAGATTAAGATTAGAGGCTGAGAGAAAAAGACTATTTTATGGTACTGCCCACAGATTTTAGATGCAAGGAAAAAGGGGCCTGAGGAGAGGATATAAAGGTAAAAAAAGGCAGTGTGAGTTTCACAGATTTGTCCTGACCAAATAGAAAGATGTCTGAGGGGTCTCTCTGAGTTTGGTTGTTTTCTTGCAGATGAAACAAACTAGGTAATATCATCAGTGCTAGCCATGGTATTACCTAGTTTGGATAATGAAACATCTGAAAGAAAACAACCAAACTCAGAGAGCACCAAGGACCCCTCATTTCAACCATGAGTTACAAATATTCTCCTTTATTAGAAAGATGTCTGTTCATTTTTCTGAACATTTCTAGAAACTGCCAATAGCAATTTCTTATCAGATATAGGGAATACGTAGCTAAACATTTAGTAAATTCTCACTTCTACAGAAAAGCTAAAAGCAACTTTGAAATAGTCTGTAGGGAGCCAAGGTGGCAATGCAATATTGCAGGCCAACTCTGCCCACAGTCAGGAGTTAGATCCTGACCAGCTTGAGGTTGACTCAGCCTTCCATCCTTCTGAGGTTGGTAAAATGAGGATCCAGATTGTTGGGGGTAATATGCTGACATTTGTAAATCACTTAGTGCTGTAAAGTACTACGAAGCAGTATATAAGTCGTAAGTGCTAGTGCTATTGCTAGTGCTACTGGTCATGATCATATACTACTCCTCTGAGCAGGCCTAACTTGACCCTGAATATCAGTTGATGAGATTCAGGAGCATGGGAAAAAGATAATCTGCTCCTGTTCTATTTGTGGATTTCGCATCTGACAGTTTGGAAAGTAGGAATGATCCAGAATGGCTTTCTCCATCTTAAAAAAGCAAAATCTCTAAGGGTTGATGAATCATTGTTTTTTTCTCTTTTCTTTCCTAGAAGATGATGTTTGTGTATTCAAGTGTTCTGTATCAAAGGAGACAGAATGCAGCCGAGTGGGAAAACAGTCCTTCATTATCACATTGGGATGCAATAGTGTCCTTATACAATTTGCAACGCCAAGTGGTATGTACTAGCAATTTTGAGTTGTATTTTGGGAAACAGTAATATTGCTCTGACAAATAATTCTATGCCCTGCTAACACATAGCATTTACAGGAAGGCTAACATCTGTCCTGTTAAATAATTCAGTCTGATATTCTCTCCTATGACATCATCTGCTGTTTGTTCTCCGTAATAGAAATTTTGGACCATCAAGTGGCAAAGTCATGCAGTGTTAAGCCCAACTCTGTCTAGATTTTAATTTTAAACCTTTGATACTTATGCTGTATTTAGTGGATAGGTTGGACAGTTGCTGCAACATTTGGAACATTTAGAAAAGTTAAGATATAACAGAAAGGATATTTGTGAGAAAACCAAAAGACAAAATCGTATTTATCATGCTATATCGTATTATAACATTTTTATGGACAGTTATCTGTACTTGATTTAACTTAAATAACTTAAAGATTTTTGATGCATGTAGTATAATATTATTCACCTATATTTGTTACATAAAAATGTACATTCTATTTTTGTATCCAAAAATTAACTAAATATACATGTAGCATTAGAGAAGAAATTGCAAGCAATTCTGCCATTTGTAAGCATGAGCTAGTATTATAAACTTTAAATAATGAAAATGTGGTTTTCAGAAAGATGTGCAGTTTAAAGATGCTCCTTGATGCTCAATTGTCATTGGATTCACAGTTGATTATTGTGGCCTGGCATAGATGTGGCTAGGGTGCCAGTTGTGATCCTTGCAGCAATGATTTAGACATAGTAATAGTTATACCTTAGTTACATCCTTATGCTTAACTACTGTAACATGGTGTGTGGTAGGTACCCCTTGAGAAGCATCTAAGAATTGCAGTTGGGCCAAAATATATTCCTTAAACAGTGGAAATTATAGGAATGATATGATTCCTGTTTGGAAAAATCTCTCCTCCTCGCTGATTGCTTCCTGGGCATAGATGATGTGATGATGTTGACTTTAAAGCCCCACACAGCTTAGGGTTTGAGGCTCTCCAGGGATCACATGTTTTACAATGAGTATGCCTGTTCATGGAAATCAGCAAGAGAACTTTTTGAAAAAGATGCTCTGCTGATAGTGGCTTGTTTGTTTCATCTCTTGTCTCTGACTATGGATGCTCTCCTTGGAGAGGAAAATTTTGTGAAATGGAGAACATACCACTTCCACATTAACTGATTTTTAATCTGTTGATCTGAATGCTACATTTACATTTAGCATTTTTAATTGAAATGTTCTAAGTGCCTTGAGTAAACAAAAAAAAAGCAAGGCATAAATCCAATAAATAAATGATTTAGTCTTAGAAATAAGTAGAGGTAGTCCTCAATATACGACCACAATTGAGCCGAAAATTTCTGTTGTTAAGTGAGACATTTAAGTGAATTTTGCCCTATTTTTATGACTTTTCTTGCCGCACTTGTTAAGTGAATCACTGCAGTTGATAAATTAGTAACCTGGTTGTTAAGTGAATCTGGCTTCCCCACTGACTTTGTCAGAAGGTTGCAAAAGGTGATCACATAACACAAGGACCAATTGCTAAGCATCCTGAATTCTGAATTCTGATCACATGGTCATGGGGATGCTGCAAAGGTCATAACTATGAAAAACAATCATAAGTCACATTTTTCAGTGCCGCCATAACTTTGAACGGTCAGTAAACAAACTGTTGTAAGTCGAGGACTATCTGTGTCACATAACCTGATTAAAAGTATCTAGAGAAAAATCCTGGGCAAATGTTCCTATAATAATTAGATACCATCTTGGATTACATCTCTAACCAAGTTGTTTATATCCTTTTTGGATGTAATTGGAACAATGTCATTTGAAGTCTGAAAGCATTTTTGGCTTTATCTTTAGACTTCTGCTCATTTTATAATATCTTGAAAAATTGCCGAGGCCACAACATGGAGCAGTCAGTGTTCAGTGAGCGCACAGAGGAATCATCTGCTGTGCAGTACTTCCAGGTAGGTAACTTCAATAGTTGTTTTTTTCTGGTGGAGGGGAGGGAGGAATTGCGTCAGCTCCTTGGGTCCACTGCTGAGGATCTGTAGAATATGCAAGAATATCTTGCATATTCTTTTTTTTTTTTGTAAAAAGTTTTTATTGGTTAAAAATATACAATATTATAGTTTACAATATGTTGAATTTTCAATATCTTTATAAAAAGATATTTCAATTATTATTCTCTTTTTTTAAGTTCTCACACAACAGACATTATTATGTTAAATCAAAACAAACAACCAGGTTATATAAAAGTTATATAAACAAAAAAAAGCAAATAGCCAAAGTGTTATACAAAGTACAATAAAAAGAGAGAGAGAAAAAAGATGTCAAATAAAAAACATTAAATAATGGATTCCCCTCCTTTCTTCATTTCCTGGTTCTAGCTCTTAAAACCATGGTCTGGCCTCCCCCCTCCTCCAGGGCCGCCACAGCTCCGTCCGCCCCCGCTCCTTGATCATCTAATACTTCCCCCTCTTCGGCTCCTGTATCTTCTCCATCTAGGAAGGATTTATGTTGGTCAAAAAAAGCCTTAGCTTCCACTACGTTATTAATTTTCTTCTTACTGTCCTCCCAAAAAATCATCAAGCCCTCCGGAATCAACCACCTAAAACCTACTCCCTTAAGGTACAGCTTGTTTGATAAAAAATAATATTTTCTCCTTAATTCTCGTACCTGTCTGGGAATCTGCTTTAGGATGGTGACCTCCTTGCCCCTGTACACCAGCGCCCCCAGTCTTTGTTTTCTCAATATCTCATCTCTCAGTTCCCTTCTTACAAATTTAATATGAACCTCTCTTGGTAAACTATGTAAAATTGCAAATTGTGAGTTTACTCTATACACCAAATCCACATCCCTTCCAATGGACTCCAAATCTCTTTCTAAAAATTCACCCAACATTTTAACCATCACTTCTCTCAAATTTTCTTGGTCAAGTTGTTCCACGTTTTGAAACCTGAGAAAATAAGACATCTTATCCAATTGTAAAGTTAATATTGCGTTTCCTCTCCCTTCTTCCACCCTCTGGAGTGCCCGTACCTCCCCCTCCAGACCCCCCATCTTCTTCTTATTTTGCTCTGCCAGCTGTTGAACATCATTTAAATCTTTTTTCATAAGTGTCATTTCAGATTTAATTTCAGATAATCCTTTTTGCAAATCATCCAACTTGTCCAACTTCTGATCCAATTTCGCCAGTCTTTCCAAATTTTTTTCCATGTCAGCTGCTGTTGATTTATGACCCTTAGCCATCTTGCAGTAGTAGAAGATGAAAAATCCCAAAAGGCAAACCTCCAGGAAAGAAAGAGGGATTGACAGTCAATGTAATTTTTCAAATATCCACCAGTGGGCGCTCACAGGAGCAACGAGTCCGGAGTATAGAGTAGGTCAAACAGGAAGCCTTAGAGGAGAATGTTGTCTTCAATCATAAATAAAGAAGCAGGAAGTCGGACCGCCGCCATAGCTCACCACCGGGAAGAGAGGCCACCAGACCTCTCCAACAAATTCTGATACAGCCATCCTCAGAAGAAAAGTCAACAAAGTAAGGGGTTTCCTTCCATTTCTTTCCCCCTACTTGTCAGCCACGGCACCTTTCCAGCTACAAGGGGGGGGGACTCCAACCCCCCCCCCCTCACCTCCAGGATGCCTGCTCAACTCTCCGGTCGATCAGCTCGGTCCGCTGTGCCTTATGGATAAACGCCGGTCCCCTTAGGCGCTGTGGCGCCTCCGCGGGCTCAGAAAAGGCCGCCGATTGCCTCCCACCCCCTCTGGAGCCTCGGGCGCACCAGCATCGGCCTCCCGGGCCCTGGATGTGAGGCAGGGGACCCCTGGCGAGCCGCCCTCAAACGGCAAACGCCCCAAAAATTGGGGCGTTTGGCCCAAAGGGCCTCCAGATGGGGGGGATCAGACACTGGGGCCAAAGCTAGCCCGATCAGTGTCCGTCGCCCGCGGGACCGGAACCGGAAGTCAATATCTTGCATATTCTTGAAAACAAACTGTAGAGGGCTAGCTAATGAAGAAATTGACAAGGACTTTTTCTGCCAGAAAATTGTGTAGATTCTTGATGCAGGAAAATTACCAATACACAGCACAGGGATCTGAACAGAAACTATAGATTCTTAAGTGCCAGGGTCTCAGGCATGGGCCCACAATTACCAGGTCTAGGGTATATAGCAGGGGTGAAATGCTCCCGGTTCGGACCGGCTCGGGTGAGTAGGTAGCGATGGCGGTGGGCAGTTCAGAGAATCAGTAGCAAAAATCCCTGCCCCCGCCCCTCATGTCCAGCTGAGCCGCGCGATCATCAGGCGACAGGAAGGGCAGTAAAATTGAAATAATGAGTGGGAGGGGCAGATATGACGGGCGCAGAGGGCCATGTCATGTGTTGGGGTGCGCATACGCTGTTTACGAGCAATTGCGCACTCTGGCCCCCAATGCGCGACTTGTGTCCTGGGTTGCACAGTCTCAGGCCCAGGGTCCGCGGCTGATGTTGTGTAATGCCAGGTCGGTTGTGAATAAAGCCCCCCTCATTTGTGACCTTATTTTGGAGGGGGGTGCGGACCTGGCAGGTATTACGGAGACCTGGTTGGGCCAAGAGGGGAGGGTCCCCCTTGTTTTTTTTTTAATTGAAAAAGTTTTTCAAATACAAATTTTTCCCCCTTTTTTCCCCCCCACCCCCCACAGGTTATACATTTAAATCATATAAACTATCAAATACATATCCCCCTTCCCTCCCAACCCCTACCCAACCTCCCCTTCCCGCCCCCTTCAGACTTCCACTATATAAATCTATTATAACTACAAACACAATATATATTATTCAACCCCTTCATATTCTAACCCCTTTACTCTAATCAGCATAATCATATTTGTCTAATCTCCTTCAGCTGAAAGCTATATAATATTTTCTAGTTTGATATTTATTTTGTATATAATCAATCAATTTTTTCCATTCTTGTACATATTTCTCTTGTGTAGAGTCTTTTAAGAAAGCTGAAATCTTTGCCATCTCTGCAAATCCGGCCATCTTCTGGGTCCATTGATCAATAGTAGGCAGGACATCTTTCTTCCAATATTGGGCGACCAACAGTCTAGCTGCTGTTACCATATAAAATATCAATTTTGTTTCCCCCCTTGTAAAATCCTTAACTATACCCAATAAAAACAATTGTGGAGAAAATTGTAGCTTTTTCTTCAAAACGTTTTGCATAACCCACCATATTTTTATCCAAAAAGCCTTCACTTTCTTGCAAGTCCACCATATATAATAATATGTAGCATCTAAACAATCACATATCCAACATTTTGGTTGAACATTAGGATACATACATGACAATTTCTTAGGATCTAAATGCCACCTATAAAACATTTTATAAAAATTCTCCCTCAAATTCTGCGATTGTGTAAATTTAACATTCTGGACCCATATTTTTTCCCAAGTATCCATCATAACTGGATGGATTATAACACCATCATAACACTGGCTTCCTGTGTTCTTCCGGGTGCACTTCAAGGTTTTGGTTACCACCTTTAGAACGCTCCATGGCTTAGGACCGGGCTATCTTCGAGACCGCCTTCTGCCACCAGTACCCTCTCACCGACCAGTACGCTCCCATAGAGAGGGGCTTCTCAGGGTGCCGTCGGTCAAACAGTGTCGACTGACGGCCCCCAGGGGGAGAGCCTTCTCTGTGGGGGCACCCACCATGTGGAACAAGCTCCCCCCGGAGATACGGACAATCCCAGATCTCCACGCTTTCCGCCGTGCCCTCAAGACGTTTCTATTCCAGCAGGCTGGCCTGGACTAACCTCTTCTAAAATTGCTCTTATATTTTTAAATCTTAATCTCATAAATTTAGAGTTTTAATTTTAGGTTTAAGACCAAATTATTTAATTGTATTTTAATCAATTCTTTAAAATATTTGTATTATATGTATTTTATCATTTGTCTGTACACCGCCCTGAGTCCCCCGGGAGTAGAGCGGTATATAAATATAATATAATAATAATAATAATAACTGGTTCTGTAAAATTTTGTGCCCATTTAATCATACAATCCTTAACCAGCTCTTTTTCTGAGTCCCTTTCTAGCAAAACATTGTAAACTCTTTTAATATGCATCGGTCCTTTCTCTTTTATCTGTCTAACCAATTCTACTTCATACAACATTATACCAATTTTTTGATCTTCTTTCCATCTCATTTGTAATTGATTATACTGTAACCAAGTCAAAATAATTCCTTCATCCAACAGTGTTTGTTGTGTCTTCAACTGCCACCTACCTTCTTCAATAAAAAGTACATCTTTATATAAAAACCCCCCGAGTGACTTAATATTTGTATTCCACATGGTATCAGCAAGATCCAGCCAAAGCGGTATTTTATAATCCCATTTGAATCGGTGCTTTTTCCATATTCTCATCCAGGCACTTCTAAATATATGACTATTAAATACTTTGTCCACTTTATAATCATAAAATAAATATGCGTGCCAACCCCATTCCAAATCGTGGCTTTCTATATTCAATATTCCATTCTTTGTTTTTCCAAACCAGTCATTAGTATGTATCAATGCAGCTGCTTCATAATATAATTGAAGGTTGGGAGTTTAAGGCCACCCCTCTCACGAGTATCTTGCATAATTTTCAATTTAACTCTCGGTTTTTTCCCATTCCAAACAAATTTGTTTACTCCTTTTTGGCATTCTAACAATTGTTTATCAGATTTAAGCACCGGTATCATTTGAAACAAGAAAATAAATCTGGGTAAAACATTCATCTTTACTGCTGCTATTCTCCCAAGTAAAGACAATTGCAATTTTTCCCAAGTTTGCATTTCTTTTTGTATCTTTTGCCACAACGGTTCATAATTATTTTGAAACAGTTTTATATTTAAATCTGCTACTTGTATTCCTAGGTATTTAACCTTCGATACTATTTCAAAACCTGCCATCTTTTCGAGTTCCTTATTTTGAGTCATTGTCAAGTTCTTTGTTATCATCTTAGTTTTTCTCTGATTCAGTCTAAATCCTGATACCATACCATATTCTTCTATAATAAATTTCAACTGGATTATTGATTCCATCGGCCGTGTTAGGGTAACCACCAGATCATCTGCAAATGCCCTAGTTCTGTAATCTTCTTGCCTTATAACTATTCCATTTAAAGAGTTCGAGTCCTGTATTGTGTTTAGCAAGACTTCTAGAGTTAGAACAAATAGCAATGGGGATAATGGACACCCTTGTCTTGTACCTTTTTGTATGTTAAAGTTCGCAGTTAAACTTCCATTAATAATAAGTTGTGCAAATTGCTCTTGGTATATCACTGCAATTGCCTGTATATAACAAACCCCAAAGTCCATTTTTTCCAAAGTCTTTATTATAAAATTCCAATTCACTCGATCAAAGGCTTTCTCCGCATCCAAAAAAGCTAGCAATGCAGGGATCTGTTTATGTTTTTCTAGATAGTCCAACAAATCTATAATTTGCCTAACATTCTCTTTCATATATCTGCCTTTGATAAATCCTGCTTGATCATGATGAGTCATCTCTTGAATAGCTGGCATTAACCTGTTGGCTAATACTTTTGCAAAAATTTTATAATCCGTATTTAAAAGAGAAATTGGTCTAAAATTTTCTGGTTTTTTCGGACCTAAATCTTCTTTCGGTATCAAAGATACAAAAACTGCTTTCCATGAAGAAGGTATGTTACCACCTTGCTGTATGCTACAAAATAAGTCTTTAAGGTGGTCAATCATTTCAGCTTGTAAAGTTTTGTAGTAAACTGCAGTTAGGCCATCTGGCCCTGGAGCTTTTGCTGGTTTCAATTGTTTTATAGCAAAACTAATCTCCTCAGCTGTTATTAATTGATCCATTCTTTCCTTATGAGCAGATGAAATCTTAGTAACCCTTTTTCCATCAAGATACTTATCTATAAGTTTATTCTGTATATTATCCTTAGCATATAACTTAGAATAGTAATCCAAAAAAGCTTCTTTGATTAGTTTTTGTTGAAATACTTCCTTTCTGGCATATTCAATGGTATCAATCGTTTGTGTAGTTTGTTGCTTCCTCAATGTATAAGCCATCCACCTGCCCGGCTTATTAGTGTTAGCAAAAGTATTATGTTTTGCAAATTGTAAGTTAGTTGCTGTTTGTTCTGCTATAAGCAGTTGAAATTGATCCTTCAAAAGTTTAATAATTTCTTTATTAAATAAGCAGTAAATTGCGTTCCTAATTTGGAGTTTATCAAATATTTCTGATCTTGTATTCTAATGTGAGTTTCTTGCAAACAAATAACATCATTATTAAATTGTTTCAGATAGTGAAATACTTTCTTTCTTTTTTGTGGAGAGTTCAATCCATTCACATTCCAAGACAAAAATTTAATTATCATTTGGGCTGCTCTGAAGTTTTGAGAACATTTGCTGGAGATCCCCTTGCACGCAGGTAATCTTCGGCTTTGTTCCTCCCATAACTTCAACTTGTGCCTTATCCTTAACCTTCTTTGCTCGTTGTGGCTTGGCTCTCTCTTGTTGGAGTGCTTCCTGCATTTGCTTAGAGACTGCTCTAGTTATACGCTGATCACCCGCTTTAGATGCCATCAGTTCAAGATCCAACGCCACATCTCTTGTAGTTTTCGATATGTCCTCTAGGGAAGAAGCTGGAAATGGTGCAAAAGGGTCGGCCAGAATACCCCCTGTGGCTCCCTGAGCCTCCATTGCTTCCTTTTGTGTCTGTTTTATTTGTTCTTCTGTCTCCAAGTCAAACTGTCTCTGTTCTTCAGCTTCCTTATTTATTGGAGAAGATGTTCGTGGAGTTGATGAGCCCACTTTCAGAGTATTATAATAGAAATCTTCCGCTTTTGCTATAGTATTTAAGCGATATCTCACTCCTTGCATCCTCAATATTATACCAACTGGTGCATCCCATCAAAACTGTATATGTCTATTCTTCAATTCAGCCACCAAGAATCTAAAATCCTTTCTATCCTTTAACATTTTAGGAGGCAATTCTTTAAAAATTCCAATTTCAGATCCATCAATTTGAACAGTAGAGGTAAATGACTTTTACAAAATATCATTTCTTATTCTTCTGTCTGTAAAATATATCACCACATCTCTAGGCAGTTGTCTATAAACTGCCACCCGAGAATTCACTCTGTAGACCTTGTCGATTTAAAAAAAAATTTCATCAGGATCATCATCCTTTAATAACACCGCCAAAGCATCAGCACAAACTTTCCTTAAATCTTCTCTACTGTTCTCTTTTATACCTCTGAGTCTAATGGCAAATTCCATTTGCCTAAATTGCATCATTGTTATCTCATTTTCCAATCTTTGGTTTCTTCCATCCACTTCACTAATTTTCGAATCCGTATCCCTCAGCCTATTATCCACTTCCAATGCAAGCTTTTCCACCTTTTTACCAATGTGTAGAACAACATCAGACAGGCCTTTCACCACTGTTTGGATGTCCTTGTTAACGGATTCAAACTTTTCTTGGAACAGCCCTTTAACATCCTTAATTTCTTTAGTAATAAATTCTTTTAAATCCTGGAAGTCTTCCCCCTTTGTCTGGCTTTGTGACTGTTCCGGCTTATGAGTGGGGGAGCCCCCCCCCCCCTGCTGGCTTAGCCTCTGCTTTTGTTTGCTTTGATGACATTTTGCCACGTTTACGACTTCTATTCCCAATGCAAGATCCAAATCTTCCCAGTAATTTCTCCAGATTAAATCAGTTCAATAGAAATCTCTGTAATTGATTTTATTTTTATTTTTTAAATTTGTTTTCCTCCCCTTTCAAGCCTAATCTGTAACTTTATAAAATGTTGCAATAGTTGCACCAGTCCACTTTCGCTTTCAGCTGCTCTTTCCGCTGAAAGCAATAGCCATCTTCCCCCCCCCCCTTTTTTTTCCTTCTCAGAGTTTCCCAAGTTTTAGGATTATAATTCTTTAAATTGATCCACAGGGCTAAAAATACTTGCGTTTTGTTTTAAAGTCCCGATTCCACCCTGCTGTGTGTTTGGCTGTTTAGTTGATTGCGCTGTCTGGCTCTGCTCAAGACAGAGTTTCCCCGTCATCTGGAGCTTTGGCAACTGAAAAAGGGAGTCCCACCCTGTTAACACCCCAGAACGCCTGGGGGTCTCACAGGGGACTCTACCTACGGTTGCCGGTTCTCCTCACCACATCCTACAAGATCGGGAGTTTTCCGAGCCATTTCTGTTCTCTAAAACGGCTCTTTGACAGGCGGCAGGGCTGGCGGTCTTCAAAGGACCATCAGCGAGCAGCGCAGCTCGACCGGAAGTCCTGGAGGGTCCCCCTTGTTGAAATGTGCCCACCAAGTTTCCGTGCATTTCATTAGCCAAGGGCCCAGGGGAGGGGTGGGGGAGTGGCGGTGATTATTCGGGAAAGTCTTTGTCCGAGGGAGACCACTGTTCCTCAGATAGCCGGATGTGAGTCCCTTTATGTGAAGTGGGGCCGTGGGGTGCAGATGGTTTTGCTGACTACGTACCTGGCTCCCTGCCACGTGGCAGCGACCTTGCCCGAATTACTCGACGTCATTGCCGGGGTGGCGGTTGATACCCCCAGACTTATTGTCATGGGGGATTTCAACCTCCCATATGCGGGTGAGGCGTCAGAGGTGGCTCGGGAGTTCATGGCCTCCATGACGGCTATGGACCTGACCCAGTTAATTCAAGGCCCCACTCACATAGGGGGAAACACTCTGGACTTGATTTTTGTCTCTGGTCAGTGTTGAATGATCTTGGTAGAGGGGACCTAGATATCAAACCCTTGTCATGGACAGATCATTCGCTCCTTCACCTGGACTTTCCTACCGCTTTCCCCCGCTGCAGGGAGATGGAACAGACCAGATGGTTCCGTCTCAGGCACCTGATGGACCCCGAAAGGTTCCTGACGGAGCTTGGGCCATTTCCTGAGACTCTGGCACATGACTCGACTGAAGAGCTGTTGGCTGCCTGGGAGAGTGCGGCCGCCAGAGCTTTGGATCGCATCGTGCCTTTGCGGCCTCTGACCCGATGCCAATCTCAATTGGCTCCTTGGTTCTCTGAGGAGCTGAGAGAGATGAAGCGTCGGAAAAGATGCCTAGAGAGCATTTGGAGGACTAGTCAATCCGATTCCAACTGGACACAGGTGAGATCTTATCTCAAGACCTACCTAGTGGTGATAAAAGCAGCAAAATCTAACCATTTTTCCGCTCTTATCGCATCTGCAGAGAACCGCCCAGCCGCTCTGTTTAGGGTGACCCACTCCCTTCTTCGGGGGGGAGTGCAGGAAGATCCCTTGCAGGGTCGCGCTGAGGATTTTGTGCAATTCCTGCATGATAAAATCGCTCGGATTCAGGATGGCTTGGACTCAGATTGGATGAGTCCAGGGGAGGAGACAAGGGTAGGTCTTGAGAATATTATCTGGGAGGAGTTTGATCCTGTGGCTCCCGAGGATGTGGACAGGGTTCTGGGTAAGATTAGTGCCGCCACGTGTTTATTGGACCCGTGTCCCTCCTGGTTGGTACTGGCCTCCCGAGAGGTTACACGAGGCTGGCTCCAGGGAATTATAAGTGCTTCTCTGAGTGAGGGTGCCTTTCCTACCGCCTTTCCTACTTGAAAGTGGCGGTGGTGAGGCCCCTCCTCAAGAAGCCTTCCCTGGACCCGGCTGAATTAGCTAACTACCATCCGGTCTCCAACCCTCATTTTGTGGCAAAGGTTGTTGAGAGTGTGGTGGCATGACAGCTTCCCCAGCACCTGAATGAAGCTATCTTCATCTGGACCCGTACCAGTCGGGCTTCAGGAAGGGGTATACAGCACAGTAACGGCATTGGTCATGTTGGTGGATGATCTCTGGAGGGCTTGGGACAGGGGTTGTTCCTCTGTCCTAGTCCTATTAGATCTCTCAGTGGCTTTTGATACCATCGACCATGGTATCATACTGCAGCGGTTGAGGGGGTTCGGAATAAGGGGCACCGTTTTACGGTGGTTCTCCTTCCTCTCCGACCGCTCGCAGTTTGTGTTGGCAGGAGGGCAGAGGTCGACCTCAAGGCGCCTCGCATGAGGAGTGCCGCAAGGGTCGGGCCTCTCGCCCCTTCTGTTCAACATTATGTGAAGCCGCTGGGTGAGATTATCCGTGGTTTTGGGGTGAAGTGTCATCTGTACGCTATACTCAGCTGTACATCTCCACCCCAGACCACCCAACAATGCCCTTGATGTGATGTCTCGCTGCCTGGAGGCCATGCGGGTCTGGATGGGGAGAAACAGGCTCAGACTCAACCCTTCCAAGACCGAGTGGTTGTGGCTCCAGGCGTCCCGATATAGTCAGCTGGTGCCATCGCTGACTATTGGGGGTGAATCCTTGCCTCCCACAGAGAGGGCTCGCAATCTGGGTGTCCTCCTGGACGCACGGCTGTCTTTAAAAGAGCATATGACGGCCATGACCAGGGGGCCTTCTATCAGGTTTGCCTGATTCGCCAGTTGCAGCCCTTTCTGGATTGGGACGCCTTGTGCACGGTCACTCACGCCCTTCTCACCTCCCGGTTGAACAACTGTAATGCTCTCTACATGGGGCTCCCCTTGAAGAGCACTCGGAGGCTCCAACTGGTCCAGAATGCGGCCGCGCGGGTGGTTATGGGCGCAACCCGTTGTGCCCACGTGACACCCCTCCTGCGTGAGCTGCACTGGCTCCCAGTGGTCTTCCGGATGCGATTCAAGGTGTTGGTCACCACCTTTAAAGCGCTCCATGGCATAGGACCCGGGTACCTTCGAGACCGACTTCTGCCACCAATAGCCTCCCACTGGCCAGTTCGCTCACACAGAGAGGGTCTCCTCAGGGTGCCATCGGCCAAGTTATGTCGGCTGGCGACACCCAGGGGGAGGGCCTTCTCTGTGGGAGCCCCAGCCCTGTGGAATGAACTGCCCCCGGAAATGCGTAAGATCTCCGACCTCCGGGTATTTCGCTGTGCCCTCAAGGCCCTGTTCTTCCGCCAGGCCAGGCTATCAGTGTAATAATTTTAAATCGGGTGTTTTAAATTTTTTGGGTTTTAAACTGAGCCGAAATTATTTAATAATTTTAAATTATTTTAATTGATGTCTGTCTTGTGCTTTTAATAGGCTGTACACCGCCCTGAGTCCTTCGGGAGAAAGGCAGTATAGAAATATTATTATTATTATTATTATTATTATTATTATTATTATTATTATTATTATTATCAGAGCCTTTTTTTCTTTTAAATGGCTCTGACCAGCCAAGCTCTGACGATCCCAGCTGAGTTACCTGCTAATCAGGCAACTCAGCTTGGATCACCAGAGCCATGTAAAAGAAAAAAATTTTTTTCCTTTAAATGGCTGTGACGATCCCTCCCCCTCCCCGTTGTCAGCTTGCTTACCTTAGCTGCTGGTTGCAATGCCTTGCTATAATCCCTGCAATCAATTGCACCAGCAAGCAACTGGATCTCCTTGCCTACAATCAAGCAGACAGGGAGTTGTGGACTTCAGCTCCCAGAATTCCTCAGCCAGCAAAGCAAAGCTGGCTGAGGAATTCTGGGAGTTGAAGTCTACAATTCTTAAAGTTGCCAAGGTTGGAGACCCCTGTTCTATTGGGTAAGTTTTTTTCCCCTTTGGGAGCTTTAAAAAAATAGTTAATTGGGGTTTTTTTTAGTTGTTCTTTTTTTAGACCTAGCCATTTAAAGTTTAGGAAGTTTTAAATTTAGCTGCTTTTATATAAAAATAAAAATAAAATTAAATAAAGTAATATTTGTGCAGCTTTGTGAGATTTAGTGTGTTTCTGTAGTGTTTCACTCTAACTACACAAACACAAAATCTCACAAAGCTGTATGTGGAATTTTGTGTGTGTAAAGTGTGAAAGTTGGTTTTTTGGGCTTTTTGTGGCTATGTGAGGTTCCGGCTTGTTGCAAGGGCCATTTTGGGTCTAGCACAACTGCTTTTACATTGTGGGTGAGCCACTTGTGTTGTGTTGTGTTGTGTGTGTGTAAAGTGTGAAAGTTGGTTTTTTGGGCTTTTTGTGCTTGTGTGAGATTCCTGCTTGTTGCAGGGGCCATTTTGGGTCTAGCACAGCTGCTTTTATAATGTGGGTGAGCCAGTTGTGTTGTGTTGTGTTTTGTAGGTTAAAAAAGGGCAAAGAAGTGACATTGACTTAGCCACACCCACCTTACCAACAAGCCACGCCCTCCCAGTCACCCTGTCACCAAGCCATGCCTACTAATTAAGCCATGCCCACAGAACCAGTAGCAAAAAATTTTAGATTTCACCCCTGGTATATTGAATAGGATAGAATAGAAATAGAATAGAATAGAATGAGCTGGAAGGTACCTTGGAGGTCCAGTCCCCTGCTCAAGCAGGAGAACCTATACCAGTGTTGGCGAACCTTTTCGGCACCGAGTGCCAAAACAGGAGCATGCATGCATGCATGCTGGAAACTGGAACAGCAGATGATCTCCTGGTTTCCGGCGCACGAATGCACAGCGACCACCTATTCTTCCAGTTTCTGGCATGCATGCATGCATGAAGACCAGCTATCCAGTGAGTGTGCCCCAGCTCCATTTGGCCTTTCGGGGGTCCTTGCGCATCCCTGCATGTCCCCCTGGTCCCCGCCGGAGTGGAGGGACATCTCCACCAATGATCCGGTTCCGCAGCCCTGGACATGGAGAGAAAGTGGGGTGGGGAATGCCCCCTGCCTCCGCTGGAAAGCTGGAGACCCTTCCCAGCCTCAGGGGGAAGGGGCACCGGCGTTCCCAGGGCTCGGCTTGGGGAGCCAGCAGGCAGGAGAGCTTCGCCTCAACTCTGGCCAGGATGAAGTGCCCCCCCCAGCGCTGGCTCACTGAGAATGAGCCAGTGCTGTCACCCCCTCTTATCCCTCAGCAGTTCCTTCCCGCTTCCCACTCGGCCAGGTGCCCCTCTTACCCCTCAGCTGCGTCTCCATGCATGAGGAACTGCGCTGCCCTCCGGCCCTCCTGGGGCAGCTGGCCTCCCCGACGGTGGCTCCTTTTCCTCCGGGCTGCTTCAGGATCCCGGCTGGAAATGGGAGTGTGAGAACCACCACCGCCCCCTCGCGGTGGCAGGACCAGCAGGCGGGGCGGCCACCTGCCCAGCCAGCAAACCCTGTCCCATGTGCCCCAGCTGGCCAGGCTCTCCAGACCGCGTATGCGCATCAGTGCCCCGTGTTGGGGGGCTGGGGCCATGGAAGAAGCCCATTCGGGCAGGGAGGGAGGGAAGGAGGGAAGCCCCAACCCACCCGTCCTGGCTGGCATCTCTGCTTCCCGTGCTCTTCTGGGTTCCAGCATGCCAGACACCTGGCATTCACGCGTGCAAGAGCACTAGAAACTGAAAGAGCAGCCGCCCAGTGCACCTGCGTGCGCCAGAAAGATGATCTTCCTCTTTCTAGCACGTCCATGCGCACTGACCAGCTGGTCTTTGTGCATGCATGCATGCCAGAAACCTGAAGACAAGGTGGCTGACATGCATGTGCATGCCAGAAATCGGAAGAACATCTTCCCGGCACACATATGCTCGCCGGGCAGCTGCTCTTTTGGTTTCTGGCACCCCCGTGCATGTGAAGACCAGCTGGCCCGTGTGCTGGAACCTGGAAGAGCAACGGGTAACGGCTCGCGTGTCCGGAGAGATGGCTCTATGTGCCACTTCCGACATGCGTGTTATAGATTTGCCATCACGGACCTATACCATTTCAGATGAGTGACTGTCTAGTTTCTTCTTAAAAATATCCAGTGATGGAATGCTCATTATTTCTAAAGGCAAACTCTTCCACTGGCTAATTGTCCTCACTGTTAGGAAGTTTCTCCTTAATTCCAGGTTGCTTCTCTCTTTGATTAGTTTCCAACCATTGTTTCTTGTTCTGCCCTCTGGTGTTTTGGAGAATAATTTGAACTCCTTTTCTTTGTGGCAGCCCAGCCCCTCAGATACTGCAATACTGCTAACATGTCACCTCTAATTCTTATTTTCTTCAGACTAGCCAAATCCAAATCCTGCAGCCGTTCTTCATATGGTTTCTCCAGGTCTTTGATCATTTTAATTGTTCATCTTCAAACTTTTCCCAAGATCTCAACATGTTTTTTGTAGCATGGAGACCAAAATTGGTTGCAATATTCCAAGTGTTGTCCTACTAGGATTTTATACATGATCTTGATCAGTGGTGAAATCTGAACCGGTTTATTACCGGTTTGCTGGCTGTGCATGCGTGCTGTGCGCCAAATGTGCACTGCGTGTGCACGCACAATGCATGCCAAAAAGAGGCATGAGGTAAGTAGAACAGCACACGTGTGGGGGGTGGGGTCAGCCGTGGCGCGCAATCTTTTTTTTTTTACTTTTAAAAGCAATTTTTTACGACCTATTTGCTCGGATAGGTTGTAAAAAATGCTTTTAAAAGTAAAAAAAAAAGCTTAGCTATGATCGGCAGAGCCTTTTTTTTTTTACTTTTAAAAGCAAAAAAGCAAAACCTTCTGCACATGTGCAGAGGGTACAAAACACATTACTTCCTGGTTAAAATTCATTTTGTTGGATAGGGCCCATTGTTCAAGTTTGTCAAGATCTTTTTGGATCCTGAGCTTGTCTTCTGGGGTGTTGGCTATTCCTGCCAGTCTAGTGTCATCTACAAATTTGATGAGGTCCCCTTCTATTCCCTTATCTAAGTTATTTATTAAGATATTGAAGAGTACCGGACGTAAGACGGAGCCTTGTGGTACCCCACTGCTTACTTCTCTCCATGTCAGTGTAATACCATTAAGGACCACTTGTTGAGTATGGTTTGTCAGTCAGTTACAAATCCATCTAGTGGTGATGCTGTCTATCCCACATTTTTCTAGCTTACCAAGAAGTAGATTGTGGTCTACTTTGTCAAATGGCTTGCTGAAATCTAAGTATACTATGTCCACAGCATTTCACTGGTCTACTGACTTTATCAAAGAATGAAATAAAATTGGTTTGGCATGATCTGTTTTTAATAAACACATGCTGGCTACCATTTATAATTTTATTTGCTTCTAGTTGTTCGCAGATCTGTTTTCCAGTATCTTCCCAGGTATTGATGTTAGACTGATTGATCAGTACTTTCCTGGGTCAATTTTTTTCCTTTTCTTGAAGATGGGAACCACATCAGCCCTTTTCCAATCCTCAGGTATTTCTCCAGTGCTCCGGGATTGTTGAAAGATATGGTATACTGGTTCTGCCAGCTTCTTCAGAACTCTGGGAGGAGGCAGAGCTGATGACGCGGCAATACAGTGTACTTTTCATAGGGCTCTGTCGAAGTTTGCCGAATTCCTCCTGCCAAAGGGTCTTGAGGGACCTAAGGAACCCTGGAGGGGTGGTGAAGAAGAGAGGACACTCCGTAGATCACAAGGAGATTGCAAACTCCTTGTTTGATCCGGAGGAAAGCTCTCAAACAGGCAGGAAGAAAAAGATGGCCATTGCGTGCCTGATGGTGGCTGTGACAGCCCAATCAGAGAAGAATGAGTGAAGATTGAGGCAGAGCAGTGGTGCGACTGGGTGAGAATTTTCCAACTTCTGTTGAGGAATTTGCCCCTTTTAAAACTGGCTTGAGTGACAGTGGAACTGTAAAAGAAGGGGGTGGATTTTTCTATCTTCCACCCCCCATAGAATAGCAGTGAATAAGCACAAAGCTGAAATAGATCCGAATAAGAAATTTGAACTATTTGCACTGTGTGAGAGAAATAAGTTTTAAAAGAGGAAATCCAGACTGGTTATTCAAAGGATAGTATTTAAGTGGATTAATTGGATTTCATTGAACTAAAATGTTTTTCTGCAATTTAAACTCGGGCTCAGGAACCTCCAAAGGAAAAAGATTTAGCATATGTTAAAGGAAGTGAAAGGAGAAGAGTAGAAGAGAAATAGAGCAACAGTGACACCTACTGGCCAAAAAAAAATTGTTATAGAAAGAAACTGAAGAAAAGAAAGTGAGATAACAATTGACCTTGGGCAGTTTATTGAAAGAACATTGTTACAAGACACAGATAAACTGTCTGTCAGTGTTCCAGAAGAACCCAGCTCCAATTAAAAACTCTGAGACAGGCATTTTCTCAAAGTTCCCATTTATTAAATTAGGTATACTGGCACATCTGGGAAAATCTGAATCTGAGAGTTCCAGGTTTTCCCTCAGTAAATCAAAACCCCAAAATCCAGCCCCTGCACCCATCAGTCGATCACATGGTCCAATCACCATCTGTCCCATCTTGAGACACCACTTCAACCTCTCCTCCACATGCAGTACTGCCATGACCTTGACTGAAAAGAAGAATGCTATTTTGTCTAACTACATTCCCTCTGCTAAATCCTCCCTCCTAATTTCCCAAGCACAAAAAGGTGGCAGCGTGGAAGCTTCCGGTGTTAATATGGCTTCCAAAGCTAACACTGTCTGCACCTGGGAACTTTTTTCAGAGAGAACTGCGGAGAAAGAGAGTGGAAACTGTAAATTTTAAACACTGTAGCTTTCTGACTGGATAAGGATTTTATAAATTGAGCAACTGAAACTGGCAGATAATAGAAGTTGTTTATAAAGCAAGTGAAGACTTCGATCTTTTAGCTGTCCTCTTTGGTGATTTATAATCAGTTTGATACAATTTTGGGGTTTGTGAGCCTTTGTGGATTATAGTTTATTAAAAGAGAAAACAACCTTCTTGAAGAGAACTTTGGACTATGGATATCTTGACTTTGTGAAATACAACAACTAAAAAATGAGATGCCTAGAGGTCTGAAAACAACAACTGGGAATAAGAAAGGAAATTGTTGGACTGCTTCAGGTGTACTCTTTAAGTTGGGTGCTGTGGAGTATTGTATTTTGGATTTGTTATTGATTGTTTGATTATTGATCGGTTGTCTCTGTTAGATAATTATTACTTAAAATATTTTATTACCTAAAACTATCAAAATGGCAAGCAATACAAATTAAGCAAAACAGGGAGAAAAAATACATCATCTGCACCAACGGCGGCAGCAGCAGCAACATCAAGCCCAGCGAGTCAACGTTCTATAGATATCATGTTGCAAAACGAAAGATTAAATATTTTTCAGTCAGAAATGAAAACCATGTTCCAACTTCTGCAAGAAGTCATGGCTAAGAAGCTTGATGATTTGACAGATAGGATGCAAAAGATGGAACAAAAGATGGAGGATAAAATAAACATCTAGCAAATAATCACTAAAAATGAACAACGGATTCAAAAAATGGAAGAGAAGACAGAGCAAACAGATAAGAAAGTAGAAGAGATGGATTACAGACTGACTAAGGTAGATAATGAGCTTGAGCGATTCATAATTATGCTGGAGATGGATAAAGCAGATACTTCCTGAAATTTCAGAATATTGAGAAGGAAAAAGGGGAAGATCTTGCTGAAAAAATGGAAGAATTTTTTGCAGATGCATTGGAAAAGAATAAACAGGAAGTCCTCTCTGGAATTGACGAAATATTTAGAATATATACAAGCTATGCGAGAAGGAACAAACTTCCCAAAGAGGTACATGTGAGATTTTCAAAGAAGGCAATAAGAGCGGAAATACTTCAAAGAGGAAGAGATGCACCATTGAATTACAAAGGGAGAGAAATAGCAGTCTTGACACAAATACCCAGAAGAGTAAGAAATACAAGGAAACAGTACCAATTTCTGACGAAACAACTAATAAAATATGATGTAAATTTTAGATGGCTAATACCTGAGGGAATATTGGTGACCTGGATGAAAAAAAGGCATAGACTAGATACGATAGACAAAGCAGAACAATTCTACTATCAGCACTTTGCAGCATATGAGGAAAAAGAGAGAAGGGAGGCAATAGATGGCAAGAGGAAGCGATAGCAGAGGAAAGCATACAACATGAATATTGAAACAGCAAAAAGAGAGAAGGGAACAAGAAGGAGCAAGACAGAAAGAACAAAGAGAAATAAAATCAACTAGAACAACAAAACCTATTTACAAGTAAGCAATAGAAGAAGAAAAATTGTTATCAATCAGCATAAATGGATCAAACTCATTTATGAAAAGAAAAGGGATTTTTAATAAATTAGAAAAATTAAAACTAGGTTTAATTTGTCTCCAAGAGGTTCACATTAAAAAACAATACAGTAAACTATTAGAGTAACCCAAAATTGGGAAACGATATTTTTCACTAGCACAGCAAAAGAAAAGTGGGGTGGTTCTATATATTAAAGAAACAATAAAGGCTAGACAAATCTTTGCAAATGAAGATGGGAGAATATTGATGGTGGAGGTAACAATGAATCAAAAACAGATGTTGATAGCGATATATGCACCTAATAATAAGATGAGTTTTATGGAAAACTTCGTAAGAAAATTATAGAATTGGAATATGAAAATATATGTGTGGTAGGAGACTACAAAAACAGTAAAATAGGTAAAGTTAGGAAAACACTCCCTAAAACCTTTTTTAAAATGATGGAAGAAATAGGAACTCAAGATGTATGGAGAAACACACCTTGCAAACTGTCTGGGATACTGCTAAAGCATATATCTGGGGACTAGTTATAACTTACATGGGGAAGAAATATAATAAGAAACAGAATAAGAAAATGCTAGAAGAACACAAAAGATTAGAATCAGAATTACAGAAAGAACCACAAAAAAAGAAATTAAGAAAGCAATTAGACTTAATAAAACACAAAATGAATCTATTGGAAAAAGATGAATTGGCACAAAAAAATCAAAAATGCAAGACAAAACTTTTTTTAAAATTTGAATAAACCAGGAAGGTTTATGGCTGGCATATAAACTGAAAGAAGAGAGGGAAAGAAAAATGATACATCAATTAATAAATGAGAAAGGGACCCTTTATTATCAGAATGAAGACAAAAAAATAATAATAAAAGAGTATTATGGGAAACTGTATGATCAGGAAAAAATTCCAGAAAATAAAATACAACAATATTTGGAACAATCTGAACTCCCCAAAGTACCTGAATCAGTCAAAGCTATCCTGAATAACCATGATGGAATTGACAGAAATGATTAAGAAACAAAAAATAATAAAACACCAGGGCCTGATGGATTACTGGCAGAATTTTATAAACAATTACCAAACTCATGGATGTAAGCAAATATTACTCTTATACCGAAAGACCACTCAGACTTAATGCAGATAAAGAACTACAGGTCAATATCTCTATTGAATGCGGATTACAAAATATATGCTTCAATAATAGTTGAATGTATACATTTAGATCAGAATGGATTTTGGCCAAAGAAACAGATTAAAAATAACATGAGAATGATTTTAAATACATTGGAGTATTATGAAACACACCCAGGAAAACAAATGGCACTGATTTTCCTAGATGCACAGAAAGCATTTGACAATGTTAACTGGCAATTTATGCTATTATAATTAAAATATATGGACTTTGGGGAGAGATTTATTAATATGATTAAAACAATATACCACAAACCATCTGCTAGGGTGATGGTACTTTGATATTTAAAAAGGTACTAGACAGGGATGTCCACTGTCCCCTTTACTATTTATATTGACTCTAGAAGTCTTACGTAGAAATATCCGACAAGATGAAGAAATAAAGGGAATGGAAATAAAAAAAAGAAATATAAGCTACATGGCGTTTGCAGATGACTTGGTCTTTATATTGGAAGACCTGTTAGAAACTGGACCAAAGTTAATTAGAAAGATAGAAGAATATGGAGAAGTTGCAAGATTGACAATAAAGACAAGACAAAGATTTTAGTTAAAAATCTCACAGATACACAAAAAAAAGTGTTGATGGAAAGAATTGATATACAAATAGTTAAAAAAGTGAAGTACCTAGGAATACAATTAGCAATAGCAATAGCACTTAGACTTACATACTGCTTCACAGTGCTTTAAGCAATTTACAGAGTCAGCATATTGCCCCCAATAATCTGGGTCCTCATTTTACCCACCTCGGAAGGATGGAAGGCTGAGTCAACCTTGAGCCTGGTGAGATTTGATCTGCCAAACTGCTGGCAGCCTCAGCAGAAGTACTCTGTACCACCGGGGTTCTTATTAACAGCAAAATACTTAACAATTAAAGACAACAATTATATGAAACTGATGTGACAAATTAAACTAGACTTGGAGAAATTGAAAGATCTGTCCTGTCATTAACAGGAAGAATAGCTACTATAAAAATGAATATTTTACCAAGACTATTATATTTATTCTAAACAATTCCAATAAAATTGGGGGGGAAATATTTTGAAGAATTAAATAAAATATATCAAGATACATTTGGCTTGGGAAAAAGGCAAGAATAGGTTTGAAAATGTTGCAAGACTGCAAAAAAAGAGGGGGCTTTGGTTTGCCAGATTGGGAATTGTACTACTAGGCTTCGGTACTTATATGGATGCAAGAATGGATCCATTTGAGGCATAAAAGACTATTAACTTTAGAAGGTCATGACCTTCAAGTAGATTGGCATGCTTTTTTATGGTATGGGAAGAATAAGTTACATAGTTACATTCAAAGACATTATGTTAGAAATGTATTGTTAACAGTATGGCTTAAAATTAAAGAACACTACTTGAAAATACCTGTCTGACTTTCCATAATGGAAGCATTGATACATCCTAATGTAATTAACATGGAAAAAATTGTAAGATATAAAGATATTTTGAATGAAAAAGAGGAATTAAAAACTAAGCAGGAACTTAGTAGTCAAGGGATGGACATTGCATGGTGGCCACAAATGCAGATACAATCTTGATATGAGAAAGATGCCAAAATGTATGGTTTCAGTAAAGAGTTAACAGAATTGTTATTATTATATAACAGATATTAACCGTAACGGATGAAAAACTGATAAAGAAAATATATTGTTACTTATTAGGGATCAAACTTGAAAGTGAGCAGGTAAAGGAGACAATGATTGTCTGGGCAAAAAAATTAGGATATGCAATAGAACTAGACAAATGGCAGAAATTGTGGGATAGAAATGTTAAATCGACTGTGTCAACTGCATATAAAAAACATTTGTATAAAATGTTCTATAGATGGCATTTTGCACCACAAGACTGGCAAAAATGTATAAGGATAGATCTGCTAAATGTTGGAAATGCAACCAAATACTTGGTTCATATTGCCATATGTCCACCATATGTGGTGGACATGTCCAAGAGGCAAAAAAGACTGGATGAAAATGCATACTTGGTTGGAAAAAAATGATAATACAGAATATAGATATGAAACCAGAAATATTTCTATTGGGCATTCTGCTGGAAAGATATGACAAAGGGACTATATACTTGATTTTACATGTATTAACTGCAGCTAGAATTGTATATGCTCAACAATGGAAGTGTGATGAGATCCCGACAGATGAGAGTGTAATAAAGAAAATATTAGTATATGCAGAAATGGATAAACTAATGCTTACTATTAAGCACAAAGAAGAAACTGAATACTTTTTGACATAGAACTTATTTTACCAATGATTAGACAATAAAAACAGAAGTTAGAAATGCAGGGCCATAAAAAGGGTAAAAGTTAAAATAGAAATTTGATAAAATAGACAATATATTGTCTATTATTATTGTTATTATAGCATCAATGTTATTGTGATGAATATTGTTGTAAACATTTTGATTACGATCACCTAAAAACATCTGTACTCCGACAACACACTATTTGATTGAAATGGAATTTTTACGTTATTCAAATAAAGTAAATAAAACTTGAAAAATAAAGAACTCTGGGATGTAATCTGTTAGGTCCCGGTGATTTATATTTGTCAAGATCAGATAGGTATTCTGTTACCATTTTCTTGCTTATTTTAATTTTTATTTCTAGTTTGTCTTTTACAGTAGTTTTTTTGATATGTTGGGCTATAACGGGGTCTGCAACCTTAAATACTCAAAGAGCCATTTGGACCCGTTTCCCAAGAAAACACCAGGAACCACAAAACGTGGGTGAGCATGGCCAACTCAATGTCACTCACTTCCACCAGTTGCATGACACCCCCCCCAACCATGCCTACCTAGCCGGTCATTAGGGCAGAGAACCAGTTGATAAAAAACACTGGGAACCACACAATCCTTTTGACATCTCTCTCTCTCTCTCTTCCCTCCCTCTCTCCCCGCTCTCTCCCCCTCTCTCTGTATCTCTCTGTCTCTGCCCTAGCCGCTTCTCCATCCCCTGCCGTCGCCCTTACCTTCTCAGGCCAGGTGAGGAGTGACTGGGAGGGGAGGGCGAGGAGTGGGGCCAGCCAATGGTGGGATCACCTGACAGGGAGCTACAGCAGAGGGCCCAAAGAGCAGGTTGCTGACCCCTGGGCTATAATTTCTTTTTGCGTGAAGACTGATGCAAAGAATGAGTTAAGCAACTCTGCTTTCTCCCTACTGCCTGTAACTTCCTTGCCACCTTCTCTGTTTAGTGGACCTACTGTTTCCTTGACTTTTTTCTGTTATTAATATGTTGAAAGAAACTTTTTTTAAATTATCTATTACTTTTGTTGCAAGTCTTTGCTCATTCTGAGCCTTTGCTTTCCTGACTTTGTCTGTGCAGATTCTGGCTATCTGCTGATATTCTGCCTTAGTTATGTGTCCCTCTTGCCTTTTTTTGTACTTGTCCTTTTTGTCTTTCAGTCTGTCAGAGAAATCTTTGTACAGCCATGCTGGTTTCTTCTTGAATTCCTTTTTTTTCTTTTTCAATGGTATTGTGCTGGACGGGGCTTTTATGATCACATTTTTCAGAATTTCCCGTGGTTTTGTTTTGTTTTTTTGTAAACAAGTTTTATTAAAATTTTTCTTTCATCATACATATTTTATGAACAGTGTTTACCGGGTCACATCTTATACATCTTATATATATTGATTTCCCGCTTTTTCCATATTCATCCCTTTTATATAATTCTTTATCACAAATTCGTCATTTTTTACCATATCTTATTATTTCAATTTCTATCATATTGTTCTCTCCCCCTCCCCCAATACGTCTTACATGTTTCCAATTTCAGCCATAATATTCTTCTTCCATACTTCTTTATCTTATCTTAATCTCTTCTTTTTTTTTATTGAAAAAGTTTTAAAAGTTTTACATACATTTTCTCCCCCCCTCCCCAACCACCTCCCCCGACTTCCCAGAGCAAGTACAAAATAAAATACAGCTTAAATTCTCTAAATTAAACTCCATTTCACACTTATTATAATCATGATCATTAAACAAATAGATAAAAGGAAAGCAAGTCTTTTTTCTCCTTATTCCATCTAATTCAACAAAATTATCTCCATTTATAATTACAGCAATTAAAACAATTAAGTATTATCTAATCAAACCTATCATTACTCAATTTGACTAATTGTTACTTAACAAATTATTAGGTCTATACAATTTAACAAAATATTTTATAACTTCTTTCATTTAAAACAAAACAACAACAACAACAACAACAAAAAGAAAGAAAAAAAGGAAACCCTCACTCAAAAAACCTCCGATTTAAAAAAAAAATTACTATATAAACTCTTCCGTCCTTCACTTTTAAACCATCAAGGTCCAATTATAATCAAAACACTTAATAAGAAATAATATTAACAATAATTTTTTAATTAATAATCAAACCTCTTATATCAATACATATTAACAAATCAACTAAGAACATCATTTAAGAACTTTATCAATCCTTTAAATTCTTCATACTAGATTGAACCAATTGCTAATCTTCTTGTCTTCGCATCTTCCAACAGCATATAAGAAATCTTCATTTACGTCTACCCACCTAAATAAAAATTGCTTCTGTATATAAAAAAAAAGCCCCTCGAGTGACTTTGTAATTGTAATTATATTTGAAATTATATCCATCAAATCCAGTCAAAAATTAGATTAATAAATTCGTCAGACATATTAGGGAAACCACCAGATCAACTGCAATTGCCCTAGGTCCATAGTCCTTTTGCCTTGTATTCATTACCATCAAGCAGGAAACTTCAATTTGCTATATTCAGTAGAACTTCTGCGATTGCAATTAAGTCCAAATTTGTTGCAGTCCTTAATAAAATAATCCAAATCATTCAAGTCAGGGCATATTTCACAACCCAGTACACCAGCATTGCTGTGATCTGTTTATTCTTCTCAAATATTCCAATACAGCTGTAGGTTGCCTCCTCATCGTCGCTCATCGCTTAGTTAACTGGCATTAAACTGCTGTCTGTTTTTTTTTTCTTTTTCCAAAAAATTCAAAATCTTTAAACAGTTAAACAATACTTTTTAAGGACCATCATCTCATCAAGCAGGGTTATTTTCGATTTCTCCAGTCTTTCTTCTTTTCCTTTTTACGAACTTTCTTCTTAACTTTGATCCCTCTGCCTTTTTTAGCTCCAGTAAAATTTTGCGGTTTTTGGGATTGCATATTATAAAATTTTTGCAGAAATATAGCTTCTTCTGGAAACAACTCTTTAAGTGCAGATTGAGTTTTATAAAAAAAAATTCGTGAAACCAAAATTTCATCAGCTTGCAACACTTCTTGCTCCTTATTTTGCACAACATTCATCTTTCTCTCCTCAGTAAAATCTGCTATAATCTGTTGTTGTTTTTTTGCATCTCCCAACTCTTCATTCAATCCCCCACTGCTAGATTGCAACTCAGTATTTCCATGTATTTCATTGTTTCCAGCTTGAGAAGCTTGAAATATAGTATCAATTCTTTTCAATAAAGCAGAGGTAATTGAACTCAAAGCTTCCTCAAATTCAGACCATTGAGGGTTAAATAACCCTCCTTTGCTTTCAAAAAGCCCAGCCATCTTGCCCCCCTTCTTCCTTCCCTTCCAGAAGGACAGAAAAAAAAGGGGAGGAGAAAAGAAAAAAAGAGTTTCAAGAAGAAAAAAAAAAGGGAATCCTTTACAATTTGTAATTTGTATTGCTGCTTCAATTATTATTATTCCTTTCTTATTACATCCACTTTTCAAAAAGGAGTTTTACGTTTCAAACAGGGGCTTGTCAATAATTACTTTTAGCTTTCACTTCTTCACGCCCCGTTAAAACTCAAACGCCATCTTGCTTTCACTTTCAGCTTAGGAAGAATCTTTTAAAGAAAGTAAATCTTTGGAGTTAAAAGGAAAAAAAAATACTTGCTGTTTGATTCATACTGCTTGTGCTCCGCCAGCTTGATTCAAAAAATATCTGTTTAAAGTTGGTGCTGGAATGGTAACGACATCTAGCTCTGCAAAGCAGAGGCATCCAGGGTCCGGAGTACTGACAGGCTTAGCGGGGAGCTCTCATCTTCAAGCGCCAGATTATGGGTGAAATCCGGCACTTTCAGGGAGCTCTACCCCACCCGTCTACTCACTTTCCCCCCTCATACCAGGGGGAAAGTTTTCAAACCGCAAGACAGCCGATAGTCGCTGTTCTTGCGGTTCTACGGAGCCCTGGGCTGGCGCTTCAAAAAGAAGCGTCTGGCGATGTCGCAGTCCCACTGGAAATCCCATCTCTTCTTAATACATAGTACATAAACAGTATCACTATCCGCCCTTTAATTCCTAATTTCTTACAATAACATCAGTTATCTTATTTCTCAATTTACAGAATATATTTCTCAAAATCCCCATCCCACTTTTCAACTATAAGCAATATACATCATCATATTCAATTCTTTCATTGAAACCCTTTAACTTGACCATCCACATTTTATCTTAATCTTGTCTTAATACCTAATACATAAACAATATCACTATCCGCCCTTAATTCCTAATTTCTTACAATAACATCAGTTAATTATCTTATTTCTTCATTTACAGAATATATTTTTCAAAATCCCCATCCCACTTTTTAACATTTCAATTTTGTCTCTTAATTTAACTTGTTTTCATAATTAATCCAAATTGCCATTTCATATTTAATCTGCTATTCTGTTTTACTATAAGCAATATACGTCATCATATTCACTTCTTACATTAAACACTTTAACTTAATTGACCATCCACAATTAATAATATTAATACAATTCCTTTAAATCTACTAATATATACTTTATTTCCCTATCTCCTTTACACTATTCTTTCCCTCTTTAACCATTTTCTCTTGGTCTCTCCAAAATTCCACTTCTTAATAATTTTCTCCTTTTATCCCATTCTCTTACTTTCTTCTTCTTTTTTTAATTTTTATATTTATTATATCTTTTCTCCTGAATTCTTTTTCTCACTTTTAGATATATTACTCGAATAATTCTCCCCAAGCTTTCTCCTAATCTCTTTCCACCATTTCCTTCTTTTCTTTTTCTTTTCCCTTTGATTGATTCTTTTTTTGGGGGGGGGGGGGGGGTCCCATGTACTTTTTTTTTGCCACTGTAAATCCCAGTGAAATCACTTGTTTTTTGCATTCAATTCTTTTTCCTTCAATATTATTTTCTTGCTCCTCATTTATGCTCTCTTTTTCCTGTTCTATGTATTCCAGCAAAATTTCTGACTTTTTATTACCCTTTAGTGATTCACGCATGTTTTTAAACATCTCAATTAATTCCCCACACATCCAAGACTCCATATTGTCAATTTAAAAAATTGTTAAAACTTTTGACTTCTATGTAATTAAAATTTTAAAGTCCAGATAGTCTCTTATTTCCAAACAATGTCCAATTCAAATATTTATCCAATCCACTCCAAGTTAAAGCTTTGTTATCTTCCACCACCGTTGAGAATCTAAACCAAGCAATTTAGTAAAACAGATACTCCTTAAAAGTTCTCATAGTTTCCAAATTATCTTTTAGCAGTCAAGATTATTTTCTCTTCTGTCTTCGGACCTCTATTGCAGTACTCTCTTTCCACCAGAAGATGTCTCTCTCAAATCCACAATATTCTCAGATCAACTAAGTATCAAAGCTGTCAAAAGTATTTTAAATCCACATAAAAAGTACTGTTCCTTGGGTTTCTTTTTCTTTTATTATTTTTCGTTTCTCCAAATCCAATTTTAAATCCAGTTGTAAAATTTTCCTTCTTGGGCTTTGGTATTTTAACCTCCTCTTTGTTCTTCTCCCTCCATTAAATTCCTAAGTGCCAATTAGCTGCTCATTTCCGCTTCGGACACCTTTTAAAGTTATTAAAAAGGTCTTTTTTACCTGTGAGTTGGCCAATCACTCACCCGGTACCAGCACAGCAGTACCGTTCATACACTGCTCCTGCAGAAAAATCTTAGTCCGGCTGCCCCAGCTTCAGAGCAGTCATTTTTCAATGGCTGCCACCCCTACCGCCAGTTCAAAGAGCTGCCTCTGATCTTTCAAGGAATTTACCTGTTCCTCTTGGTCAATCGAGGTGCCTCTCCTTGTTCACTGTCCCTACAGGACGGTTCCAGTCCGAAGACCCCCCCCCCCCCCCGACAGCAATTTGTCTGGCTGGATTTTTGCGGAGCTCATCAGAGCCCGCTATTTTTCCAGCCAGTCTCAGAAGCTTCCGGTTTCTTCCCCATCCTTCTTGAGTTGTTTTCCCTTTAGGATTTTCATCCATGGAATCTTTTCTAGGTTCTCTCTGAGTTTGTTAAAATCAGCTCTTTTAAAATTTAAGATACTGGTTGGATTATTTTCTATTGCTTGTGTTTGCATTACATTGAACTCCAGTATGACATGGTCACTTTCACTCAAGGTTCCGGCAATTTCAACTCCCTCTATCACTTCTTCTCTATTAATAAGAATTAGGACCAGTATAGCTTTACTTCTAGTTCCCTCCTCTACCTTTTGCCAAGTTGTTGGCTAGGTTGATTAGGAATCATTTGATCTCCCACTGCAGAGTTTGTCTCCCAGTTGATACCTGGATAGTTAAAGTCTCCCATTATTATTGTGGTATGTTTCCTACATACATTTGTTAACTGGTTGGCAGAGTTCATCTATTTTTTCTGATTGGTTGGGTGGCCTGTAATATATACCTATGGGAATGTCCCTTTTTTCCCCTTTCATATTGACCAATATACATTCTGGGGGGGCTTATCTTTGATCATGTGCATTTCTGATCTCTTACGTATCTATCATATGGTAGTTAGCATTTTCTAAAATTATAGCATTTCTTTCTGTGAAGTGAGCATGTTGGTTTTAGCAGAGATTTTTTGTTTCCTCTTTCAGTTTTATGGATATTTATCCCAACAGCAAAATATGATGCAGGATTATGTCCGAACAGGCACATATCAGAGAGCAATCCTGCAAAACCATAGTGATTTCAAAGATAAGGTATGGCTAAAGTTTAATAATGCCTTAAGTGTAACAAATGAAGATTCCTTCTGAATATTGCATAGTTGATAAAGGGTAAGACTGAATTTACATATTGTCTTTTTATGTACACTGAGAGACAAATTCCTTGTGTGTCCAATCACACTTGGCCAATAAAGAATTCTATTCTATTCTATTCTGTTCTATTCTATTCTAAATATATATTCAATTATGATATCTAAGTCATGATACTTTTGGCTCAGAATATTTTGCTTAGTCGATCTGGAAATGATGGAACCTTGAAAAGTTTGAAAAAAGAAGGATGTCTGATTTAGTAACACAGGGATAGTACAATAAAGTTTCTCTCAAATAAGGTACCGTGAAAAGGAAAATCTTGATGGTGGCCTGCAGCTAATCCTGAGTGAGGATCAAAAGGCAGGGTACAAAATTTGGGATTTCTAATAAACGATTGCTGTAAATTGAATTACTGGTAGCCAGAGAATAGGCAATATCAGCTTCCATTTGTTCATCAACTACACTGTTTTGTGGAGATGACTATGCCATAATTATTAATGCCCTAATTATAAATATTTTGAATTGCTACAGATTTCCTAATCTGGTGCCCTCCAGAGTCATTGGACATTAATTCTCAAGAGGTGGTGCATGAGCATTCAAGTTGTATCTTCTTCAAAGCAGTTTTTCTGCTTTGGATCCAAATAGCTGCATATCTTTAATAAATACACTAATACAATAAACAAATTTAGAACTCTGAGCAACCGGAGCTTGGATATAAGATCCACTCTTCTAAATGTTGTAGCTGTCAGTAAGGATGGCTTAGTTTTACCTTACATATTTAATATTTAATAAATATTTAATAATTTGTAAGAGTACATTTTATAGAAAAGGTTTTACTGATATTTAGTTTTGTGATTGTATTGATCTAATTTTTCCTCCAGATTGTATTAGATGTTGGCTGTGGTTCTGGCATCCTGTCATTTTTTGCAGCCCAAGCTGGAGCAAGAAAAATTTATGCAGTGGAAGCAAGCACAATGGCTCAACATGCAGAGGTTAGTGTGAGACACCCACATGGCTGCTTCATTCAGTGACCACAATCCCAGCTCTCCTGTTTCGGTTGTTAAATGACCATGCCAGGGGTCATCTCAAGGTGGGAGAGGTCTTGGGAGATCTGGCTTCCACTGCCACATAGAAACTCCATGGATTGAAAGGCCTTGGCTAGGCCCAACTGCATGCGGGCCTCCTCCTTTCTCACTCCCAGAAGGCCTCAGCCAGCTAGCCTACTGGCACACAAAAATATGTTGTGTGCTGGAAGGCTTCAGCTGGCTGGGCCCAGTGGCTTATGGGCCTTCACCCTCTCCCCTCCCACTTCTCAGAAACCTGACTTATTCCCCCCCCCCCCCCCCCTACCCCCCCCTTCTCCCCCCCCCCCCCCATACTACTTGCCCTTGTCTCCCCCACACCAAGCCTGGGTCCACTTCCCTTTTTTTCCGCTGCAGCTGCTGACAAGTGCACTCAGCTAATGAGAGGCTCACCTAGAAAACTAGTGAATGCAAACTTTCAGAAGGCTAGAGTGGCAATCATTCTCAAGGGTGACCAGGAATAGGAACTTCGACTTCAACCAAATTAATACCCCGTTTTCTCAAAAATAAGACTTCCCTGGATAATAAGCCCAATCGGGCTTTTGAGCGCATGCACTAAAATAAGCCCTCCCCCAAAATATTTAAGCACATGCACAGCCAGTCCCTGCCATTTCCTCAGGTTAGGGTTAGGAAGACAGAGATGGAAATCAGGTAAGACAGCAAGAGAAGCCCTGTCTTACTCAACGTGCCCCAAAATAATAAGACCTCCCCCGAAAATAAGGCCAAGTGCTTATTTTAGGGTTCAAAAAAACTATAAGACAGGGTCTTATTTTCGGGAAAACATGATATGATTGGGGCTTCTTTCAATTTACCGATGAAACTGCATTTCATAACATGCCTGGGGAAGAAAGGAACATACAACAACTACTTATAGCAAATATTTTATTGTAAACGTAGTAGTCTAACCTGGCTGGCAAGCAGCAGATTTTTCTTACGTCCAAACTAGATTTCATTTATAAATAGAGGTTTGGGGTGAATTAGTATGCTCCTGTATCTAAAGCACCTCTTTCTTTCTAATTATCAACTATCTGAAAACAAAATTCTCGTAAATATCTGTGGAATGATGGCTTTCTAATTTTTCCCTCTTTCTGTCCAGGTTTTAGTGAAGAGTAATAATCTTACTGATCGAATTGTGGTTATTCCTGGAAAGGTAGAAGAAATCTCACTTCCAGAACAGGTGGACATCATTATTTCTGAGCCAATGGGGTACATGCTTTTCAATGAACGAATGCTGGAGAGTTACCTGCATGCCAAGAAGTATTTAAAACCTAGTGGTAAGTAACTTTTTTTTTTCTTGTGTTCAGTTGTGTTCGATTCTTGGAGACTATCTGGACATGTCCCTGCAGTTTTCTTGGTAATGTTTTTCAGAAATGGTTTGCCGTTGTCTTTTTCCTAGGGCTGGGAGAATGTGACTAGGCCAATGTCACACAATGATAACAAAATAGAGGAAGGAGGAATTGGAGCTTGCTTCTGACCTATTAGCTCAGGATGGTGTTGGGAATTCTGATACTAGGCATTGTTCAATTAGTTAACATAGGTTAGTAACCATAAATCTATTACATACTGTTTTGGCTGCCTCTTTTATGGGAAATGGGAATCTCTTCTAATATGTTTCTCTGCATTCTGGGCACTCGATATCATTATTGTAACTAGTTTGGTTTCTTTGCTTTGTTCTGGATGGTGTCTAGACCAGAGGATTTGGACCAGTGGGGATAAGGCTGGTTGTAAATCAGGAATTTGGATATATGCTGCTACTTGGTTACATGTTGGCTCCTCCAACAATAGCATTTATCAAATCAGCATTATATATGACAGTAACACTGGTTATATTCTGATCATTCACTAACTACGCTCCTGCTGTGTTACTACAAATATGTATCAACTTAGAACAACAATTGGGGCTAGAATTTCAGTCATAACTCATGACAGTCATAGGTTGGGGTATCCACTTACAATTGCTTTTATGGTGGTCATGAAGCAAATAATTAAACAAACCATGCAGTCATAAATCTGAATCCATTCTTCCCAAATGGGCATCTTTTGCCAGAAACTGCCAAAAATAATAGCAAATTGCAGTTACTTGACCAGGGGTGATTCAGCCACTTGTAAATGTGAGCCATTTGCCAAATGCCTGAACTTGGCCATGTGACTGTGAGGGGACAGGTGGTGTGATATTGTCCGAGACTGTATGTGTGTGTGAGAGAGAGAGGGAGAGAGAGAGAGACTGCATCAAGCTAGACTGGGAAAGCTGGCTGCACGAGAAAGAGAAGCTGGGTAAGGTGGACCCAGAAGCTTCCCGGGTCCCCTCATCCCAGAAGCAGCAACCTCGCACTCTCCCCTCTCTGCTAGCCCCCTTCACACTGCCCAGCAACGGAGGCAGAGAGGGAGAAGGGGGCAGCAGCAGCCACTAGCATTGAGGGGAGAGTGCCACACAGAAACGCCACCCCCTTCTCCCTCTCTGCCTCCGTTGCTGGGCGATCCCGTGCGAAGAAAGGGACTAGTAGAGAGGGGAGAGTGCATGGTTGCTACTTCTGGGATAAGGGGACCTGGGACATGTCTGCATCCGGCTCACCTAGCTTCTCTTCCTCTCTCAGCCAGCTTTTTTGAGCCAATTTCAGGCCATTTGGGGGCCAATTTTGGCTGGAAAAACAGCCTGAAAACAACCCGGAAAATTGCCTGTTTTGGGGGGATTTGGGGGGCCATTTTCAGGCTATTTTTCATGCTGTTTTTGCCTGAAAAATGGACGAAAACGGCAGGGCCGGGGCTAGCCTGTGGTCCAATTTTCTGGTTCTTTGAACCACACAGAATCGGAACAACTAGTTCAAGTGAACCGGTCCAAACTGGCAGCAGCCCACCTCTGTTTACAACCCAAATTTGAAGTTCCAATGACCCTCCCACCCCATGGTCACATAACTGCATTTTGGATGGTTGGCAACTGATCTACATTTATGGTTGCAGCACTCTATGGTCATGTGACCATGATTTATGATGTTTTTGCTGCAAACTGGCATATACTTCTAATTTCCAGGAAAAACCACCTCAAAGCAAACTGAGTAATGACGACTGCATTCCCATCACTCTGTTCACTTAAGGATTGCCACAAAAAGGTCATAAAATCGGTTCTGGTCACACAGTGGCCCACTTTACGATTGCCACAATTTATCATCAAAATTACAGTCTTTAAGTTGAGAAAACTACCTGTATTGTTCTTACAATAACTTTTCTAATTCCTTTCTTTTTCATGTCCTGAGTAATTAATTGTAATCTTACCAATCCATCTTGATTTGATGATTTAAGGTGTCAATTTGGTGTTTCATTTCATTATTCACTGTGTTGAGCCTTCTTCTTGTTCCCACTTTCATTTTGTCTTTGTTGCTTCTGACTTCTTTTTCTACATGGCAATATCAATAACTAGATGTTCCAAAGGCTTTAATCTAGCCATGTCATAAACAACATTAATGCTCCAAAAGTTCCTCAGCTCTTCCTCAGTAGCATGTTGAGTGCCATATGACCTGAAAGGCCTATCCTTCAACACTATATCATCAATCATGTTATATTTTCTGTCCATGTGGGGTTTTAGTAAAGGTACAGGAGTGGTTTAACATTGCCTTCTCCCATGCAGTATGAATGGATCCCTTTGCTGTCGTCACTAAAATGCTTCCAGCATTTTCCTATATCATTTCTGCCCAAGTAGATGTCTGCTTGCTAGGCTGCTAGAATGACCGTAATGCTTTGGATGGGAATATATATACACTTCTGACATCCCTCCCAAAAACATACAAATATCCCTGGCCAAAGTGAGACAGCATGGCAAGACTTGGGGGAGGGGAAGCTAGTTTTTATCAAAGTAGCTGTTAGAACCTGCCCCATCCTGCTTCTACCCTGTTTCTGCTTCATTGATAGAAATTTGTCCTGTTCTATTAAATGAGTCTCCTGTAGATAAGCAGGATCTTCAATTAGTGATTTTACACATGCTAAGTTTATGGAGAACTTTTAGATTCTTTCAGTTATTTTATATTAAGAATAACTAACTTCATCCATAAATTTTATTTTGGCCCACTTATCACTATTCTTCCAATACCAGTATCCTTCTCCTATTTTAAAAAACCTCCAAAGATGTAATGAACATTCCCTTATATTCGAATGATCTTGGTTTGCTTTCAAGTTGATCAGCACTCAACTGCTGGAATTGGCTATTACAGTTATTATATCAAACTCTAGCACCATAATTTTTTTAATTAAAAAGATTAACAAAATATTGGTACTGGTGATCCTCTGTATGGTGCTTTTACTTATGCATATCTACTTATTCTATACATATAATTTTTGAAAAGGAAGAACGATGGAGTAATGGGAAGAAGCATCAATCCTTCATGAAAGATGACCATTCCTATTTGAAATAGCCAGGGCTTCAGGATCAGTTTTGAAGCCCTGGTTTGATTAAAGTTCAGTCCCCTTCTGTGAGGCAGTTCCTACTGATATGCTGTGGCCGTCTTTCAAGTGCTTTGGTCAGGATGCAAAGAGAATTTGGGGTTCTAAGCAAAGATATACCGGAGGTTTCAAACCTCTTCAAATGTGCTATTCAGACTTTACCAAAACATTTTGGTGATGGGCCATTTCATGGATAGAATTCTCTTGGTAAGTTCTGAACATTTTCAGTAAGTAGAATAGCCCATTTAATACTGAAATGCTTTAACTTGAAATGATTTTCCATGCTTGTAATTTTGTACCATTAATAGTATAAGGTAGCTTTATTAGGTAAACTCAATTGTGTGCAAATTTTTGAGTTCCTTGGAATTTGTCAGCCAGTATGTTAAACAAAAACAAAACAAAAATGAGGTGGGACAGAATTTTGATTTGATTTGTTAACTTGGTTTTATTTTATTTTGATAGTTTATCAGTCTTGACAATTGACCTCCTGTTTTGTTTGGTTTTTAAAGCATATTTGATCAAACTTTGGAGATTTTATTCAAATTGAAAAACAAGATAAAATGTTTCTATTCCCAAAAATTAAATGAAACTATAAATATATGTTGTCTTCTGCTCCATTTTAGGAAATATGTTTCCAACTATTGGCGATGTCCATCTAGCCCCATTTACAGATGAACAACTATACATGGAACAGTTCACAAAAGCTAACTTTTGGTGCGTCTTTTCTCTGTTGAAATCCAGTTTTTGCTACTGTAGTTTATCCCACAGAAAACGGGAACTAAACTTGTACTTTAGCCTTCTCCACTTGGGTCACCCCAAATGTATTAGATTTGACATGTATGAAGAGGAGCTATGGAATTTGTTGCCGGAATGTTGAACTACATGAAGAATCTCTGGTTTCATTTGAACTTAGTGCTGCCTGTTCTGCCTACTCTAGTTAACTATATTTTAGTTAATATTTTATTTTATATTTTTCATCTTATCAGTTGGTGGTATCTTATATTGTAGGTATCAGCCATCTTTTCATGGAGTAGATTTATCAGCACTCCGAGGTGCAGCAGTAGATGAATATTTCAGACAGCCTGTTGTGGTAAGTTGGATTATTCCTATAACATTTTGGAGGTTTGGCAATAGCTGAAATAATTAATCTGTGATAGCATGCATATGCAATTGTGCTAAGCACGGACATTGTGCTAACATGTCTTCAATATTGCCCATGCTGGTTCTAATCCTAGAAATAGTTGTTTGATTACCAGTTTCCTCATTCTTGGCCCATGTTCAATAAATAGCACCTTTCCCTTACACAAAATAACTAAATTCACTAGTATTTGTCCTTTTGTCATTAATCAAAAGTTGGCTGGAATTCTTCAGGCAAAGCTTCACTACAAATACCACTTTATGATTTTGAACACCTTTATAGGAATCTTGAAAGTTCTTTGAGAACTTAGTCTGACTCATACAGAAATTTGATACAACTCTTCCCCCTTAAGGTTTACAAAAAAGCAGACAATGTGAGAGGACTTTTTTCTGTTAAGAACTTCATGCCCTTTGGTTCAATGTTCACAGATTCAATGTGTCATACATCTCATTTAAACTAATTAAAGCTCTTTTTCCTAGGGTATGCTGAACTGATAATAAAGCAGTTACAGAATAGAACAGACAGAATCTGTTGGCTAGGCGTGATAATGCTGTAATTAACTTTCCTTTTTCCCTGGCCAATCCCAATCAGTCACTGTCCAATTGAAAGTTCTCAGGTTGTTTTGGAAACAGACCCTATGTTTGAGCTTTTCCCATTGCCGCATTCCTTTTGTTGACCTTGTTCTTGATTGGTCTCACATCAGGGCCAACTCTGCTTCAAACCCAATCCCTCCCAAATCACCCACATTCCAGTTCCTCCCACCGTTGCTATGTCAGGCTGGCAACATGCAAAGTGAAGCAGCAGCAGTATGTCAGTTGTGACACAGTTAACACATCCTTGTTTCTTTTCTTGAAAAGAAGACTACTTAGAGTGAGAATTCTGAATGCAAACACTGTGCTTGTAGTTCCATTAGGTTAACCTTTGTGTTAATTCATGGATGAATGGTTTTCCTTCATTTAAAGATTTTTGGAATTAATTGTGACCAAAATATTGACTGGCTAAACTGTTAGAACTAGACGGAGGGGCTTAAATCACAGAGTAGTTTGTTCCATTGCCCACTATCTACTGTACCTCTGCTTCTGCTTCAGAGTGCCTGAAAACCAAGAAGGAAAGTGTAGCATAATAGAACTGTGCAGTGCATTAGATCTGAAATAGCTATATTTTTTTCCCAGGATTGTGCAGCTGCCAACACAATATCAGAAAAATGTGTGCTTGGTTTAAGGAGTTGCAGACATGTACTATATGTGCGTACTGACAGACAGCTTTCAGTCGTTGTGGAAAGTTCACATTCCTATAATATAGTCTAGCTTTCTCCATTTGGTGAACTACAGATGAGCTGGAGGAAAAATCAACTGAAAAATTTATTTTTCCCCCAGACATTTTCTGGTCTATAAGACAATATATTACCATCCTTCCTTTTAATTGGGAGCCAAGGTTTTAGTCATCCTACCCTAACCAGAACTAATCATTAATTTATTTTTTTGTTCCTAGGATACCTTTGATATTAGGATTCTAATGGCCAAATCTGTTAAATACACCGTAAACTTCTTAGATGCCAAAGAAGCAGATTTGCACAGGTAATCTTTTCTCCAAAAAATTCAAGACATTGATCCCACTGTGATTTCATGTTGGAGAACTTATATTTCCTTTAGAAATGTTATGTTTGTTTTAACATTAGTAAGACTTGTTTGTAATTAGATGCCAAAATATCAACCATCATAATTATGGTCAATAATTTTCTATAGCACATTGGCAAACTTTTGCAGCTACCTTTTGACCTCACTTGGTGATATAACTCCTTCTTCCATGCATTCCCAGTCGGAATCTATACAGATGAGCCATCATAGGCTTATAGTTTGGGAAACTGCCACGAAGAATAGTCTAAACCTCCTCTTTTGTGAATTTTCATTCATTACTAAGGAGTTGATAGAACCTTTCCCTGAAAAATTTTCCATGGTGATCCAGAACTGACCCAAGATAGATCATGCTTCTAGTTAGCCTCTTTTTCTTACACTGGGGGTGTGTATTTTGCCCTGGTGAAGGTGTCTATATGAAACATACTTTGCTTATGGGTAGCCAAGACTTATTTGCTCAGTATCTTGGGGGAATAGGTTTTGAGTACTGGAAAAATCATCATGCTGGATTATTTGAATTGCTGTGGATTAGGTGCTGGTGGGGTCATTTTCAATGCTTGTCTGCTGATTTTTGTCATTTCTTAGAAAGTCTAAAAATAGTCCATCCCCTAAATAGGACCCATATTATTTAGCTAATGCCTGTTCTCAATTCAGATAGGTTTCTTTTGGGGTCAAAGTTGAAACCTAGTTGATAATTCTGAGTTATCAGCATAGATAAACATTTAACTTGGAATTATTGTACATAATATTTGTTTGAGGATCTTTTTATCTTGAAATGTGAATGTGTAAATTTAAATTGAAATAGAAATTAAAAATCAGTCTTTTTTAAAAGAAATATTACATTTCTTTAATCCAGATTTTTTCAACCTTGGCAACTTTAAGATGTGTGACTATCAGGGAAATACTGGAATTGACGTCAACACATCTTAAGGTTGCGAAGAGTGAGAAACACTTCTTTAATCAAATAATACTTCGAAAATTGTTACCCTCTTTGTCAAAATGTCAATAGATAAGCCATTCTGAGTTTCTGAAGCGTGCAGTGAGAATTCTTCTGTGTTGGGAAACTTCTGAATACAATTCTCAGCATTGCTCCAGACTATAATGTTTGACTTGAGTAATTGTGCCTTACATACTGTGTGAAAGGGGTTATTATATTCTTAATATGCAATGTGCACTATATGTTGTCCACGTATATAGAACAATGTGTCTAAAAGAAGTTAGCTTCATGCGACTCACTGTGACTTTTATTTTCCAGGATAGAAATTCCATTCAAATTCCACATGCTACATTCAGGATTAATCCATGGGTTGGCTTTCTGGTTTGATGTAGCCTTCATTGGTTCAGTGTAAGTGAGGATAAAGATGTGTTAACTTAATTGTTATTACAATTTTGTACAACATTAACTTGAACTAAACTAAACAATAGCAACTATAAATGGCAATTATTTTTTGATTTGTGTCTTGTGGCTAAATATGTGAAAAATAAAGAAAAGAAAGAAAATGTGCATTTCTGCATTTTCTTTCTTATTGTTCTTATTTGGAAATGAAGAGTTTCCTTATCCTATATTATTTATCTCAAGACTGATTAAAGAGGGTAGTTAATTCTAAAGTTCTGTTATTTGACCCTAAATCTATGCACCTAATGAGTTACATATTAACTTCTAATGTATGTTATATTGGCTTGCACAAATTGTGCAGCTGAATATGTTTTTAAAACTACAGTAAATATTTCAAAGATGGACTATGGATTCATGAAGTTTCTACTCTTGACTTTTGTCTCTATCCTTCTATTAGAATGACTGTTTGGCTTTCAACTGCTCCCACAGAACCTCTTACCCACTGGTATCAAGTTCGGTGTCTGTTTCAGTCTCCCCTTTTTGCTAAGGCTGGCGACACCCTCTCAGGGACATGCCTCCTCATTGCCAACAAGAGGTAAGATGTGAGGAATCATCTTGAAAAAATGGCCAAGTTTCCTCAAAGTAACTTGTCAAAGTTTGCTATGGGTCTAATGCAGATATGTCAAATTCAAGGCCCACAGACCAGATCCAGCCCATGATGTGTTTAGATCTGGCCTGCAAGCAGACTAGTAGGAGGAGGTGATTGAGTAGTTACCTCCTCTCTTCTTTGGGTGCCTTGTCAATGGCAGCAGTACTAGCAGAGAACAGGCAGTGGGAGCCTCTTTAATGCGTGGAGCTATGCGGCAGCTGTAACCACGGGGTGGCCTGCCACGGTAATAGGACAACTCATAAAGACCAGGTGGACGTGGCTCGGTAGGCATGACTGGGTGGTCGCAGCCAGGTCGCTGTGACTAGATGGGTGTGGCTGGCTTGAAGTGGCCTGTTCGATGCCGCTCACTGGGTGCGGCTGATTTGGTACAAAATAAGTTGCACTGGCTAACTCAACGTGGGGACAACTCAGTGCCCCACAAACTCCTCATCTCCCCAAACTGCTGGCAGCCAAGCATGTGCGGGCACACACACACACACACACACACCACATTCCAAGTTTGGGGATTTTTATGCTCAGGGAAAGGAGAGGGCCTTCTCCCCAAGCCCAGGCATGATTGGCAGTTTGCTAGCTCAGATGTGGATAAAAGTCTCCAAGCTTGGAATGACGTATGCAAGTGTGTGCATGCGCACAGCATGCCAAAGGAGACGTTTTCCCAATCCCAGATATGGTTGGCATTTCCCTGTCCAGTGCCCCTGCCCGGCAAAGCAGGAGGTGGAGGACAACGCTGCTGCGTGTGGAAGCACGGAGGAGAAAGTTTGCAGGAAGCAGTTTCGTCCAAGTCCCAACATCTGCCTTGAAAGATCTCTGGAGAAGAGGGTGGCAGTGGAGCTGTGCAGGGGAGGTTGCTTCAACAAGCCAGCATCCTTACCACTTATGATTGGAAATGAGGATTTCCTTCCAAGAAGGGCCGGCCTCCCTCGTGCAGGACCTGGGAGTGCTGCTCCCCTGCCACTCTCTCCTCCTCTCCAGAGATCTGTCAAGGCAGAAGTTGGACTCGGAGGAAACTCTTACCTGCAAACTTTCTCCTCTGTGCTTCCACACATAGCAGTGTCCTCCGCCTCCTGCTTTGCTGGGAGGGGGCACCAGACGGGAACACCAGCGATGTCTGGGATTGGGAGAGGAACATCTCCTTTGGCGTGCTATGCGCTGTTGTGATCTCAGCTTCCCGAGTCATTAAAACACACAAATAGTCCCAAAAACCTCTTTTATTGCAACAGCTGAGTCCTAATTAGTTGCAAAAAGTCCTTCAGGAGAAGTCCTTCAGGATAATCACCAACCTTTATCTCCCTTGACATGCTGCCAAAAACCTACTTGGCAAAGTCACACGGAGTCCAGAATCAAACAGAGATGCTGACTGGGAACAGAATTAACAACGTTTCTTTCTTGCAAAGGGCCCATGTGCATTTGCTCCTCTTTTAAGCCTTATGGGGAGGGGCCAATCATCTTCAGACCTTACTCCCGAGTTATCCCTTTTGTTTTAACTGTTCTAGCCTTCTGGCAACTCTGCACATGCGCACACTAGGAACAGACACCTCCTGTTCCTCTACCCCTCTGATGTCCAATTCTGGAGGCTCCAGACTCCATGCATAATTCCCAGATGACCCTAGCCCCATTTCTGCCTCTGACACAGAGCCTCGTCTGGGCCTTCCCCAGACTCCAGGACTGGCTCATGTTCCTCCCCAGCCTCCTCACTGTCCGACTCCACTGCCAGCTTTGCAGGCTGCTGGCTGGCCACAACATGCGCATGCATGCACACATACCATTCCAAGTTTGGAGACTTTTATCCACATCTGAGCTAGCAACCTGCCAGTCGTGCCTAGGCTTGGGGAGAAGGCCCTCTCCTTTGTCTATGAATAAAAGTCCCAAAACCTGGAATGCAGTGCGTGTGCATGCACATGCTTGTCTGCTAGCAGTTTGGGGAGGTGAGCTTGTGGGGCACCAAGTTATCTCCACGTTGAGTTAGCCAGTGTAACTTGTTCCATCCTGACCCAGCCATCCCGAGTCAGCCACACCCAGTGGAACCAGCCATACCTACCCAGCCATGCCCACCTAATTGTGGTGACCCAGCAGCGATCATCCCAGCCACGCCTACCCAGCCACGTCCACCTGGCTGTTGTGAGTCACCATAGTCTTACATGCAACTGGTCCTTTGAGGGCAACCATAATGCTGATGTGGCCCTCAATAAAATTGTGTTTGACACCCTTGCTCTAATGAATTCAATAATGAACTTGAATATAGCAAAAATTATTTGAAATATGTTTGTTAGGTGCTGTGAGTTGATTGTTACGTCAAAGATTCCAAAATCAGTTACAAAATACAATTTAACATAAAAACTACCGTGTTTCCCCGAAAATAAGATATGTTCAGATAATAAGCCCAATCAGGCTTTGCAGCACATGTGATAATATAAGCCACCTCCGCAAAATAAGCCCCCCCCAACTATTTACACGCATACGCAGCTGGTCCCGCCATTTCCTCTGGTTGCTTGCTGCGCAACCAAAATGAGTTGAGAAGGCGAGGCTGGAGGGGTGGCAGATGGGGCAGGGGAGAAGCAAGATGCATGGAGCAACATGTGGCTCCCCTTACCGTCTCTTCTCCCCCCCTCACCGGGTATGGCAGGGCTCCTGCCCCTTGCTTAGCCAGGGCATGGCAGGTGGGGTGGGCGAGAAGTGGGATGCAGGTCTTACCTTTCAAGCTCCGTTGTTTTTGTCACCGTCTCCCCAAACCCTAACCCTGTGTCCCGCTTGCCCACCCTACCTGCCACCCCCATATTGCATCCCTAAAGGGGGCGGATGGCTAAGCGAGGGGCAGGAGCCCTGCCATGCCCGGCAAGGGGGGGAGAAGAGACGGCAATGGGGAGCCACGTCTTGCTCCATGCGTCTCGCTTCTCCCCCACCCCACCTGCCACCCCTCTCAATAGAGACAGCTGGGAAGGAAAGCAGCTATTGCCATTGGGGTTGCCATTGGGGTTGGGTGGGATGTGTTGGGCTGCTCAGCTGGCGTGAAGAACAGGGAGGGGAGGCGACAGCAGCGATGGGACATGCAGTCTCTGCACCCCCAAAATAATTTTAAAAACCCAATAATAAGACCAAGCCCTTATTTGGGGGGGTCAAAAGAAAATAAGACCCTGTCTTATTTTCGGGGAAACATGGTATTTTTTCAAGTAAACATTTTGCAATTAGGATTTTATTGTCAATTTGCCTTCATTATCTCTAATGTTACTGATTATCTTTCAATATGGTACAGTGCTTGAAAAGCAGTAAGCTATACTTGTGAATTCATGAAATAAAATAGGGTAGGCCTACATAAAATTAATTATTTATTTACAATTATTGAACTTTCTAGATTAAATATTGTAGCAGAAAATGTTTGGTCTTTTCTATAATACTTTAGAAGAGAAGTGGCTGAAATTGGGTCTAGTGCCTCTTATATTTCGTTTTTAAATCAAGTTCACAATTGCTTTCTCTTACCTTTCAGTACATTAGGATCTCCATTAGCTTGAACTGGTCTAATTGTCATAAAGGATAACTAAATGACTATTCACCATACCGCTTACTCTTCTTTTTCAGACAGAGTTATGACATAAGTATTGTTGCTCAAGTGGATCAAACAGGCTCTAAATCCAGCAACCTTCTTGACCTGAAAAATCCCTTTTTCAGGTATCACACTGAATTTTTATATGTATCTTTGCCTCTCTGTATGTGAGTGAGAGTGAGAGAATATAGGTCTGTGGTCTGAAAATGGTGCATCTGAAAGAAGAGACTACTCTAATATATTACCAAGCAGAAAGAACCAAAATACAAATTTTAGCTATATATCCAACAAATATATTTAAAATCTGTAATTAAAAAAACTTTTATATTCTTGGCCAAAAGGCATAGAAGCAATTAAAAGCTCTGGTTTAAGGTAAGACTATTAATATTATTTTAATGTTTTACTTATGCTTCAAAACCTTGGAAACTGGACTTTTAAGATGTATGAGTCGGTTCAGTTTTATATGCTATGAGGGATTAATAAAATACAGTTTACATTAATATTGTCAACTATCCAACTTGGTAAGACAGCAAAAGAAACTCCTGGGATTTTTTTTTTTAACCAACAGTATAACTTTACTGAAAATTCCAGAAATAGAAAAGTCATTTCTGTGAAAAGCTATTAGCTAGAAAAATAGCTAGAAAAGCTATTTCACGCACAAACAGTATAAGAAAACTTTCCTCCCCCCCCCCCCCCCCCCAGTCCTCCCAATGTCCATTTTTCATCAATCATTTGCACTCACTTTGTTTTGGGAGTGATCTATCTGCCTCGGATATTCCCAGCCAGTGACCTTGTGGTGTTGATTGAGTCTGTTTCAGGCTTCCAGTCAGCACACTTGAATTCCAAATTTCCTTCCCAGGCATCCCTTACATTCCAATGCCTTCCCTCCCTCCTCCTGTTACTGTTATCTGGTTGCAAGCAGAGCTGCATAGCGAGTCAATCATGACATGCCAATCCTCCACAAAGAAGACTAATCCTACAAGGAAACAAACACATTATAACCTATCGGGGTTGGTCCAGGTACCTAGCATGGAACCTCGGATGGATCTAGAGTAGAGGTGTCAAACTGGCAGCCCATGGGCTGGATGCATTATGCGCAGGCCACCCCAGCTTCGCAAATGGGAAACACGTCATGAAATGTCACATGATGGTAACATGACGAGGCGAGTTTGACACATGTGGTCTAGGGGCATGGACTTTCGTTGCCGTCATCCATTCTACCTCTTCCAAGGGAAACCCCTTCCATAAGACTAAATATTGCAACTTCCCCTTGTAGCATTGAGAGTCAAGAATCTCCTTGATCTTTCTCCTTCTACCCGTATAGGGAGGGGGAGGCTTCAGCGGTGAGCTACAGAAGGGCTATAACAAACTACAGTAAAACACTGGGTGAATGCGCTTGAGGTTTTTTGGCAATTTCAATTCCACCATCACTGGATTCACAACCTGGATGATAGGGAAAGGATCTATGTACTTAGGCCCCCAACTTCTTGCAGGGCTACCCCAACTGCAAGACCTTCATGTACAGGTACACCTCATTTCCTATTCTAAACTCCTCAGGTGGTCTCTTCTTGTCAGCCTGTCTCTTCTGCTCTTCCCATGCTGCTTCTAAAGCTTTGCACACCACAAGCCAGATGGTTTTCAAAGTACTTATCCACTTAGCCGGTGAAGTTGACAAAGGGGTCTTTTGAGGGAGCTCTGGCATAGGCAAAAATTCCACATTGATGGCCAGTTGAAAGGGGGTAAACCCAGTGCTGCTATGTACAGCGTTATTCTATGCCACCTCAGCGAAGGGCAGATGTTCATCCCAATTGTCTTGCTGGTAGTTCATGTATCATCGAAGATACTGCTCCAAGACTACATTCGTAAGTTCGCAAGCGCCATTCGTTTGTGGATGCTGGGCAGAGCTAAGAACCTGGGAGGACCCTAACAAGTTCAGTAACTCATGCCAAAACTTTGATGTGAATTGCACTCCCCAATCTGAGATCATGCATTTCGGAACACTATGCAGTCAGTACATATGCTGTATAAAGAGTCTAGCTAGGGATTGAGCAGAGAGGATCCTCTGGCACACCACAAAGTGGGCTTGCTTAGAGAATAAGTTCGTAATGACCCAGATCACAGTAGACCCAGCATTCTCCAGCAGCTCCTCAATAAAGTCCATAAATATGTCCCTTGAGGGAGCTGTAGGGCTGGGCACAGTCTGTAACAGTCCAGGAGACTTGTTGACTGGGCAGCCTCTTCACTGAAGCACAAACAGGACAGCTGGCTACCTAGTCTTCTATGTCTTTCTTAATCCGCACCGCCAAAACTGTCTCTTTATGAGATGAAAGGTTTGTACAAATTCAAAATGCCCCACTACCTCATCAGTGAAGCCCCATCATGGCTTCACTGCAATACTAAGATTGTTGGCTAGACAACAATCTAGTTGGTATAGTTTGCTCCCCATCCATGCCAATCAGTCCCTTAAAGACAGCTCACCTTTGTATTGTTGGAACCACTCATCCCCTGACAAGGCTTCTATTAGTGGTTGCATTAGATTTTGGGTCACCGGTGATGGCAGTGCTTCTTGCTGTCTCGTGAGGGCTGGTGCTGCTACTTGTTTGGAAGGAATGATGGAATTGACAACCTCCTCTTGAGCACTGTTGTACTGTGGCATTTGTGATGGTGTCTGCCAAGAAATTTCACCCTCCCAGTAGATAGCAGAGTGAAGTTGAAGTGACTGAAGTATTGGCCCTATTGTTCTTGGGAGACAGCTTTCGGGGAGCCTTCAATGTTTCTAGGTTCTTATGGTCCATCCACACCTCGAAAGGAATCTTACTGCCTTTCAAAAATTGCCTCTAGTTTAGGAGAGCCTATCTGACTGGGTAGGCTTCCTTTTCCCAGGTAGCCCTACGTCTCTCAGTCTCTGAAAGCTTGTGGGATGTGTAGGTTCATAGCTGCAACTCTCCTTTTGCATTCTTCTGGGGCAGCACTATCCTCAAGGCCACATCACTGGCATCTGCTTGAATCACAAAGGGCTCGTCTGGGTCAGTGTGCTCTAGGACCAGTTCAGCAGCGAAAAGATGCTTTAGTTTCTCAAATGCGGCTTGGAACTCGAGTGACCGGTTCAGGGTCTGGACTTGGCTTCCCCTTTCATCTTCAACAAATTCATGATCAGTAGGGTTATTTGAGCGAATGTGGGGATGAATTGATGAATTCAAATCAAATCACCAGGACCAGACAGATTACATCCCAGAGTTCTAAAGGAACTGGCAGATGTCAACTATACCATGTCTTCCAAAAATCCTGGAGCACCGGGAACTACGAGAGGACTGGAAAAGAGCTGATATGGTTCCCATCTTCAAGAAAGGAAAAAAAAACAGCCCCTGGAAACAACAGACCATCAATACCTGGGAAGATACTGGAAAAGATAATAAAAAAACAGATCTGCCAACATCTAGAAACGAGTAAAATAATAACTAGCAGTTAGCATGGGTTTGTTAAAAACAGATCATGCCAAACATATTTCATTCTTCAACATAGAGACTAAATTAGTAAACCAGTGAAATACTGTGGACCTAATATACTTAGACTTCAGCAAGGCATGCTGAAGTGTAAGTATAGACTTATACTAAGGGGGTCTCCTGTTTGGGCGGGGGGGGGGAGTTGGACTAGATGACCTACAGTACAAGGTCCCTTCCAACTCTGTTAATCTGTTAAAAGAAAAGAATTGGCAATAGAAGTTTGCAAAGCCAAGAAAACTCATTTGCAGGGGCTTCCACTGTAATATCACCCAAACCTTCCCAGGATCCATCTCTATGCCATCTTTATACAAGTGGTCATGCAGGATGTCATTTATCAGCTGCATGAACACTGCTGGGAGCCCCTGTAGCCCAAACAGCATCAGGAACTGGTAGCAGCCCAGGGAGCAGTTAAACTTCATTTTCAATTCCTTCCCTTCCTTAATTCTTACTCAATAATATGCCTCCCTCAAGTCCAGCTTCGTGAAGAGCCTTCCCTTTGCGGGCTGCCCCAATATGTCCTTCATCAATGGGAAGGGGTACATATTTTTCATATTTATACAGTTTAGCCCTCTATAGTCGATTCACCGCCTAAGGGACCCATTTTTCTTTTCTTTAAAAAGCACTGGGGCTGCCATCCTTAACTTGCCCAGCTGAATGACACCCCTGGCTAAATTTTTGTCTATGAAGGTATGGAGCTCCTCCATCTCCCTGAGTGTCATCGACTAGCTTTGGCTTTGTAACTTGGCCCCAGGCACAACCTCAATTGCACAGTCTGTGGAGCAGTGGGGTGGAAGTATGTCATTTCTCGGCAGACATATTTCAGCCAGATTGCGATACTCTTTACGAACCAGCAGTTCTAAGCTATCTCCTCCCTCTAGTTTATTGGCAGTTTCTGCTTTCACTTTCTTAATCACAGGCATGTAGCAGCTTCTTTGCACTTTCATTAACTCTTACGGATTGGATATTTTCCTTTGCATCCGCCATTTGTTTCTATACAAAGCAGTCAACAAATGGGCTCCATTTTTTCCACCACGCCAGGCCTAGAACCATGGCTTTGTTATCCCAGAAGCCATGATAAATTGAATAATCTCTGGGTGGTTTATTACTGTGGTTTTCAGTTTCTAGCCTTGGTTAGGCAAGTCGCTGGCACCCCGCCCGCTTCTTTAGCTTCCTTAGTCTTATCCCTTGCTTTTCTATGACTTGGGGGCTGACCAGGGATCCAACAGGATCGAGTCCAACAGGACCATAAGGACCCCCTTTAACTCTGAGGAGGAGATTGAAATCTCCATCCTAGCAGTCATAGGGATGATGGGGCCACTTAACATTGGGTTGTCTTTTCCTTCGCTATCGCTTTCATAGAAGACCAGCCCTGTCTTGGCAGGGATCAAAGTTTCCTCTCCCTTGCTGGATGGAGGGGAGAACTCTATGACTTGTTGCCCCTCGGGTCAGAAGGTGTCCAATATGCTACTGGGGAAGAGCAGAAGGCTAGTACTAGTAGCGCTAGAAAGAGTGAAGCGACTGGGCCAAAGCTGAAAGGATACTCAGCTGTGGATGCATCTGGTGGTGAAAGAAAAGTCCAATGCTGTAAAGATCAATAGGAATGGGTGAATTTAATTCAGATGACCATCAGGTATACTACTGCGGGCAAGAATCTCTCAGAAGAAATGAAGTAGCCTTCATAGTCAATAAAAGAGTGGGAAAAGCAATACTGGGATACAATCCCCAAAATGACAGAATGATCTCAGTTTGAATCCAAGGCAAACCATTCAATATCACAGTAGTCCAAGTCTATGCCCCAGCCACTGACCCCGAAGATGATGAAATTAACCAGTTCTATGAAGCCCTACAGCACCTTATAGAATTAACATCAAAAAATGATATCCTTACCATCATGGGGGATTGGAATTCTAAAGTAGGAAGCCAAAAGATAACCAGACTAATTGGCAAGTTTGGCCTTAGAGTACAAAATGTAGCAGGCACAGGCTGATAGAATTTTGTCAAGAGAATATGATGGTCATAACAGACATTCTTTTCCAACAACCCAACCCTCTACACATGGACATTACCAGACGGTCAACAAAGAAATCAGATTGACTATGTGCCCTGCAGTCAAAGATGGAGAAACTCTATACAGTCAGTAAAAACAAGACCAGGAACTGACTGTGGCTCAGAACATGAGCTTTTCATTGCAAAATTTAGGCTTAAATTGAAGAAAGTAGGGAAAAGCACAAGGCCACTTAGGTAGGAACTAAATCATATCCCTGATGAATATACAGTGGAGGTGACAAATAGATTTAAGGAATTAGATCTGATAGACAGAGTGCCCAAAGAACTATGGACAGAAGTTTGCAACATTGTACAAGAGGTAGCAACTAAAACCATCCCAAAGAAAAAGAAATGCAAGAAAGCAAAATGGCTGTCTGAGGAAGCTTTGCAAATAGCTGAGGAAAGAAGGGAAGCGAAAGGCAAGGGAGAAAGAGAAAGATACACCCAATTGAATGCAGAATTCCAGAGAATAGCTAGAAGAGATAAGAATGCCTTCTTAAATGAACAGTGCAAAGAAATAGAAGAAAACAATAGAATAGGGAGGACCAGAGATCTCTTAAACAAAATTGGAGATGTAAAGGGAACGTTTCATGCAAAGATGGGCATGATAAAGGACCAAACTGGCAGGGACCTAACAAAGGCAGAAGAGATTAAGAAGAGGTGGCAAAATTACACAGAAGAACTATACAAGAACGAGCTTAACATCCCTTGATAACTATGATGGGGTGGTCACTGACCTCAAGCCAGACATCCTAGAATGTGAAGTCAAATGGGCCTTAGAAAATCTGAGCAACAACAAAGCTAGTGGAGGTGACAGTATTCCAGCTGAGCTATTCAAAATCTTAAAAGATGATGTAGTAAAAGTGCTACGCTCAATTTGCCAGCAAATTTGGAAAACTCAACAGTTTACATTCCAATTCCAAAGAAAGGCAATGCTAAAGAATGTTCAAACTATCGCACCATTGCACTCATTTCACATCCTAATAAAGTTATACTTAAAATCCTACAAGCTAGGCTCCAGCAGTATATGGATTGAGAACTACCAAAAGTACAGGCAGGATTTTGAAGAGGCGGAGGACGCTGGATCATAGAAAAACCTAGGGAATTCCAGAAAAAACATCTACTTCTGTTTCATTGACTATGCTAAAGCCTTTGATTGTGTGGATCACGACAAATTGTGGCACGTTCTTAAAGAAATGGGAGTACCAGACCATCTTATTTGTCTCTTGAGAAACCTAAATGCGGATCAAGAAGCAACAGTGAGAACTGGACACGGAATCACTGATTGGTTCAAAATTGGGGAAAGAGTCCAGCAAAGCTGTATACTGTCGCCCTGGCTATTTAACTTATATGCAGAGCACATCATGAGAAAGGTGGGGCTAGATGACTCAAAAGTTGGAATTAAGATTGCTGGGAGAAATATCAACAATCTCAGATATGCAGATGATACCACTTTAATGGCAGAAAGTGAAGAGGAACTAAAGAACCTCTTGATGCAGGTGAAGAAGGAGAGTGCAAATGTTCGCTTGAAACTCAACATTAAGAAAACTAAGATGATGGCATCCGGCTCTCTCAATTCCTGGCAAATAGATGGGGAAGAAATGGAGGTAGTGACAGATTTTATTTTCCTGGGCTCCAAGATCATTGCAGATGGGGACTGCAGCCAAGAAATTAAAAACGCTTGCTCCTGGGGAGGAAAGCTATGGTAAATCTAGATAGCTTACTAAAAAACAGAGACATCACACTGCCAACAAAAGTGCATATAGTCAAGGCTATGGTGTTCCCAGTTGCAATGTACGGCTGTGAAAGAAAGAAAGGCTGAGCGCCAAAGAATTGAGGCCTTTGAACTATGGTGCTGGAGAAGACTCCTGCGTGTCCCTTGAACTGCAAGGCGATCAAACTGGTTAGTCCTAGAGGAGATCAACCCTGTCTGCACTTTAGAAGGCCAGGTCCTGAAGATGAAACTCAAATACATTGGCCACTTAATGAGAAGGAAGGACTCACTGTAGAGGAGCCTAATGTTGGGAAAGATTGAGGGCAAAAGAAGAAGGGGACAACAGAGAACAAGGTGGCTGGATGGAGTCACTGAAACAGTAGGCCTGAGCTTAAATGGACTCCAGAGGATGGTAGAGGACAGGAAAGCCTGGAGGAATGCTGTCCATGGTGTCCCGATGTGTCAGACACAACTTCGCAACTAACAACAATTCTTCGGTTGGCTCGGAAGTGGGGTAGCGATCATCGGTCATGGCACAAGACACTAGGAAGCTCAGTGCCCCTCCTTTCTATAGCAAAAGCAGCCACCAAGGTTCTGGTGGATTTTCCTCCTCTGGCTGGAGGCTCTTTTCCCCCTCTAGGAACAGCTTGCTTCTCTGCTAGCCAGTGTTCATAGAACTCCCATCAGGTCGATCTCAACCTCAATGGCCACATAGTACCATGCTCGCAGGTTGCGTGCCACCCACCCACCCTTCCCCAGAGTAGGCAATTCTGTTACAGTTCCTTGTTCAGTCCCTCTTGGAAATGGCAGACCAGTCTCCCAAGTGACTAGCTAGGCAGCAGAAATCTTGAATGTACTCTGTTTACCAGTTGCTTCCCCTGTTTCAGGGCATGGATATGGGTTTCAGTGCTGGGCCACCATGGGGTTTTCAAACCACTCTTGCAGGGCTTGCATGAAGACGTCAAGGTCATCCAGGTCAGGCCTTTTCATCATGCAACACCACCAACCACTCTGAAGGTTGACTGATGACAGGGACCAGACCATATCATCTGGGTACATTGCTTCATAATGTTCCATGTGGTACCAGGCTTGAGCCAGGAAATGGGCTAGGTGGCTTGAGTGCCCATTGAAACAGGCCATTGGGGGAGTGGCATTCCTCCCATACCCTGACGAATCCTTGGGGTGGAATTCCAGTTGCCGCCACCAGTGCTGAGATTCCGACCATGGCTACTTGTACTGGAACCCCGATTGTGGCCGGGGCCACCAGTGCTGCCAGCTGCAACAGAGAACGAGTGTCAAAGACCGTTGCCACTTGTGCCAGGGGCCGGCTATAGCCGGAGCTGTCAACTGAAGAATAGGAGGAGGAGTAGCCAGGATCACCAGGGTTTCACAACTCCTAGCCCGCTGATGGTGGTTGTGGCTCTGGGTGTTGCCATAGCATGAATGTCCAACCCTGAACAGGCTGCAGCTGGTGATTGGGAGCTTCCACTCAGTGGGGTTGTCCCATTCTGCTAGCCACTTCGCTTTCCACTTGCCCGCCTCAGACCACATTGATCCAAGAAGGGAGAAAGGGTCTTCGGTTCGGCTGCCTTGCCCATATTTATTGCCCAGTGGGTCGTCGGCCCCTGGTACAGGACATCCTTCACTCACTCCTTTGTGGCTGCGGCCAGTTGCTCAGATTTCTCAGTCTTTGGTTTCAGATGCGTGCCAGCTGGCATTCAAATTTCCCTCCCAGGCCTCCCTTACATTCCAGTGCCTTCCCTCTCCCCTCCTATAACTGTTGTCTGGTTGCGAGCAGAACTGATAAAGCTGCAATGGAGTGGATCAACTCCAACCTCTTTTGAATTGCACAAAATTCAAAGGTCTTAAATTGCTTAAATTGATGCTGGCAGGAGCATGTAACAGACAAAGGGAATGTGGAAGTTGCAATTAGAGTTATAGAACATAGAATAACAAGTTTGGAACGGACCTTGAGGTCTTGTAGCCTACCCTGCTGCCCAACCAGGAGACCTTATACCAGTGATGGCTAACCTTTTTGCCGTCGCATGCCAAAAGCGGAGGGAGCGTGGGGGGTCGCGGGTGCGGGTGCCCACATCCATAATTCAATGCACCCGCCCTCCTGCGCATGCGCACGTGACCCCCCCCACACTTTCCCCTGCTTTTGGCACGCGATGGCATGGTGGCCTGGTAGGTTCATTTTTCCCCCTCCCCAGGCTCCAGAGGCTCTCTGGGAGCCTGGGGAGGGCAAAAACAGCCTTCCCCTTCCCCCCGGAGGTCAGAAACAGGCAGTTTCCTGACTTTCGGTGGGACTTGAAGACCTGAAAATCAGTTGTCTGGTGTGCGCATGCGCGCTGGAGCTGAGCTAGGGCAACACTCGCGTGCCCACCAATATGGCTCTGCGTGCCACCTGTGGCACCCGTGCCATAGGTTCGCCATCACGGCCTTATACCATTCTGGACATATGGTTGTCCAATCTCTTCTTGAAAACCTCCACCGATGGAACACCCATAATTTTTGGAGGCAAGGCCATTCCACTGATTAATCATTCTCACAGTTAGGAAATTTCTGCTTAGTTCTAGGTTGGATCTCTCTTTGGTAAGTTTCCACCTGTTACTTCTTGTCCTCCCCTCAGGTTCTTTGTAGAATAGGTTGACACTCTTCTTTGTGATAGGCCCTCAAGTACTGGAAGACTGCTATCAAGAGCTAGGTTTGATCTAGTGGGTAAGGCACCATCCTGGAAAGCAAGAGACTGTGACTTCTAGTCCCACCTTAGCCATGAAAACCAGCTAGGTGAGCTTTGTCCAGTCACACTCTTAATCCAAGTCATCTCACAGGGTTGTTGTTGTGGGGAAAATAGGAGTAATATGTGTTGGATAGGTTCACTGCCTTGAGTTTTTTGTACATATAATAAAGATGGGATACAAATAAATAAATCATGTCACCCACTAGTCCTTCTGTTTGTTAAATTAGACGTAACCTAGTTCTCTCAAGTATTAAGATCATACAGTTTAGCCTCTAGTTGTCCCATAATAATCTTTGTTGTTCTTTTCTGTGCTCTTTCAAGGTCTCAGCATCTTTTTTTGTATCATGGTGACCAGAACTGGATGCAACATTCCAAGTGTGGTCTCACCGGTGCAATTTAAAGGGGCACTATCACTTCACATGATATTGATATTATCCCTCTGTTGATGCAGCCTAAGACCTCATTAGGGTTTGGGTATTTTTGGGCAACTGCAGCACACTGCTGGCTCATACTTAAGTGATGACCCACTAGGACACCTAGATCCCTTTCACATTACTATTGTTGAGCCAGGTACTACCTATTCTATACCTGTGCATTTAGTTTTTCTTGCCTAAGTGTAAGAATTTAGAAAGAAAAACAGGAAATCCAGCATAATTTCACAAGGACCTCACTGATAAACTGAAAGACAAAAATAATAAATATAAAAAATGGAAAGAGGACACGTAACTAAGGCAGAATATCAACAAATAGCCTAAATTTGCAAAGATGAAATCAGGAAAGCAAAGGCTCAGAATGAACAAAGACTTGCAACAAAAGTCAGAGATAATAAAAATAGTTTTTCAACATATAAATAACAAGAAAAAAGTCTAGGAAACAGTTGATCTACTAAAGAAATGATGGCATGGAAGTAGGCAGTAGAGAGAAAGCAGTGCTGCTTAGTTCATTCTTTGCATCAGTCTTCATGCAAAAAGAAAATATAGCCCAAAACATAACTGTAAAAGAGAGATTAGGAATACAAATTAAAATAGGCAAGAGAACACTGTCTGCTCTAGAAGAGTTCAGATCACCGGGACCTGACAGATTACATCCTAGAGTTCTAAAGGAGCTATCAGGCGTGATCTCAAAACCATTGGATCATATCTTTCAAAGATCCTGAAAAACTGGGGAATTACCAGAAAATTGGAAAAGAGCTGATGTAGTTTCCATCTTCAGAAAATGTAAAAAAACATATTCAGGAAATATAGGCCCATCGCCCTGACATTAGTACCTGGGAAGATCCAGGAAAAGATAAGTCAAGCAACAGATAGATCTGTGAATGCATCTTATTTCCTACAAAATTACAACCAACTGGAGTTTGTCAGATACAGATCATGCCAAACAAAACTATTTCATTCTTTGACAAAGTGACTAAATTAGCAGATCAGTGAAATGCAGTAGACAAAGTATACTTGAATTTCAGTAAGGCATTTAACAAAGTAGAACCCAACCTACTTCTTGATAAGCTAGAAAAATGTGGGATAGACCGCATCACCATTAGATGGATTTGTAACTGGCTAACAGATCCCCTTCAACATCTAGCCTTTAATGGAATTACATCTACATGGAGAAAAGTAAGCAGTGGGGTACCACAGGGTTCCCTTTTACATCCAGTATCTTTCAATATTTTCATAAATGATTTAGATGAGAGAATAGAAGGGGAACTTGTCAAATTTGTAGACAACACTAAGATAGAAAGAACAACGAACACCCCAGATGATAGGCTCAACACTGAGCCCTATCCAACAAATTCAGTGTCGAGAAAAGTAAGGTTCTTTACATTTAGACAAGAAAAACCAGTTACACAGGTACACATTAGGTGAAACCTGGCTGAGAGGGATCTTGGAACCTTGGTAGATAATCATTTAAATATGAGCCAGCAGCGTGCTGCAGCAGCAGCCAAAAAAGCCAGTGCACTCTAGGTTGCATTAATAGAAGGACAGAATCAGAATAGAGCTGGAAGGAACCTTGGAGGTCTTCTAGTCCTGCCCCCTGCTCAAGCAGGGAATCCTATACCATTTCAGACAAGTCACTGTCTAGTCTCTTCTTAAAAACCTCCAGTGATAAAACACCCACAACATCTGAAAGCAAGCTGTTTCACTAGTTAATTGTCCTCACTGTTAGAAAGTTTATCCTTAATTCCAGGTTGCTTTTCTCCTTGATTAATTTCCATTCTTTCTTGTCCTAGCCTCTAGTGCTTTGGAAAATAAATTGACCCCCTCCTCTTTGTCGTAGTCTCTCAAATACTGGAATACTGCTATCATGTCCCCCCGTCCTTTTTTTCTCTAGACTAGCCAAACCCAAATCCTGCAATAGTTTTTCATATGTTTTAGTCTACAGGCCTTTAATCATCTTAGTTGCTCATCTTTGTACTTTTTCCAAAGTCTCAACATTTTTTTTTAATGTGACCAAAACTAGATGCAGTATTCCAGGTCTGTTCTTTCTAAGGTTTTATAAAGTGATACTTCACGTGATTTTGATTTTATACCTCTGTTTATACAATCAAGAATTGTATTCACTTTTTTGGATGCTGCCGCACAGTGCTGAATCAGGTTTAATTGATCGTCCACTAGGACTTCAAGGTCCCTCTCACAGTTACTGTTTTTGACCCAAGTTTTGCCTAATCTGTACTTGTGTAACGTCTTGCCTCTCCAATCTTCCCAAGAAAGCAGGACTCTTAAAACTGAAGTTGTTCCAAAAAGAACTAGGGGCCAGTCCATCCCTGGTGTCACAATGAAAGCAGTGGTTTCAGAGAGATTTGCCATCATTAGTTCCAGTGGTTCAGTGGCATATGTGGCCGGGGCGCCCCCTGCAATGGACCCATCAAGTTGGCAGAACGAGACTGGGTTTTTAGTGACCTTAGTTGAATGCCCAGTTCCCCACCCAGAGTCGGGCTTATTAGACTTCTCGTGCACCTCAAATCAAGCAATGCTTTAAGTCTCACTTTTCTCCCTTGTTAATGGAATTAACAATTCTATAGGGGTTGTAAGGGGTTCGACAACCCCATTTACCAAAGGGTCTTCGTAGTCGCTCTCTGATTGATTGGGGTCCTCCACCAGAAGGGCTGGAGTTTCTCGCACCATAATTAATTCCGGTGGGAACTCAACGACCACATGGATCTTTAGGGCGGTACTCTGGAAAGTGGTGGTAGTTTTGAGGGTTTCCCTCCGACCTGCTTCTCTCCCTTCTGGGTAGGCATACTTGCACAGCATTTGGTTGTGCAGTGACCTTCTTTTCTGCAATTTAAGCAGGCAGCTGAATGCAGCGGGGTTAAAGCGAAGTTTGGTTCCCTCCCTTCTGGTGTGGATCTCTTCCAGGAGCGGCTTGCGCAGTACTGGTTTTGAGTTTGGTCGATTTCAGCTTCCTCAGCCAAGACACATCAGCCGTGCAGGCAGACTGGGCCTCCATGGGCAATGCAGGCATTATACAGGTCATTGTTTAAGCCATCTTTGAACCAACTCACGAGTATTTTCTCTGGCCAATTTATGTGGCAACTCAGGTCACAAAACTCTTCAATGTACTCAGCGACTGGACGGTGACCCTGTCTGACATGCCTTATGCAATCTTTACACTTGCAGTCAGCTAGGGGGTCCTCAAATCTCTGTCTCAGGGCTGTCATGAAGCAGTTGAAGTTGTGAAGCTGTGGTGCTTCTATATTATGGAGGCTCACCAATCCTTCTAGAGCCAGCGTGACAACCTTGACTTTGGCCCCTTCTGTAGGGAGGTCCCTCCAATACTCCTGCATGTAGTTCAGTACGTGTGTGAGAGAAAATCCCAGTTGCTGGGGATTCCAATCGAATTTCCCATCCCTTCCGTTCTAAGGATGGAAGCCTCCTCCTGTCAAGTGGCAGGCCTTGCTTTGCTTCAAGATAGCATAAACACCATCATCAACAGATGGATTTGTACCTGGCTGATAAACTGCATTTAACATGTAGTTTTTAATGGAACTACATCTATATGGAGGGAAGTAAGCATTGGGGTACCCCAAGGTATCCATACAGATTTGGGCTGTTTGCTGGTAGAATTGTTTTTAAATGGCAGGGCTACTGTGCATTTTTTTAAAAAAACATGATAAACAGAAGGATATTGAACTGGAATTCAACACATTCCCTTTTCTCTCATTGTGTGAATACATTCAACAATTAGGTTTTGTTAACCCAATTGAAAGTTTTTTGTGTTGTGTAAACCTAGACAGAGTATAAATTATAGTCTGAATCACTGAGAAGCTTGAAAGGCCAAGTAAGGGGCAAGGAGATGCAACAGCAAAAGGCCAGGGATGAAAGGGTATTTTTGTGTTGTTTTATTTTTATCTATCTATCTATCTATCTATCTATCTATCTATCTATCCACTAGTCTCACAAGAAGGGACTTCTTTGTTTAGCTGCTGTGAAAGGAAGACTGGATCAGGCAGTGACTAGAATTTAGGCTGAAATCGTCTTGCTTCAAAAACAGAAAAGCATCAGAAAAGGCAAAGTAAAGGAACATGGTATCTTTCCACCAATACTGATCAGCAAGAGGGAAGGAGAACCATCTTTTGGTAACTGATTTGCTTTGGTGTTATTGGCATCTTCAGTGGGAAATCAGGATGAAGGAATCTCTGTGCAGCTTCTGCTGCAATTCTGGAGTGATAAAAATTATTGAAGGCAAATATACATGTCCCAGGATAATGTTTGCAAAATCCAATCTGAGTCAGTCATCAGGACTAGAAATTTTGTCTTCCAAGCTTTCAGACTCATGCTGGAGCCCATCTTCTCTCTAGCAGAATGTGTGCTGTTCTGTATGTGGTATTTATAGTGCCTGTTGTATGTGGCTTTAAAAAATGTTTATTGGGATATGTTTATGGCTGGCTTTTAAGACATTAGCTGTCATCTGTTCATGTTGTTCAGACCTCGCCTTCTAAGTACTGGTGCTAAATCAGCACTCTGACTAAAGAAGCTTCTCATCCAAGAAGCGAAATGTCTTCAAGGAAAAACAAAGTCCAGTTGCCTTTTGAAAAAGCACCTTTGAGATAAAGAAGAGAGAATCTGAACTCAATCTCTTCCACTAGTTTTATTTGGAGAGGAGATTTCGGGGATCAAAGGATAGGAGGCACTTTTATTGTGGTCCACCATGACCTCTTAACAAAAGTACAGACTTAATTTTCTGTAGTGCTTTAGGCTTTATACTGTAAAAAGACAAAGGGCTCCTTTAAAATGGGGAAAAAATATTTCCTGCAATAGAGGCTTGAAGACATACCCAAAAAGTATAGAGAAACAGCATAAACTCTGGAGGAAAAATGAAAGAGAAGACACTTATCTAAATGTTTTTTGTATAATTTTTTCTTTTCTTTTAAAAGAAATTCATTACTGTATCACATTAAAAAAGCACAATTTTAAATATTTACAAAATGTTGATTGCAACTGTCAGTTATCAATGGGTAGTGAGTTTATATTATTGATCTAAGCATATATAGGAAGGCCCACTTTGGTATAATGGTTAAGACATTAGACTAGGAACTAGAAGGCAGCGAGTTCTAATAATCACTGCAAAATAAACATGTCTTTCTGCAGATGAGCTGTAAGGCTCTTATACAGGATCATTCACATTAGAAAGGCTAATTGACACTTTATCCAAGATGTGGCTTAATGAGCAAGAGGGGATTGTACTGGCATTGTTGCTGGTGATTAAGTGAATGTGTGTGTGTCTGCCTTTCAGGTATACAGGTACAACTCCTTCACCACCGCCAGGTTCACACTATACATCTCCTTCAGAGAACATGTGGAACACAGGTGGCGCCTACAACATGAACACAGGGATGGCTGTTGCTGGTACTGTATTTCTTGCTTCTCGCTTCTGGGCTAAGATACTGTTTTACATGCACCTCTTATTTATTTTGGGTCTAGGACATGAGCAATCAGGATATCGGTAGGATCCTTTGGCATCTTTCCATAAAGTAAAAGGATGGCTTTAAAAAGCTCAGTTCTGAAAGGATAGGCTTGATGTTTTTTAGGGTTCCTTTGCGAGAAAAATGCTGCTGCTTGGGATATGGCAGCTTTTTCTTCTGGGTGAACAGTATAAGCTTGACACATGTATGTTCCATTGGCATTATCACTATTCCTGGAAGAGTCTTGATTATGTTATGATAATGGTTATGTAGTGTATCACATTTGTGTCATCTATTAAGGATAATACCCAGAGCAGAAGAAAAACTTAAGTTGTTTCTTGCCAAGCACATGCATAAAGTTGCTTTTTCTCATCATTTTTCCTCCTTCAGTTCCCAATCAACATTGACTGCTAGTCTTATTCTCCTGATTGGGAAATTGAGTCTAAAGAGTCCTTATTCACTGCCACATCTGTGTTATCACTTGTCTGCCATGCTTCTCCATACTAGAATATAATTTTGTGTATTCACTTATTTTACTGCCCTGCATCCATATACCTAGGTAGAAAAGCTTTCAAATTGGGCAGGAATAAACATCCCATTTAAATGTGGGTTAGAGAGAGGGTGTGGTGCTGTATCTGCACCTCCCTAAAGAGACTCCTATGTCTGTAAGTGCTTTTTAAGTGTCCAAGTGTTTTTTCCCATTCCAAAAGGGTTGGGCAGAGTCCTTGAAGGTTTGTGTCTTGAATAGCGCCTTGCTCACATTTGACTCTATTCCCTTCTAATGTGCTACAGGAATGCCCACAGCCTATGACCTCAGCAGTGTGATTGCGGGTGGCACTAATGTTGGCCACAACAACCTTATTCCTCTAGGTGAGTTTATTTGCATTGTGCAGTAGATTCTGGCTTAAAGGGGAAGTCCTAGGAAGCAGTCTTGGTGGCAGACCTGAGGAGCCCAGATCATCACCATGACCTCAGTATTGAGTCTTTGGGGCATTATACATGGCTCAATGCTTGTAGGCAAGCCCTTTGGAAAGCTAATATAACCTGCTTCATCTAAGTACTCTCCTCTGAATGCCTGGTAGGGTATGTGGACCCTCGGCCACAGAATTACCTTTCTGTTTTTTGACCTTGTGCTATGCCTGTTTCACCTTGTGAGAAAAAGTGTACTCTACTGCCTTAGATAAAAAATGTACTCTACTGCCAACATAAATTTAGTTCCAGAGTGGTGTTATTTTATAATTTTCTGGTTCAGAAAAATAAGTTTTAAAATGGTTTAGTTTTAAATAATCTGTCTCCGTACAGTGCAATTGAACAAAAGTACCTGCAACATGTTTCATTGGGAAAGTATCTAAATTTGTTATGTGCATTAATATTGACAATTAAAAGCTTATGTAATAGATAAGCCTATTATGGCCAGAAGCCAGAAAATGTATTAAGAGTAATTCTCATTACCCCTGATTTTTCCTCTTGTGGTCTCTGTTTTTTTGTATCTGAATATCTACTAAGTTGACTTCCCTGAATAGAATATATTTTTTATTATGGCACAGACCAGAATTACAGATAGAAACGAAAATAAGTTAAAACAAAACAGGATGAAAAACAATGCAATTGGTGGTGGATTCATCAGTAGGCAGTCAAAATCTCCCTAATTTTACTAGCAATATAATCTGATTTCCCTGATCAGTAATGATGCCCTCATGAAAACATGGTCTGCAGAAAGACTTGTCAGATCTGGGTTCCAAATATTTAAATATCTACAGAAGTTGTGTTTCCATCTACATCAATGGTATAGATTAGGCAAGATCACTGCAGAGCTCAGTGATTTAATAGAAAATCAAATAATTCTCAATTCTTCTTAGTAGCCCTTGTTAGAATAGACTATTTCCTCTACTGGATATTAGAGGATAATAGCCTATGGAAATCTAATAAAACAAACATTGTATTTGCAATTGGAATGAAAAGTAGCAAACCAGGACTTTTTCCTCACACAAAGGATATCTCAGAGCTTTCCAAGGCACCTAATATACTTATGCTTTGGTAATGTTAATATCTCTTGAGAAGTGAAACTTCAGCATAACCTTTAGAATAAAAGCAGTTATACAAGGTGGACATTATACCACCTTGAACTTAAAATGACTTTGTAAAAAGAACTTCTCCCTGTCCTTTTGAATATTAGACTTTATTAATGAACCTTGTCAGCAGAGTGGGTTCGAATCACTTTCCCCCATTTTTATGGTTTATTTTGGTTTATGGTTTATTTGATTTATATACCGCCCTTCTCCCCGAGGGGACTCAGGGCGGTGAACAGGCAGAGATAAAAAACATAAATACAGAATTTAAAACCGAATTAAAACCAAATTAAACAATTGCCCAACCATTCAAACCCATTTTTTAAAAAAATATATAAATCCCAGATCTAAAAATTTGGATTATACAATTTAAAATTTTATCTGTTCTGGGGACTTTTTAGTAGAAATGAGAATCAAAGTCATGGCACCTTATAGTGTAAATGAATCAAGTGTGCCTATTCTTCTGGTATTTGTGATAAATTGTTTCTGAATTGATTTGTCAGATACAGCTGTGGTGCTCAAAGCTCCTAAATTATTAGATAGAACATTAAAAACATGCTGCAGAATTTTGCCAAGAGCATGGGAAGAAACAACATACTAGGGGATTATACCTTGCAAATTCATTTGGCTATAGCCAAGAAAGAGCTGAATTTCAAGACATTCCTTAAGGCATGGGTAGTTAAATAAAATACTAATTCTGTAAGTACCAGTTTTAGAACCCACATGAATCATTGTATAATTCAAAAAAGATTCTTCTTTTTCAGTGTTTTCAAAGACAATAAAAAATAATGCCTAACAAATGCCCACAGGTCATTTTGTATGTACCACAGTTTGAAGAGAACTGAATCTCTTCATCTGCTTGCCAATTAATGTTTCATTTGGGAAAAAACTCCCCAATATCTGCCAGGCAGATTCAGGCCCAAGGTATTCCGGATGAGGAAGATTTAGGGTTGTTGGTTACAGGATGGAAACATAAAAAGATTTGCACATCTCAAACTTGCTGATGTTAGCTTTGTATCAGATGAAATGAAATGGTTTTTTAAAGAAGACTTTATATTTGAGCTGATTTCACAGGATACCTATTGTTCATGGTTAGATCATCCTCACAGCCACCTCATAGTGTTCTATTGAAGTATTTTCTTAGGAATAAATTATAACTGCTACTTTTAGGGTCAGAAGAAGTTAAATGCTATATTCTGGAACACCCTTGGGATAGGACACTCCTGCTCCCCAACCCTCCAAATCAAATCTGCTTCTCCCCGCATAATTATCAAGACGATGCTTCTTTGTCACAGTAAGCTATAATATTGCCAAGCTGGAAAAGTGTTATATTCAGAGAGGCTAGGGAGAGATTAATGTCAGTCACGTTCAGCTCAGCTTTAGATTCCTAAAATTTAGCATTCCAGTTGCCCCCTCCCTTTTAATTTGTGAGAAATGACTTGTGTTTGACCTTCAGATAAATGTAGGAGAAATAATTTTCAATTCTCAACCTCCATTCTCATTTATGATGACTCGCTGAGTTGTTAATCAAATGCAGTGTAAGAGATTAGACCTTTTGCATGCACATGGCCTGTTTTTGGACAAGAGATGGGTGAGACATCTGTAATGTGTGTACTTGCAGATGATGGAAACATGTTAAAGGTGAAGTAGCCCCGTGTAGAGATTAGGCCTGTCTGAGTATTTTTCTTTTTTCCCAAGCAGCCAACACTGGGATTGTCAATCACACCCATTCCCGGATGGGATCCATCATGAGCACAGGGATTGTCCAAGGTAAACCTGCCCTTGGGCTTTTTTGGAACTGAGGGGAAAGTGGCCCTGTGTGCTCTCTTCTCCTCTGTAGGATTTTGAACACTTTGGCTGAGAAAAGTAGCAGGCAGCATGTTGGGTTTGAGAAGGGGCAAATACTTTTACAGTACATTTTGAAACTGACATTATCCCTGAAATTGAAACTAAGATAGATAAAATTCTAGATGGAATAAATTCTATTAGCTCATTTTGGCACCAGATCAGTTTGTATCAAGGCAGCTTTTGGGGCACTGTGGTTATTGACTGGTTTATTCTGACTTGAGATTTATGGGGCAAGAGCCTGCTATCTTTGGTGCATAATGTGGACTAGAACTGAACAGTTCAACCCATTGGCATTTTGTCAGTCCTGTCCATGCAAAAGAGACAGCAAGCTCTTCCTTATAGATGGAGCTCTAAGAAAGCATGTCTCCTCTTTTCTATTTCCTAATGCCCTCCCATGGCATTAAAACTAGATTTTGCCAGCTATATTATAAAATGTGAGGTTTTGATTTTAAATTGAAATTTACTAGATGAGGAAAAACAGGTGACTAGTTGTACTTAGACTTTTTTGCTGAAAACTAGAATTCCTTCTGCTATATCCAGCTGAATGCTTTTCTTTCCTGCTACAGGCTCGTCTAGTGGCCAGAGTGGAGGAACTTCAACTGCTCATTACCCGGTCAACAGTCAATTCACTATGGGGGGACCAGCCATTTCTATGGCATCCCCCATGTCTATCACCACCAACACAATGCATTATGGGAGCTAAGAAACCCTCATCCCTGAACTGACAGCATCAGGAAACCAAATGGAGAAAAAGTTCCACCTCCCTGCCCACCTGCCCACTGTATCTCACCAGTTGGCAGTCATTTCTCTGGATCTCTTCTGCCCTCCAGTAGGTTACCCAGAGATGATCCAATCCTTGTACAATAGAAGACAAAAACCCACTGGCTTAATAGCGAACTTGTATACGTTTCTCATGAAATGTTGGAAATTTCAACTTGCTCAACCATGACTGAGTTCCTGTGCTTACTGTGTCTTACAACCAATCATGTCAATAATAGTATCGTTCCTCAGTCTGCCATGACTGATTGGCATTAGGCACAGGCTGTAGATCTGAACTGCCATAGGCCTCTAACATGCTCTAGGCAGCCCACCAACAACAGAAACTTCATCATTTATTGCTACACTCCCAGTATTTTAAATGAAGGGGCTGCAGCTGGCTGTAGAATGGGCACAGGTAAGAATCCAGCAGCATATCCATGTCGATTTCTTAGGCATCCCAGTCTCTGGGCTAGTGTTTGTTGCATTATTAAGACTTAGGAGGAATATCTCCTGGGAAAGACAAAGACCCATCTACTTCCTGGCTTTCAAAAAAGCTCCAGCATCTTACTGCTGTAAGTCTTGGGCCATGTGAAAAACATCTGAGATGAAAGAAGACTGTTTTATATGCCACAAGCATCTTATCAGCAGGTCTGATGATTGCCTGTCTCTTGGGAATATTGATGTAGCATCAAAAGGTTAAAAAATTTAAAACACAAATGTACCAAAAATATTGTTGCTGGCTGGAAATGGTTTGTGTATCAATTTCCTGTTGCTCATTTTAAACCTAATCCAATTTTCTAGTCTGTTCTTAAGGTGTGACAGCACCTATGATTAGTTCCTCCCTTCTGGGCAGAAGTGGATGCCAAGTGGTTTAGTAAGTAACTTGTCTGCTCCCTGCAGTAACCACCATTTAGAGTAACCACTCTAAATAGATTGGCAATTGTTATGGGGTCCCTTTGTAGTACTTTTATGTGTAATTTGTAACCCATTCTTTTTTTCTTCTGAAGAGCCTCAAGCTAATGTTTCTGAAAGGACTTGACAAGCAGCTATTTTATGGAAGAGAAAAGTGGTTTACTTAAGGCAATGTTCTTTGGGTCCCAATAGTGGCTGAATTGGGGGGAGGGGTGGGACCATTCTGGAGAACCTTCATAGTGGCTGGGTTGTGGGTCTATAAAGCCAATTGTTGGGTCTGGCTGATCAATGATTTTGTGACTATTGAATAAAACTGGGAGGGTTTTGAAGATCTGTTTGTAGTGGCTGGTTTCCCAATCCCAGGTTTAGATGAAACAGCTTAAAATTTATTTGTATTCACCTATTTTGAAGTGCAGTTGAAAGAAGTGCCTTCCACCACAAATGATTTGACTTTCCTTACATTGCTAGAGTCGCCTGATTCTCTCTACTAGTCATAGTTAAGGAAAGTTTAGGAAATTATTAACTTGTTCCGTTAGGCTTCTTATGGCTACCTTTGACATGATCACAAGTCACTCAGACAAGTCCTGGATACAGCAGACGTACTGGCTTTTTAACAGACATCCCTGCAAAGATCTGCTCTATATTAATATAGGAAGTTAAGAAAAAGCTAATGTACTTTCCAGAGATGATAGTTTAATTCAAATTAGCCTTGCATGCCAAAGAAATTAAATGGTTAAATTAATTTTAAGTGATATTTTGGCTTATATGAGAACTTCACTAGCATAGTAATTATTTGCTAAACCCACAGGAATGCACCCATTTAGTTAAATTTTCCTGCTTTTTTTCTCTGTTGCAATGTAAGAGACAAAGCCTTAATGCAGCCCATCTCTTCTGTCCTCTTGCAACAGGCCACCCTGCTACAGCAGAGCAAATGGCAGCTGCATCAACCAAAGCAGCTCTGAATGCTTAGAATTGCCAGGCCTCACAAGTGGCTTCTAGTGTAAGCTGCTTCCTAAATCAGGCCAATTGCTGGTGAGCTCTGGCTGGCAGCAACAAAACAACAAATTTTGAAATGGTAATGTATGACTTTGCTTGGCCCACTGGCAGGATCCTCTTCCAGGTCAGGGTTTTTATGTCTCTTGAATAGGGTGTCTTGAGTGTCTCTTCCCTGATACTGGATATTCAAGATCGATGTCTGTAAAAGAAGCAATTCAACAGAACAAATATTGGGGAGAGATCCAAAGGTCAAACCTTTCCAACAGTGTTGTGATTCTGCATTTCCATTAATACGGATGAGTAAGGGGATAGTAATACTTGAAATAAAATACCTGCATATTTTTCAAAGTCTAGTGCAGGGTGTTATCAGATTCCTTTTCCCTCTGCTGCAGTAAATGAGGGTGTATGCTTCTGCTGTTGAGTTGCAGTTGTATAAGCAATAGGAGTAGATGATGTGATGCTTGGTTTCTGAAAGAAATAGAGCTTCAAAAAGACAAGATTAAATTGGTTGAAGCAGGAATCAAATAGGACTCTCTGTCCTATGTCCCCCCACCAATAACCTGGATTTCATCATAATGACTGTCCTTACCCAATTTCTTAAAATGTTCAAAGGAACAAACAGCAGCTTTTTTATTCCAAACCCTGGCTTCACAGATAATACTCACTTACTATTCTCTCTTTTCCCCTCCACCCCAACCCCCTTACCCTTCAGGATAGTCTGATGAGTAACACAGCGTTCAAAGAAGTTCAATGCTCTTACACTTTGCAATTTGCAACTACACACTTTGAAAGCATTTAACCTTTATTTTCGACTTGGAGACATGCAGTACAGATATTGCATTTGGCCCAATTAAGACTGAATCTTAACATGGTCTACAGAAAAAGGGCAATTTTACAGAAAAAAAATATATATTCTAACTGGAACACATACAAGTCAAACTCTTTCATGTTAATCTAGGCTCAAAAAACAAAAACCTAAACATGCTTATTTTCCAACTGAATAATATTTCTCTCAGCAACTGAAATACGTTAGTGCAGAACAGAAGCTACATACCTTGCATCCAATAGCTAGGAGGATATGAAGAGAAACAACAATGGCCATTACAGCACAAGCAGCTGGCTTACTATCTGAACGGATAACTGGCCAGAAGGTAAGGATCAGAACGGAGCCTGACAACCCTATTGCAAGTATGATCAGGAGCCACTGCAGCCATGGGATAGGGATTAGCCACAGAACCTATTAAGGAAGATGACAGTGAATCACTCTGTCAAAATTTTACAGACTAACCCATCTTCCCCAAAAAGTGGCAATTCCTTGCAAGAATATATTCTACAGAGAATGAATGATAAATCTGCCAAATGCCTGACAACTTACCGCAGTAGGAATGTACACAAACAGTGAGTAGCCATAAATGCACACCATTTCCAAAAAAGAATACACATCAGTGGTGACATGGGCTCCCTTTCGCCATTGTAGATAACCCCACAGACCTAAGGGTACCAGCCAGGCATAGCAGTAGATTACTATGCTTGCAATAGTCACTGCACAAGAAGAAAACTGTATTAAATGCAACATTCCCTACCAAGAACTGAAATTGAAGCATGTCATAACCTTCATATCTAGAAAGAAGGGAATGGGAATTCATAGAATAAACTAATTATGTTTTATATAAGTCTGTAAAGTAGTCCTTTATCATTTTGATTCCCTCCCCCAATTTACGTATAACTCAAGATGGCAAACGTGCCTAACATTCCTGCCTACTTTTCCCACACAGCCCTGTGAGGTGGGCTGGGCTGAGATAATGACTGGCCCAAAATAATTTCATACCTAAGGCAAACTCAATCTTCTGGTTTCTGCGCAAATTGTTTCTCAGTACTGATAAGTAAACAATACATACCTTCGTTCTAATTCTAAGGGGATTAAATAAAAGTTGGGAGCCAGGATTTATACATTTTTAATAATGCTCTTCATTTGCACATTTTAAATACAAGACGAGATAGTTCTTTCCTTCTCATAGCTAAACAGATATTCATCTGTAAGTATGAATCAGGAGCCATGGTGGCGCAGTGGTTAAAATGTAGTATTGTAGGCTAACTGCCCACTGCCAGGAGTTTGATTCTGACCAGCTCAAGGTTGACTCAGCCTTCCAAGTAGGTAAAATGAGGACCCAGATTGTTGAGGGCAATATGCTGGCATTGTAAAGGGCTCAGAGTGCTGTAAAGCACTATGGAGCAGTATATAAGTCTTAAGTGCTATTTCTATATATCAAAATATTCAGCAGGCAACAAAAATAATATTTTTCCACATATTTATCTTGCCTATTCTTGATATGGCTACACTTCTACCAACCAGAATCACTCCATAGTAAGATGGGTGGCATATAAACGTATGTGTTTCTGTATATAAATTATCCACAGAAAAATGATTCGGAGTATAATTCAATAAGTAATATACAGCCTCAGAACTGAAGTTCCAGGAAGTTCTTTCATATCAAAATCTCACCTTTGTGGAACTGAGGGCTGTAGTGGAAGGAGGAGCTCCCTCTTTTTTCCAGGAAGTAAGATAAGTTACCGCTGATGGCTAATGTAAATACCAATGTGGCACAGATCCAGAAAGGTCCTATGGGGGCAAAAGAGCCAACACCAAAGAAAAGAACAAAAGTATAAGAAGTCTCATAAGGAGTAGGTGTCTTAGCAGAGAGTGCAATGGAAACAGGAAAGCCATTTTTATAATACAACAAAAGGTCTTAGACCTAGGGAGGTCACTGTCCCTCAGATTGGTGGGTGTGAGTCCGTTCTGTTGAAATGGGACCCTGGAGTGCAGTCAGCTCTGTTGATTACGTACCTGTCTCCCAGCTGCGTGTCTTCAGTCCTGCCCGCACTACTCAAAGTCTTAGCTGAACTGACGGTTGAACTCCCCAACCTTATGGTTGTGGGAGATTTTAATCTCCCATTAGCAGGCAAGACATCAGAGTTGGTGTGGGAGTTCATGGCCTCCATGATGGCTATGGACCTGACTCAAGTTGTACAGGGCCCAACTCACAGCAGTGGACACACACTCAACCTGATTTTCATCTCTGGGCAGTAGATAAATGCTCGGGGTAGGGGTGACCTTTCTGTGCTACCCCTGTCATGGACCGACAATTCCCTCCTTCAGTTAGACTTTCCTTCCGCCAACCCCCACCGCTGGGAGGCGGAACTGACTCATTGGTTCCGCCCCAGGCGCCTGATGGACCCTGATAGGTTCCTGACGGAGCTTGCGACATTTCCCACTGACCTATCCCGCGATTCGCCAGAGGCCCTGGTGGATGCCTGAGAACGGGCTGCCACCGGGGTGCTGGATCGAATCGCTCCCTTGCAGCCTCTCCTCCGACAGGGATCCCGGGCAGCTCCATGGTCTTCCGTGGAGCTCAGGGAAATGAAGCATAGGAAGAGACGCCTAGAGGGCCGTTGGAGGTCTTCCCATTCCAAGTCTGACCAAACACAGTTACGAACTCATATTAAGTCATCTTGTGGCGATGGAAGCAGCAAAAAGTGACTATTTCGCTGCTCTCATTGCGTCTGCAGAAAATCGCCCAGCAACCTTGTTCCAAGTGACCTGTTCCCTTGTCCATCAGGGAGCGAGGGAGGATCCCTTGCAAGGCAGTGCTGAGGATTTTGCGCAATTTCTGCAAGACAAAATCGCTCAGATTCGGACGGGGTTGGACTCTGGGCAGGATCCGATTGGATGGGAGCTGATCTTGGAGGTAACATCTGGGTTGACTTTGATCCTGTTTCTATGGAGGAAGTGGACAGGATTGTGGGCAGACTGAGGGCCTCCACATGTTTACTGGACCCTTGTCCCTCCTGGCTAGTTGCGGCAACCAGGGAAGTGACTGGAGACTGGATCTGGGTGATTATCAATGCTTCATTGAAAGATGGGGTCTTCCCCGCCTTACTCAAGGAGGCAGTGGTTCGTCCCCTCCTCAAGAAGCCAGCCCTGGATCCAGCCTCCCTGAACAACTTTCATCCTGTCTCCAACCTTCGCTTTATAGCAAAGGCTGTTGAGTCTGTGGTGACGTAACAGCTTCCGCAATTCCTGGAGGAGACTGATTATCTAGACCCATACCAATTAGGCGCGGACACAGCATGGAAACGGAATTGGTCACCCTGGTGAATGATCTCTGGTGGGCCCGGGATGGGGGTTATTCCTCCATCCTGGTGCTAGTTGACCTCTCAGCGGCTTTTGATACCATCGACCATGGTATCTTACTGTGACGTCTCGGGGGGTTGGGGGTGGGGGGCACTGTTTTACAGTGGTTCTCCTCCTACCTCTCGGGCCGTATGCAGTTTGTTTGGGTGGGGGGTCAGAGATCCTCCCCGAGGCCCCTCACTTGTGGGGTGCTGCAGGGGTCGGTTCTCTCCCTCTTGCTCTTTAACATCTATATGAAACTGCTGGGTGAGATCATTCGGTGTTTTGGGGTGCGGTATCATCAGTACGCTGATGATACCCAACTGTACATCTCCACCCCAGACCAACCTAGCAATGCCCTTTCCATGATGTCTAAGTGCCTGGAGGCGGTACGGGTCTGGATGGGTAGGAACAGGCTCAGGCTCAACCCCTCCAAGACAGAGTGGCTGTGGATACCGGCATCCCATTATCTAGCTCCCCCATCACTGTTGATGGGAGGGGAGTGTCTTGCTCCCTCGGAAAGGGTTCGTAATCTTGGCGCCCTCCTTGATTCACGGCTGTCTTTGGTGGACCATCTAAGGGCCGTGACAAGGGGGGCATTTGCACAGGTTCGTCTGGTGCACCAATTACGATCTTTTCTAGACAGGGACACCCTCCGTACGGTCACTCATGCTCTCATTATCTCTCGGTTGGATTACTGCAATGCCCTCTACATGGGACTGTCCTTGGGGTGTACCCGGAGGCTCCAACTGGTCCAGAATGCGGCCGCGTGAGTAGTTACGGGTGCATCCCGCTACTCCCACATAACACCACTATTGCGCGAGCTGCACTGGTTGCTGGTGGTCCTCTGGATCCGCTTCAAGGTGCTGGTACTTACCTATAAAGCCCTTCATGGCATGGGCCCGGGGTATTTGCAGGATCACCTCCTACCGGACTCCCACCGCCCGGTGCGCTCACATAGGGCTGCCCTCCTCTGGGTCCCCTCGGCTAGACAGTGTCAGCTGATGGTCCCCAGGATGAGGGTGTTCTCTGTGGTCGCACCAACCGTCTGAAATGGGTTGCCCACCGAGCTCCGGACGCCCCCCGACCTCTGTACCTTCCGCACCGACCTAAAGACATGGCTCTTTCACCAACTTCCGTGATCTGCTGTGGATTTTAACTTGGGGATTGGGGATTTTAAATGTTTATGTTTTATGTTTTATTTAATTTATATACCGCCCTACTCCCGAAGGACTCAGGGTGGTGAAGAGCCATGAGATAAAACACATAATACAAAATTTGGCTGTAAACAAATTTAAAACACCCCGATAATTTAAAACAAATTAAAATTTACATTAATTAAAAAAGAAAGAGGGAAAATTAGGCCAGGCCAGCCTGATGGAATAAGAAGGTCTTGAGAGTGCGGCGGAAGGTGCGTAGGTCCGGGATCCTCCGAATCTCCGGGGGAGCTCATTCCAGATAGTAGGTGCCCCCACAGAGAAGGCCCTCCCCGTGGGGGCCGCCAGTTGACATTGTTTGGCTGACGGCACCTGGAGGAGCCCCTCTCTATGAGGCGTACCAGCCAGTGGGAGGCTACTGGTGGCAGCAGGCAGTCCCGTAAATAACCAGGTCCTAAGCCATGGAGCGCTCTAAAGGTGGTAACCAAAACCTTGAAGCGCACCCGGAAGACCACCGGGAGCCGGTCCAGCTCGTGCAGGAGAGGTGTTATATGGGAATGCCATGACGCTCCCATAACCACCCGCGCAGCCGCACTCTGCACCAGTTGGAACCTCCGGGTGCTCCTCAAGGGCAGCCCCATGTAGAGAGCATTGCAGTAGTCCAGGTGGGAAGTGACAAGGGCATGAGTGACTGTGTGTAGGGAGTCCCAATCCAGAAAGGGACGCAACTGGCGAATCAGGCGAACCTGATGAAAAATCCTCCCGGCCACAGCCGTCAGTTGTTCTTCTAAAGACAGCCGTGAATCCAGGAGGACGCCCAGGTTGCGAGCCCTCTCTGTGGGGACCAGTGATTCACCCCCAATAGTCAGTGATGGCACCAACTGACTATATCGGGACGTCGGAAACCACAGCCACTCAGTCTTGGATGGGTTGAGTCTGAGCCTGTTTCTCCCCATCCAGATCTGTATGGCCCCCAGGCATCGGGACATCACTTCAAGGGCATCGTTGGGGTGGTCCGGGGTGGAGATATACAGCTGAGTATCGTCAGCATACTGATGATACTTCACCCCGAAACCATGAATGATCTCGCCCAGTGGCTTTACATAAATGTTGAACAGAAGGGGCGAGAGGACCGACCCTTGTGGCACCCCACAAATGAGGCTGCCACCGGTTGGAGAGAAAGGAGGAGAACCACCGCAACACAGTGCCTCCCACCCCTAACTCTTCCAGCTGGTGCAGCATGATACCATGGTCGATGGTATCAAAAGCCGCCGAGAGATCTAATAGGACCAGGACAGAGGAGCAACCTCTGTCCCGAGCCTCCAGAGATCATCAACCAACATGACCAATGCCATTTCCGTGCTGTACCCAGGCCTGAAACCCGACTGGAACGGATCCAGATACACCGTTTCATCCAGGTGCTGGGGGAGCTGTCGCGCAACCACACTCTCAACAACCTTTGCCACAAAGCAAAGATTGGAGATCGGACGATAATTAGACAACACTGCTGGGTCCAGGGAAGGCTTCTTGAGGAGAGGCCTCACCACCGCCTCTTTCAAGGCGGTGGGGAAGTCACCCTCGCTCAATGAAGCATTTGTAATCCCCTGGAGCCAGCTTCGTGTCACCTCCCGAGAAGCCAGCACTAACCAGGAGGGACACGGGTCCAACAAACATATGGTCGCATTCAATCTACCCAGAATCCTGTCCATGTCATCAGGAGTCACAGGATAAACTCATCCCAGATAACATTCTCAAGACCTGCCTCAGTCATCCCCTGGAACTACCCAGTCGGAGTCCAGACCTTCCCGAATCTGAGTGATTTTGTCATGCAGATACTGTACAAAGTCCTCGGCTCTACCCTCCAAGGGGTCCTCCCGCACTCCCTGGTGGAGCAGGGAGCGGATCACCCTAAACAGGGCAGCCGGGCGGTTATCTGATGATGCAATAAGAGCAGCAAAATAGTTACACTTTGCTGCTTTTATCGCCACTAGGTAGTTCTTAATATGAGATCTTACCAGTGTCCGGTCAGATTCAGAAAGACTGGCCCTCCAACTACTCTCTAGGCGTCTTTTCCGGCGCTTCATCTCCCTTAGCTCCTCAATAAACCAAGGAGCCAGATGAGATCGGCGCCGGGTCAGAGGCCACAAAGGCACAACCCAATCCAGAGCTCCAGCGGCCGCCCTATCCCAGGCGGCCACTAGGTCTCCAGTCGAGGCGTGAGCCAGAGCCTCAGGGAATAGCCCAAGCTCCATCTGGAACCTGTCAGGTTCCATCAGGCGCCTGGGGCAGAACCATCTTACTGACTCCACCTCCCTGCGATGAGGTGCAGCGGTTCGAAGGTCAAGACGAAGGAGAGAGTGATCCGACTATGACAAGGGCTCGGTAACTATATCCCCTATTTCAAGATCACAAATTGGTTTTAATATTATTTAATTCTTATTTATTGTCGGGTTGTTTTATTATTGTGAGCCGCCCCGAGTCCTATGGGAGAAGGGCGGCATATAAATCTGACAAAATAAATAAACAAATAAATAATGATAGTCATAGGGTACAAATAAGCAATCAGGAAACAATATCAATATAAATTGTAAGGTTACAAGCAACAAAATTACAGTCACAGTCATAAGTGGAAGGAGATGGGTGGTGGGAGCGATGAGAAGATTAATAGTCATACAGACTTAGTAAATAGTTTGACAGTGTTGAGGGAATTATTTGTTTCGCAGAGTGATGGCATTTGGGAAAAAACTGTTCTTGTGTCTAGTAGTTCTGGTGTGCAGTGCTCTATAACATCGTTTTGAGGGTAGGAGTTGAAACAGTTTATGTCCAGGATGTGAGGGGTCTGTAAATATTTTCACAGCCTTCTTTTTGACTCGTGCAGTAAACAGATCCTCAATGGAAGGCAGGTTGGTAGCAATTGTTTTTTCTGCAGTTCTAATTATCCTCTGAAGTCTGTGTCTGTTTTGTTGGGTTGCAGAGCCAAACCAGACAGTTATAAAGGTGCAGATGACAGACTCAATAATTTTTCTATAGAACTGTATCAGCAGCTCCTTGGGCAGTTTGAGCTTTCTGAGTTGGCGCAGAAAGAACATACTTTGTTGTGCTTTTTTTGATGATGTTTTTGATGTTGGGTGTCCATTTTAGGTCGTGAGATATGGTAGAAATTTGAAGGTCTCTACTGTTGATACTGTGTTGTCTAGTATTGTAAGAGGTGGTCATATGGGAGGGTTTCTCCTAAACTCCATCACCATTTCTACAGTTTTGAGTGTGTTCAGTTCCAGATTGTTCTGGTCACACCACAAGGCTAGTTGTTCAACCTCCTGTCTGTATACAGATTCATCATTGTCTCGAATGAGATTGATCACTGTTGTGTCATCTGCAAACTTCAGTAGTTTAACAGATGGATCGTTGGAAATGCAGTCATTGGTATATAGAGAGAAGAGAAGTGGAGAGAGCAAACAGCCTTGTGGGGCCCCTGTGCTAATTGTACAGGTATCTGATGTGATTCTGCTTAGCTTCACCTGCTGCTTCTTGTCTGTTAGGAAGCTTATTATCCATTTACACGTGTGTTCAGGTACCACTAGATGGTTTAGCTTAGTTAGAAGAATATCTGGAATGATGGTGTTGAATGCTGAATTAAAGTCTACAAAGAGGACCCTTGCGTAGGTCTTTGGAGATTCAAAATGTTATAGGATGTGGTGCAGCATCAGTATCATGTCGAACTATTTGCTCGGTATGCGAATTGCAAGGGGTCTAACAGCAGATCGGTGATGGTTTTCAAGTGGGACAGCACTAGCCTTTCAAAAGTTTTCATGACTACAGATGTTAGAGCAACTGGTCTGTAGTCATTCAGTTCCTTGACAGTGGGCTTCTTCGGCACTGGGATAGTAGAGCGGTTGAAGCAAGAAGGAACATAGCACATTTCTAGTGATTTATTGAAGATACAGGTGAAGATGGGGGCCAATTGGTCAGCACAGACTTTTAAGCAAGAAGGTGTTATCTTGTCTGGGCTTGGAGCTTTTCCTGGCTTTTGTCTGTGAAATAGGTCTTGCACTTCCTTTTCTGTGATCATTAGGGGTTGTGAACCCAATGGGATGGGGTCAGTTGTAGGAGGCTTGGCTGGGGTCTAAGACTTTTCGGCTCGGTCTCTTTGCCTTGCCTGTTTTGCCTTGAGGTTTTCACCTCTGGGTTATTAGCCACAAACTTTTCTCCTTGGCTGGCCCTGGTTAATTGCAACTAACTCTTCCCCTTGCAAAAAATAAAAAAAAATGAGGAGTGCTTCCCTTTGAACTGGGGGAACGGGCAGAGGTGGGAATGGAGCGCATTTACAATTTCCTTTTCTTCCTTTCTAAATCTTGAATGGGATGTTTGCCAACATCTCCCCACCCGTTTTTTTGGGGGTGGGAATCAATGCCGTAAATTATTCATTGTCATTAGTTATCGATTTGGATATCTGGCCTGATCTTCCTTCTCTCGAAAAAAAAGCCAGAGGTGGAAGTCCCCCCCCCCGTCTCCCTCCCATTTTTTTTTTAATTTGATTTATATGGTGTCTTTCCTGCTGCCTTGAAAGAGGCGGTGGTGAGACCTCTCCTCAAGAAGCCTTCCCTGGACCCGGCAGTATTGGCTAATTACCGTCCAGTCTCCAACCTTCACTTCGTTGCGAAGGTTGTTGAGAGTATAGTAGCACAACAGCTTCCTCAGTACCTGGATGAATCAGCTTATCTGGATCCATTCCAGTCGGGCTTCAGGCCTGGACACAGCACGGAAACGGCATTGGTTGCATTGGTTGATGATCTCTGGAGGGCTCGGGACAAGGGTTGTTCCTCTGCCCTGGTCCTATTAGATCTCTCAGCGGCTTTTGATACCATCGACCATGGTATCATGCTGCACCGGCTGGAAGAGTTGGGAGTGAGGGGCACCGTGTTGCGATGGTTCTCCTCCTTTCTCTCTGACCGGTCGCAGTCTGTGTTGGCAGGGGGGCAGAGATCGACCCCGAGGCCCCTTATATGTGGGGTACCACAGGGATCGGTTCTCTCGCCCCTTCTGTTCAACATTTATGTGAAGCCACTGGGTGAGATCATCCGTGGTTCGGGGTGAAGTACCACCAGTACGCGGATGACACCCAGCTGTACATCTCCACCCCAGACCACCCCAATGATGCCCTTGAAGTGATATCCCGGTGCCTGGAGGCTGTACGGATCTGGATGGGGAGGAACAGACTCAGGCTCAACCCATCCAAGACCGAGTGGCTGTGGTTTCCGACATCCCGATATAGTCAGTTGGTGCCAACGCTGACTATTGGGGGCGAGTCATTGGCCCCCACGGAGAGGGCTCGAAACTTAGGCGTCCTTCTGGACTCACAGCTATCTTTAGAAGAACACCTGACGGCTGTGGCCAGAAGGGCTTTTTATCAGGTTCGCCTGATACGCCAGTTGCGCCCCTTTCTAAATCGGGACTCATCAAACATGGTCACTCATGCCCTCGTCACTTCCCACCTGGACTACTGCAATGCTCTTTACATGGGGCTCCCCTTGAAGAGCACCCGGAGGCTCCAGTTGGTCCAGAATGCGGCCGCGCGGGTAGTTATGGGAGCGATGTGGCGCTCCCATGTGACACCCCTCCTGCGCGAGCTGCACTGGCTTCCTGTGTTCTTCCGGGTGCACTTCAAGGTTTTGGTTACCACCTTTAGAACGCTCCATGGCTTAGGACCGGGGTATCTTCGAGACCGCCTTCTGCCACCAGTACCCTCTCACCGACCAGTACGCTCCCATAGAGAGGGGCTTCTCAGGGTGCCGTCGGTCAAACAGTGTCGACTGATGGCCCCCAGGGGGAGAGGCTTCTCTGTGGGGGCACCCACCATGTGGAACAAGCTCCCCCCGGAGATACGGACAATCCCAGATCTCCGCGCTTTCCGCCGTGCCCTCAAGACGTTTCTATTCCAGCAGGCTGGCCTGGACTAACCTCTTCTAAAATTGCTCTTATATTCTTAAATCTTAATCTCATAAATTTAGAGTTTTAATTTTAGGTTTAAGACCAAATTATTTAATTGTATTTTAATCAATTCTTTAAAATATTTGTATTATATGTATTTTATCATTTGTCTGTACACCGCCCTGAGTCGCCCGGGAGTAGAGCGGTATATAAATATAATAATAATAAAAAATAATAATATGCCGTCCTTCTCTGGAGACTCAGGGCGGCTTACAATGCGCTAAGCAATAGCCTTCATACTTTTGTATATTTATACAAAGTCAGCTTATTGCCCACACAAACTGGGTCCTCAATTTACCTACCTTACAAAGGATGGAAGGCTAAGTCAACCTTGAGCCTTGGTGAGATTCGAACCTGCAATAATTGCAGGCAGCTGATGTTAATAACAGGGCTTTAGACCACTGTACTATCCAAGGCTCATTTCACTAAGGCTGTTCCTTCCTTCCTTCCCCCTCTAGCTGATTTGTTGGGCCTTAACTGTCCATGTCAAAAAACCTAGGACGAAACCTCCTGTGTATGGGCTGTGGCGAAGCACCTGGGAGGGAGTGGCCGTGGCCATTGTGCCGGGGCGAAAGACTGGCAGAGGGCCAGCTGAGGAGAAAAGTTTGTGGCTAATAACCCAGAGGCGAAAACCTCAGGGCAAAACAGGCAAGGTGAAGAGACCGAGCTGAAAAGTCCCATTCTGCTTGGCTGTTGGTGTGTCTGAGATGGGGGTTGTGGAGATAGGTGGCTGTAGTTTCCTTTCAAACCTGCAGTAAAACACGTTCAGGTCATCTGCCAGTTGCTGATTTCCTTCAGCCTGGGAAGGAGGTTTGCCGTAGTCGGTGATATTTTTAAGAGTTTTCCACATGTTTGCTGGTTCATTTGTTGAGAACTGATTCTTTAGCTTTTCAGAGTAGCTTCTTTTTGATGCTCTGATCTCCCTTGTCAATATATTTCTGTCCTGATTGTACAGCATTTTATTACCTTTTCTGTAGGCTTCCTCTTTGGAACGACGTAGCTGCTTAAATTTAGCTGTGAACCAAGGTTTGTTGTTACTGTATATGTGCAAGTTCCTGGTGGGTACACATAGGTCTTCACAGAAGCTGACATATGATGTTACAGTCTCTGTGAATTCATCTAAGTCTGCAGAGGTACTTTTGAAAACATTCCAATCAGTGCAGTCAAGGCAGGCCTATAGCTTTAACTGCTTCCTCCATCCAAGTCTTCACTGATTTAATTGTTGGTTTTGTGGTTTTAAGTCTTTGCCTGTATGCATGTACAAGGTGAATCATGCAATGATCAGTGTCCCATAGCTGCTCGTTGTAAGGACCGATAAGCATCTTTTAGTGTTGTGTAGCAATGGTCTAAAGTATTCTTGCCTCTAGTGGGACAATTGACATGCTGAAAGTATTTTGGTACCTCTTTCCTTAAATTTGCCTTGTTTAGATCTCCCAAATGAATCGGCCAGTGAATCGGGGTATTTGGCTTCAGCCTCCATAATTTGGTCAGCTAGAGTTCGTAATTCCTTGTTTACACAGGCTTGTTATGGGACATAAACATCAATTAGAAAAAATGAGTTTGTGCATCAATTCTTCCCTTGTCTATTCATATTGTTTTGACTGATCTTGAATGTGGGTTTAGCACTCTTTTGGAATAGCACTAAACACTGGAGGCTTTTAAGAAAAAAATGGACACCATTTATCTGAAATGTTATAGGGTTTCCTATCTGAGCAGTGAGTTGGACTAGAAGACCTCCAAGGTCCCTCCCAACTCAGTCATTCTGTGATCAAATAAAGGAGAATATATTATTGGAGTAGAAACTTCTCTGGACTCACCATAGAGGTCAGGATTGTTCTGCAAGTGATGCCATACAAAGTTTTTGCCTGGTAGTGGAAGTAGGGAGCCTTTTATTCTGTCCAGCACCTGATAAATAGGAAAACACCATGCTTCAGCAATTAAACTCCCAAATTCTGTATAAATGCGACGCCCAACTTGTTGGTGCCAGGATGCTTACAAAAACTTCCCTTAGTAATCCACTTCTGATCTTAATATTCTTATATTAAAAATGACGTTATGCAAAGCAAAGGGCCAGTTTTCAGTAGAATATTTATTTCATCAAATGGACCCCATAATGCTTGCTTAGAAAACTTTTTAAAATATGCCTATTAATAGCCCAATAGCAAAGGTAAGCAAGGATAGTAAAGGGGTTTCTATATGGAGGCAGAGCAACAGAAATAGCAGTTTGTATTATGGTAAACGGGAATGTGTTTAGCGGATATGTTCCTTATAATGCTGACTTGTGCATGAGCATGCTCGGCAGCAATTTTCAAGAGCACTTTCAACTGTTTTTTATAGCTCCCCAAGGATTCCCTGCTAAATTTAATAGATATCCAGATCTATCAGACCACAAAAGACTACTGGAGGCCTTGAACAAACCCTCACACCTTATATTAGACACCATTGTTCCTAGTGATGCTATAATTGCAGGGCAAATTCATGTATACTCATTTTAAAATTATTTTTATAACCAACAGAGTACCTGAAGTGAATTTCAGCTATTGAAAATATTATCTTAAAAGGAAAATTCCTATTCTGAATTAATGAGAATGCAGTGACAACTCTGTTTTCACAAACTGATCTTGAAACTAGATTCACAGCACAACAAACAGTTGAATTGCAGGGCTCTGCTTCTGACCAGGAAATTAAAGAATCAGAACAAAAAAAATTTTTTGGTTACCCAGTCCTTATTTTTATTTATTACATTCCACTAGTGTATCCACCCCCTCCCAGGACTCTGACAGGCTTTTGCAGTTGCAGTTGCCTCTTTCTAAAATGAACAGGGGAAAAAGATTTTGGTACCATTTTTTTATGGCTAGAGTGTTTTAGGAAACAAAATGCTTAAGGGAAAATCTAAAATGCATTAACACATATACTGTATTTTTCGGACTATAAGATGCACTGGTGTATAAGACACACCAAGATTTCAAAGAGGTAAGTAAGAAAAAAAAGATTTTTGCCCTCCCCAGCCCCCAGGAGCACTCTGCAGGCCTCCCAAACCCTCTGCGCACCCTGTTTTTGCAAAAAAAGGGCCCATTTTTTGTAAAAATGGGACAAGCGGGGTGGTGCTTCAGGAGGCCAAAAATGGTTGTATTCGGTGCATAAGATGCACCAACATTTCCACCCTCTTTTGGAGGGGGGGAGTGCGTTTTATACTCTGAAAAATATGGTAAGTTCAGTTCCAATGTTTTTGTAATACAAGCACATTTTCACAAGGATCATTTTTGTGTGATAGGAAAACATGAGAATGAAACAAAACTTGAAAAATGCCTTTTAAAATAGCTTATTTTTAACTGATTACTTTAAGAAACTTATATATACATTTTTATTTATTTATACCCTACCTTTTATTTTTACAAACAACTCAAGGCAGCAAACATATCCAACAACTTTTCTTGTTGTGAGGTGAATTGGGCTAAAGAGACTGACCCAAAGTCACCCAGTTGGCTTTTATGGCTAAGGTAGGACTAGAACTCACAGTCTCCCAATTTCTAGCCTGGTGTTTTAACTACTGGACTAGACCAATATGTGTTTCATTGCAGTTGTAATTCTGCTATAAGGATTGAGCCACGAGGAATTAGACATGAATAAATGAAAGCATTACTATAATGATATAGATTAGATTCAAAACTGACGTTGACTAGATCCAGTTTGATTTAGTAATGAGAGTTAATAAGTTCATTCTTGTAGGCTGCAGGTAATAGGAACTGGAAAGTAATGGCCTTCTATTTTGCAGAAATTAATTTCTAATTAAACTATTAGAACCATTTCTAATAATATGGATTTCTATGAGAGTTCAGATCTCATGCAAAAAATTATGTTTATAACAAAGTATTTTGCTTCCAATTAAAAACCAATTTTGTGCATAGAACAATATTTTCCTCATAAACAGCTTTAATTGATGGAACTTGTCCCTTGGAGTTTGCAAGGGAACCATCTGAAATAAATGCGGGGGAAGGTGGGGAGGAGCAGAGTAGAAGCAAGTCCTGTCTCATAAACAGATTTCAGAAGCATAGGAAACAACACATGATGGCTTAATAATTGTTGTCTTCCCCCTTCCCCCCCTTCAATACTAGGTGGAGGACAAAAATTTTGTAGTGTTTATTCAGTGTTTTATTTTTTTAGTGTCTAGCAATACAACACTGCATTCTGTTCAAAAATCACTAGGTTAAGGAATTATTTAATTAAAAGAATATTTAAATGATTGCTATGTTTAAATTCTATTTCCTGAATTTTGGATTTTAGGTTACTCTAAATAAATTTTTTTCAAGAGACTTGAAGTAACTTTGGCACATATTAGAACTACTTTCAGAATTTGCTTTTTGGGTTTGCATTCAAAATATGGCCCCATGGATTCTAGTACCTGGTATGTGTCAACATTGAAAAAGGCCTGGTAATATTCAAACGTCCAGAAACTGGAATGCTGCTTCTGGAAGATCAAGAGCTGCAAGAATGAAAATGGAAATTACTGCTTTCTTCATGTCCAGGAGAGAAAACGGATATACAGATAATCCTCAAATTATGAATGTAACAGAGCCTGCCCATTCCATTCGTAACCCAAGGATTCGTAGGAGTGAATTGCGTAACTTGAATGCAATCATTCCCTCCTTTCGCCCACACATTTGCTAATCGAATGCATGGCTCGTTAAGTGTACATGAGGTATCTCAGGGTGGGGAAGATCATGGGGGGCCTAGCGATGGAACAGGCCCCCTGCTTCAGAGCACCCAAGGCTTCCCCCGATGCCCTGAGATACCACATTCTCCCTCCCCTGGGGTCCCCACAATTGCTCACACACACCCATCCTGCCACACTGGGTCATTTACCTTGTGAAGTTCTGTCTCCTCTCCAGCCTGTTTCTTTGCCTGCTCCCGGTGAGCAGTAAGAGCAGAGGGAAAGTCGGATGAGCACACCCTGCTCAGCTTCTCTGACTCACCCAGGCTTCTGGAGTGGCGGGCAACCTCGGTGACTTTCCTCCAAAGGCTTTAAGCCTCCCACTGGTATGCAAAAACTTTTCATGCACAGACTCGAAGCTTCTGGATTCCCTAATCTTGAAAGACTTCAGGCATCCATTCTCTGCAAAACTGGATGGGTGCTTGAAGTCACAACAGATCATGGCCCCCAGAAGCTTTCAGCCTCTGGCCGAAAAGTGTTTATGAGCCTATGGGGTGCCACTTCAAAGAACTCCATAGGGTTTGAGGAGGCCTTTGTCAGAGAGAATGGAGCCCCCAGAGGGAACGCTAGTCACTCTGGAGTTCTGTTTTCACCAGGAAAGGCCTTGAGGAAAAGCCTCTGCTGAAGAGAACGGAGCCCCCGGAGGGAACACACGTCTCTCCAGAGCTTTGTTTTCACCAGGAAAGGCCTCTGCCAAAGAGAACAGAGCCCCTGAAAGGAGCACACATCGCTCTGGAACCCCATTTTTGCCAGGAAAGACTTTTTCTTAAGGCAGGGGTGTCGAACTCAAGGCCCGCGGGGTGTTTAGATCTGGCCCATGGGGCCACCCTGGAAACAGGAAAGGACTGGCCCTTAGTGCCTCTGCCAATAAAAACGGAGCTCAGGAGGGCTGTGTACAGCCCTCTTGAGCTCCATTTTCACTGGCAGAAGGTTGCAGGAGGCTGTCGCAGTCGAAACACAGCTCAAGAGCCCATTTTTGCTGGCAGAGCGCTCGGGCCACAACAAGCACCTCCAACACAAGTGATGTTGAGCTGGCCATGCCCACCCTGGCCCCCCAAGTTCAAACACAACCCTGATGCAGCCCTCAATGAAATAGAGTTTGACACCCCTGCCTTAAGGCCTCCACTGAAGAGAACCAAGCCCCCAGAGGGAGCATGCGTCACTCCGGAGCTGTTTTCACCAGGAAAGGTGTTTTCTCAAGGCCAAAGAGAACGGAGCCCCTGGAGGGAGGGCACCTTGCTCCAGAACTCTGCTTTTGCCAGGAAAGCCTTGGATAGTACAGTGGTCTAAAGCCCTGTTATTAACATCAGCTGCCTGCAATTATTGCAGGTTCGAATCTCACCAAGGCTCAAGGTTGACTCAGCCTTCCATCCTTTCTAAGGTAGGTAAATTGAGGACCCAGTTTGTGGGGGCAATAAGCTGACTTTGTATAAATATACAAACGTATGAAGGCTATTGCTTAGCGCATTGTAAGCCGCCCTGAGTCTCCGGAGAAGGGCGGCATATAAATCAATTTTTTTTTTTAAAAAAAAAGGCCTTTCCTCAAGGCTTCTGCTGAAGTGAATGGAGCTCCGGAGCAATGCACGCTCCCTCTGGGGGCTCGGTTCTCTTCAGCAGAGGCCATAAGGAAAGGCCTTTCCTGGCAAAAACGGAGCAATGTGCGTGTCCCTCCCGGCCTGTTCTCAGTAGCAAAGGTTTTTTGCAAAGGTGGCAAAAGGCTTCACAAACTGTTGTGGCCCGTACGCAGCCTGTGCGGTTGGTGGCTGATTCGGACAGCGAAGAGGCTGGTGTGGTGCTGCGCCAGCAGCCTGTGCAGCTGGCACTCGAGTCGGACAATGAGGCTGGAGAAGATGTGGTGCCAGAGGCGGGGATTCAGCCATGGCCTTTAGAACCTCCAGAAGCTCCCTTAAGTGAAGAGGACGAAGAGGAGGAGCCTCTTCTCGATGCACGGGCGCGCAAAGCTGCCAAAAGGCAGGAGTGGCTCCTCAGGAGGAGGTCTCCACACGAGTAAGGTTTTGGGCTAATTGGCCACTCCCTTAGCCTATTTAAGGAGGAACGCCGACTGAAGCAATTTGCAGGGAACAACCGTTCTCCTTCGTGCCTTGATCTTAGTTATCTGCAAATTGCTTCTGGGCTTTCTGCCAATAGTAAGATTAAGATTATTTATTCTTTGGATTCTTGCAAGCTGTTAAGAAAGTTCATTAACAGCCTTTGTTTGTAAAAAAGAAAAAAGAAAACTGATTTTATTTTAGTAAACTAAGGTTTGTACAGACTTTGTGTGTGCTGCGTTCTTTGGGGTCTGTAGCTGGGGCAGAACACAAACGGAGGGAAAGCTTCAATGTTTTAGGTCTTCCCTCCATTTGCAAAGCCTTTTGCTGCAGATCTTGTCCAGGCCTCCATTTGCAGAGAACAGAGGCCTAAATTCCATGAGATCACTAGAGATCAGTAGCATGAGATCTTGGGATTACTGATCTTGTGTGATCTTGCGGTACTTTCAGCCTCTATTCTCTGTGTACTCAACGAAGGCCTGAAGTGCCAAAACAGGCCTAACAGTGCCTATGAAGTCCAGGGGTGGGGGTGAGGATTGGCAGGATGAATGTTGTAGACCCTCTGCGGTCATTTGTAAGGGTAAACAATTGCCATGGTGCTGCAACATTTGTAGTTTTGGGACTTGTTCCTAAACACTAGGGGGCACTTATTGCGTAACTTCGAACATTCGCTAATGTCCATAGCTCAAGGATTGCCTGTGTTTTATATTGGCATTAAAAATTATAAAGGTAAAGTACAGTCTGCAACATCAAATAATTACAACATAAAAAGCAGTTAGTTCAAAATGGAAATGATAAGGTCAGGAGGCAGGTCAGCACCTATTGAAATTTCCCAATGCTTTTCAAATACAACTCCATTGCAGAGCTCAAAGTGTTATTTAATGAGCCCTGAGATAACTAATCCGGAACCAGCAGTACATTGTAATTGGCAAGTATTCTACTAGGCTAGGCCAGTAACTGACAATACCGTATTTAAGTATCAGTCCCAGGCTGTGAAACCCAATTTTGTCAAGTAGCTCTTTATTAGATTGGAAAAGCATTAAGTGGGGTATTGCACAGATCACTCCTGGTCCTCTATTCTTCAATATTTTTATTTACAATTTGGATGAAGAGAATACTTGTTAAAATTACAGATGTCTTTAAAATATTAGATGAGCTGGTTCTAACATATGGGTCTATTCCCTCCTCAGTTTTTTCACCTTAATTACGTTTACATATTTGTCTCCTTTTTGATTAAACCATCACTTGTTTTTTCCCATTTACCCTGTTTCCCCCCCCCAAATAAGACATCCCCTGATAATAAGCCCAATCAGGGTTTTGAGCACATGGCAATAAGGCCAAGCGCTTATTTCAGGGTTCAAAAAAATATAAGACAGGGTCTTATTTTCGGGGAAACACTGTATTATACATCATGGTATTTCACAAAATATGTTCATAAACAAAAATAATCTACTGCTATAATGAATATTAATGTTGATATCACATTTTTAATACTTTCGTTTACATACTTTTTCATTATTAGTCTGAAATTCTGAGAGCAAGAAAGAATAAAAATAATCAGGGATGGGAAACGAAGTACAGGTGAAACTCGAAAAATTAGAATATCGTGCAAAAGTTCATTTATTTCAGTAATGCAACTTAAAAGGTGAAACTAATATATGAGATAGACTCATTACATGCAAAGCAAGATAGTTCAAGCCTTGATTTGTCATAATTTTGATGATTATGGTTTACAGCTCATGAAAACCCCAAATTCACAATCTCAGAAAATTAGAATATTGTGAAAAGGTTCAATATTCTAGGCTCAAAGTGTCCCACTCTAATCAGCTAATTAAGCCATAACACCTGCAAAGGGTTCCTGAGCCTTTAAATGGTCTCTCCGTCTGGTTCAGTAGGAATCACAATCATGGGAAAGACTGCTGACCTGACAGTTGTGCAGAAAACCATCATTGACACCCTCCATAAGGAGGGAAAGCCTCAAAAGGTAATTGCAAAAGAAGTTGGATGTTCCCAAAGTGCTGTATCAAAGCACATTAATAGAAAGTTATGTGGAAGGGAAAAGTGTGGAAGAAAAAGGTGCACAAGCAGCAGGGATTACCGCAGCCTGGAGAGGATTGTCAGGAAAAGGCCATTCAAAAGTGTTGGGGACTTTCACAAGGAGTGGACTGAGGCTGGAGTCAGTATATCAAGAGCCACCACACACAGACAGATCCTGGACATGGCCTTCAAATGTCGTATTCCTCTTGTCAAGCCGCTCCTGAACCACAAACAACATCAGAAGCGTCTTACCTGGGCTAAAGACAAAAAGAACTGGTCTTGCTCAGTGGTCCAAAGTCCTCTTTTCTGATGAGAGCAACTTTTGCATCTCATTTGGAAACCAAGGTCCCAGAGTCTGGAGGAAGAATGGAGAGGCACACACTGCAAGATGCTTGAAGTCCAGTGTGAAGTTTCCACAGTCTGTGTTGATTTGTGGAGCCATGTCATCTGCTGGTGTTGGTCCACTGTGCTTCATTAAGTCCAGGGTCAACACAGCCATCTACCAGGAGATTTTGGAGCACTTCATGCTGGAGCTTTATGGGGGTGCCAACTTCATTTTCCAGCAGGACTTGGCATCTGCCCACATTGCCAAAAGTACCAAAACCTGGTTCAATGACCATGGGATTACTGTGCTTGATTGGCCAGCAAACTCGCCTGACCTGAACCCCATAGAGAATCTATGGGGCATTGCCAAGAGAAAGATGAGAGACATGAGACAGAACAATGCAGAAGAGCTGAAGGCCACTATTGAAGCATCCTGGTCTTCCATAACACCTCAGCAGTGCCACAGGCTGATAGCATTCATGCCACGCCACATTGAGGCAGTAATTGATGCAAAAGGGGCCCAAACCAAGTACTAAGTACATATGTATGCTTATACTTTTCAGAGGTCCGATATTGTTCTATGTACAATCCTTGTTTTATTGATTTCATGTAATATTCTAATTTTCTGAGATTGTGAATTTGGGGTTTTCATGAGCTGTAAGCCATAATCATCAAAATTATGACAAATCAAGGCTTGAACTATCTCGCTTTGCATGTAATGAGTCTATCTCATATATTAGTTTCACCTTTTAAGTTGCATTACTGAAATAAATGAACTTTTCCACAATATTCTAATTTTTCGAGTTTCACCTGTATGGTAAGAACAGACTGAGGGGGGAAAAGAATCCACTTGGGGAAATGAGGAATCCATGGTTGCCCCAATTCTTTGGAACAGCCTCCCTACTGAGCTTTAGAAGGTTCCACCCTATTAACCTTCCTATAGGCTGTGAAGACCTCCCTTTTATTCAGGCATTGGGCTACATAGGAAGTGAGCCTAACCAATGTAAATAGAAGCTAGAATAGTAGCTCTACTTACATGGTGTATAAAACAGCACCATCTCCAAAATTCTTCTGCTAAAATTCAGCACCCAAAAAAAATCTGCATTTTGTAAATTTTCTTAATCCCCGCCCTTAAACACCTTAACTGCTCCCCAAACAGCCAAAATTTAGCTTGCCTTTGTTCTCCAATTTAAAATCCTTTCAACTTCTTTAGTAATCACAAGCATGTTTAGATGATTAAAGGTTATATCGCCTCCTGAAGTCTAGTCCCTCAAACATTGCCCATCCTAGCTAGTTTCAGAGGTTGGGGGATCAGATAGGAACAATAAGTTCACCATTGTTACATTGATCCCTGTATTGTGGCTGAGTTTGCTAATTTCTCTATTTTTTGTAAATTAAATGATTATTTCTGCCCCTTCATGTTAGCATGCTAACAGAGCTAATTTATTCCTAATTTGTTGCATGAATTCCAAATTAACCCTTTTTGGAGCTTTAATGTGAATTTGTCAAGAAATACTATAGCCAAAGTAGAAAGGTTTTCTTGCGTTTTTGTCTCAGTGTATTTATGCTTAAAACACTTTGCAAGATCACACTTTTCAAAAACATTGTATTTTTTGCACGTATTCTTCATAGTTTGATGCTCCACTAAACTGGTAAGCAACATGTAGTCTTTTCACCAGTTTCTGAAGACCCATGTAAGTAGTGAGTTAAGTTAGGAATCTTCCTTCTTCCCAAGATATTATTTGGAGTAAGTACATAGTACATAGTACAAGTGGAGTACCCTTATAAATCTTAAATAATTTCAAATGCTGGATGTATTCTTTATTAATTTTGTTTTCTTTAGCTAAAGAGATCTACTTGCTGGCTAGGTAACTACTTCTATTCACTAGATAGTCTGATCCTAAAGACTAAAGTGGTATCAAGGGTGGTGTGAAAAGGTTGCATGAAAATCTCAAAGGATCCACAAACTGCAGACACTTGCTGTAAGGGAAGAGACATCCCAAAGGATTAGGAGTGGACCTGTGGGCATAATCAAATATTATAAATAGATGAATAAAAATGATCAGTTACAGTGAAAAAGTAGGGAGGTGCCAAAAATTAAGATGCACATTTTCCTACTCTTCCATGCTGGGATAAAATGGGCATCATATTAAATATATATCAAATATTGAGGTCAAATTTCATAGTGGCCAGGGCAGGTAAGATAGTTACCAGCTAGACAGCCAGTGGTTAATGTTTTTAGCTAGGGCCTGGATATCTCAGTTCCAGTCCATCCTCACTTATGGAAGCAAAACAAATAACTCCGGACTAGTCATCCTTCAGCCCAACTTTAAATACTGTGCAGGAATGTTATTGCACAGAAAATTAAATTCTGCGTACATCACCTTAAACTTTTGGAAAAACATAAATTTAGCATATATATAAAACAAATACATTTCTATGTTCCTCTGACACGTTGGGAAAAATATTTTCTGCAATAAGTAAGTATGTCTACCACTCTCTGCTAATCAAAACTTTTACTTGATATCCTATTATCTATGTCTCCCATGTGTACACTATATCCCAATTTATGTCAAAATGTCCCTAGACTAAGTTCATGCAGTTTCCTCCATCTCCCCAAAACTCACCTCAGTTTTGTCCTCCTCTTCATCTGGCTCATATTCCTCATTACAGCTGGAAGACATATTTAGAGTTGTATGGCTTTGCCTCTCACTAATGCTAGGAGTAGTAGCATCAGCATTCCCAGCCAGCAAATCCATGGCTTCATTAAATTCTGCAGAGAAAATATCAATTTCATCCAACTGACTCAAATCAAACTTTAGTCTGGCATTAAAAGGCTACCTGCAACAGCACTTTCTAAACTTAGGAAATTTTGCTAGTGCATACTAAATTAAAAATAATTTTAAGTATTTAAAAAGCATGTGACCAAAGGCAGAAAAAGAATCTGAGCTTTTGCAGACAACTTGGATTTTTAAGGGGAAAAAAGTAGGAAATTAGAAGATATTTCCTCAGAGATTGGAGAAATCTTAGAAATGTTAATGATGCCCCAAGAAAAAACTATCCACAAAGTTAAATTTTTTTGTCTAAATGTAAGACTTAGAAATTAAAATCCTCCCCAAATACGCACACACATAAAAATATCACTCAATATTTGTCAAAATAATGGGGCAAAGGAGCTTCATTTATATTTACAGTAACAGGATCATTTTATCCATGCGTACTATCCACAAGAGTTATATTTCCCTTTCAGTTCTACTAAAGTCATTATCTTATACATTCAGAAAAATCAGAATATAGTGCAGCTTAAGAGTATGACATGGAAAATACACAAACATAATAAGAGTTGTTCACTAAAGTACTGTATTTCATATTCAGAGAACACTCTTCTATAGGTTTAAGACTGCAGCTTTCCCTGTACTTTAACTTAGTCTAGTATGTATTTTTAGTCCCACTAAATTCAATAGTTATATAGCTCTATTTATAGAGCTCTGGTGGTGCAGTGGTTAGAATGCAGTATTGCAGGCTAACTCTGCCCACAGCCTGGAGTTTGATCCTAAAGGACTCAAGGTTAAATCAGCATTCCATCCTTCCAGGGTCAGTAAAATGAGGAGCCAAGTTGTTGGGGGCAATATGCTGACATTGTAAACTGCTCAGAGAGTGCTATAAAGCTCCATGGAGCAGTCTAAGTGCTATTGCCATTGTTACTGTTCCAGTCCTTAACAGCAGGCAGGTCCTCAGAAGCTAGGCAAAAAAAATATTTACAGGCAGTTCTTGCATTGCAACCATTCATTTAGTGACTGAAGTTATAACTGAAGAATAACTCACTGAAAAGTGAGTTATGCCTGGTTTTCACACTTACAACCATTGCAGCATCCCCAAAGTCACATGATCAAAATTTGAAGGCTTGGCATGTGGCACGTATTTATGAAAGTTGCACTGTCCTAGGGTCATGTGACCATCATTTGTGACCTTCCCAAATGGCTTCCAACAAGCAATAACAATAGGGAAAGCCAGATTCACTTAACCACATTTACAACTGCACTGACTGGTTTAACAATTGTGGCAAAATGGAGCAAAACTCAACAACTGTCTTGCTTTGCAATGGAAATGTTGGGCTCAATTGTGATTGTAAATTAAAGACTATCTTTACTAACTGGATGCTCTAGGACAGGGGTTCTCAACCTGGGGGTCGCAACCCCTTTGGGGGTCGAACGGCCATTTCACAGGGGTCGCCAAAGCCCTCTCTCACACACACACCTCACGCCTTCACTCACCCTCACCCTCTGCCTCTCTTGGATCGCCGGTCGCCGGTCGCTTACCCCGCCCACTCCCAATCTATTGCTGCCTCCTGAGTCCCAGCTGATGGCTAGAGGGAAAAAAGCGGTTTAAATTCTTGCCGCGGGGCTTCAAAGGTTGGTGCTTGCAAAAATAGAAAAAACAGCCTCTTTCAGCTTCAGCCTAGGTTAATTAGCATAAGTTGATTAGATCCACCTCCCGACTCTCAGCTGATTTGCTCTCAGCTGTTTGGTGCAGGCTCTTTCGCAAGCTTTTGTTTTGCAAGCTCTTTGCCTGCTGCAATTTTTGCAGCAAACTTTGCCTGCTGGAGCAATTTTTTTTCCCTAGCTAAAAGGAAACTGAAAGTAAAGCAGGGTCTTTGATGCAACGTGACAAAATGAAGCAGGGAGAGAGATTTCTTTTTCTTTTTCCTCACCAAAAAAGTAGATGCAAAACTGCAAACAATGAGAAATTTAGGGCAAAAGGGAGAGTTCAAGATTTTAAAACACAAAAGAAAAAAGCTCTATTTAACTAGGGAATTGTAATAATTGACATACTATTAATTGTACATTGTGTTGAAAGCAGAAATGGTTAAGTTGTGGTTTGGAGGAATATATGAGGGAAATTATTTGGTTTATTATTATTGGTAAATATAATTAATTGATTTGTAAGAAATTGGATTGCATGGAAATAATTGGAATATTCATGTTCATATTGATTAATATACAAAAAAGATAGTTATATAATTAATTGATTTATATTAAAATGTTGAATTGGTATTAAATAACTGTAATATTACCTAATTAACCAATGTGAGGATGGCTATAAAAATAGATGACAATGGGAAGGGGTATAATATAGAATAGAAGGGAAAAATTGAATTTGATTAAGATTAGAGATGAGGATGAAAGGTAATATTGGTTTTTTAAAAAAATAGATGAGGAATAAATATGGCAAAAAGGAAATATAGAAATTGTAAATTTAATTGAAATGACTGAACACTGTTTAAATTTGTGAACCAGCCAAATACTCTGTTCAAAGAAAATACATTGTATGTTTGTATGTGTGTTTCTAATTATTGCTATTTATTCATATTTGTTCTCTTTTATTCTTTAAAGTTTAACAATTCATTCTTTATCTTGATATCTTTATATTTGTTTGGGGTTGGTTTTCTTCCTTTTCATCTTTTTTATTGTACAGCAATCTTTCTCCTCAAACCTACCACCTCTCTCTTTTCTTTCCTTCTTACTTTCTCTTTCCCCTCCTCTTCTTCTCCTCCCTACTTCCTCTTCCTTTCTCCTTCTCCTCCTCTCTTCCTCCCTCTCTTACCCTCACTCCTACTCTAATTTCCCTTCCCTTCCTTCATCCCTCTCTATGCTGTATCCTTTTATGCATATGGACTACTCAGAGGGCTGAAAAAGTTATTTTTGATTGGTCCTCACACTTTTGACCATTCCTCAAACTTACAACTGTCCTCACATTTTACATTTTTTGCCCTATCTTGTCACCATGGTGAAGAGAAGCAGTTGTAAAATGAGTGACATGGTTGTTAAGAATGCTGCACAGGCATAAATGTGAGGATGGTCATAAGTGTGAGGACCAGTCAAAAGTGCGAGGATCTGTCAGAAATGACTTTTTTCAGCCCTCTGAGTACTCCCTATACACATAGCCATGGCCACCCGGTCACATGACCAGCTAGCCACGCCCACCCGGTCACATGACCAGCTAGCCACACCCACAAAATAAGCCACACCCACAGAACCGGTAGTAAAAAAATTTAGAACCCACCCCTGGTTGGGGGTCACCACAAGATGAGGAACTGTATTAAAGGGTCGCGGCATTAGGAAGGTTGAGGACCACTGCTCTAAGATGACAAGAAAGCTTCTAGTGCAGACACAGTAAGCTACATGGCATAATCGAGGCATCTCATAAATAACAAAACCTAACAAAAGGGAAAACATTGCTTGACTAGATGTCCTTATCTGCTTAAATGGTGAGAAAATACTCACCACGAAACTTGAGCTCTTCTGAAGCAGCCATTATGAGGCCAGAGTACCTACAAAGGGAAAGAGACAGCTTTTCAGAGAAGACACGACTATGAAAGGCAGCTCGGTGGATGGGGCAGAATACCCTTCAGCCCCCTCAGTTCTCTCTTCCTTCATCCACAGAAACGCCGAGGCTCCATGACAAACCAGGCTTGCCCTACCCTGCCCTCCCGCACTGATCACCTGGGAGAGATGGAAGGATTAGAGGAGGATGTCAGGCGCTGCTTACCGACGGTGGAAAGGCACTCTGCAGATGCTCAGAGACGCCGAGGGCCACACTTTAGCCACCTGTCACCACTCGCTTGCGAAACCATCTGTTTATTCCACGGCTTCACGTCGTTCATAGGACTGCCTCAATCTTCCTACGTGGAGGGGGACGGCAAGGAGAGGAAGTCCCAGCCCACCGCTAAGCCACGGAAGGCCTATCGGTGAACAGAAAGATCCGGCGCTGCACTCGAGTATTACCCGAGACTCCTCCCCTAATGGCTGTGCTAAGGAGGCCGCCGCGGTTTCGTCACGGGGCACCTAGATTATCCTTCCCCTGCCCCAGTTGTGGCCACTGGAAGCGAGGAAAGGCGGACCTTTCTTGAAGAAGCCTTGCATTCCGCGCCTGGTTATTTGGTGGCAGAGTATATCCTGTTTATGAACATTTATAAACAGCTGCGAATGTAAAACTGTCGAAGCTGGCCCCTCGTCCCTTTCCGACAACCCCCAGATTTGTCCCTACGGTCCTAAATGCCGGCGCAGAGACGCCAAGATGAGCTGTTGCCTTCGGGGAGGAACTACCGGCAGCAACCACGTGACACGCTGCCCTTTTCCTCCCAGCCCTGACTTCCTCTTGGCTACCGTTTTAGCGGTCCGGTCTGGTTTGGCGTCCGGTCGGATCTCAGGACGAGCGGACATGACGGGCCCTCCAAATCCCGGAGAGACGGGGGAGAAGAAGCCGAGTTTCGGGGGCCGTCTCCGCGCCGGCAGCCTAGGTAGGCGAGGCCGCTTTGCCCCTCGCAGGCCGGAGAGGGAGGCTGTTTGAGGCGCGTCTGTCCCTTCCCCCCCTCCCCAAACTCTCTTTCCCGCTCCTCTTAACGTGATATTTTCTGTCTCGTCAGCCTTGTGGTGGAAGAGTCTCCTGCACGATTATGCTGAAGCCTGCCGAGAAGTCGCCCAAGGCATCCGGCAGCGGCCGGTGAAAGCAGGGCTCTACCTATCGCTGCTGGCTGGAACGGTGAGCTGCAGCCTCCGCAACCCCAGTGAAGCCTCATTCGACTCCAGCCTCCTGGAAGCCTCAGGAACTCTCCTACTCCTCTCGCCCTGGACGCGCAGTAGCAGCTCGGAAAAGCATACCCAGCGGCTGATGGTGCTCCGAAACCGAGGCCAGCTGCGGGTCCAGAACCTCGTGTTTTTCTCCCTCCTCTACGAGGCTCCTTACGACGCCGGAGCAGACCTCTATCAGGCGCACTGCAAGTATCTAAAGCCACGGTGGACTGATTTTCCCAGCCGGGTCCTCGATGTAGGCTTCTGGGGGCGCTGGTGGGTGTTGCACTCTAGAATGCAGAATTCAGATATTAACAATGAAGAGTTTCAGTATCTGCCAGAGCATCTCAGGACCATTTCTTTTAATCACTTGCACTCAGAAACCAACGAGAAACTTTTTGATGAGAAGTACAAAGCTGTGATTCTGACAGAAGAGCAAATCGAAGAAGCTGACAGGGAGAATCAAGGGCAACTGTATTCTTAATTAAAGCAATTGGGTGACTGTAATATAATATTAGAAAACAAACCAAGGTACTTCATTTATTCATCTTTCTATTTTTTGCTAGGACTCAACTATTCATTGCTGTATTCCTGATAGGCTTAGATGCAAGAATAAATGCTATCCAAAACTGAGGAGATGCTTGATGAGCAATTCTTAGTGCCGCCTAAAGTGATTGAGAAATTAATAATAGTTGAATTCTAATGTATATATTATTAGTCTCATGTTGTTTTTGATTTGTCGCCCAAGAAGGAATCCATTTTGATCTGGGTGTATATAGTTATTCAAAAATGTTTTAATTCTTTCAGCTATAATTGCTGCAAATATCTTGTCTGTGTTTAATAAGGAAATTGGCCTGTAATTCTGTATTATATGCTGGTCCATATCATCTTTAGGAATAATGGTTTTTATTGCCTCCGTCCAAGTTTTCGGGATTTTTGCATTTTCCAGAGCATCATTGTATAATTCTAACATTATTTGTCCCAATTTTTCCTATAAACTTTTATATAATTCCACTGGTATCCCGTCCGGACCAGGTGTTTTGTTATTTTTTTGTTTTTTTAGTGCCAATTCTATTTCCAGTTTAGTTATTGGTCTATTTAGTGTTTCTTTTTGTTCTTCTGTGATTTTATTCATTTCTGATCCTTCTATATATTGTTTAATTTTTTCTTCCTCTATTTCTTCCTGGTGATATAAATTTGAAAAAAATGTTTGAATGATTTTCTTTTTAGCTTCTCTTTTGAACTGCATAACCCCATTCTCATCCTTGAGTTGGTATATCATTCTTTTATCTTTTTCTTTTTTCTGTTTGTACGCCAGCCATCTACCAGTTTTGTTCGCGAATTCAAAATAATTTTGGTTTGCCATTTTTATTCTCTGGGCTACTTCTTTTTGAGTTATCAGATTTATTTTATGTTTAATTATGTTCCTTTCCTCTTTTACTTTTTTGTTTTGGGGATCTTCCTGTAATTTGTATTCTACTTTCTTTAGTTCGTCATGTAGTTTTTCTTGCTGTTGTCTCCTTTCCTTATTTTTTCTCCCTATATACGCAATCGTCAATCCTCGTATATACCGTATATACTCGAGTATAAGCCGACCCGAATATAAGCCGAGGCCCCCAATTTTACCACAAAAACTGGGAAAACTTATTGACTCGAGTATAAGCCGGGGGTGGGAAATGCAGCGGCTACTGGTAAATTTCAAAATAAAAATAGATACCAATAAAATCACATTAATTGAGGCATCAGTAGGTTAAATGTTTTTGAATATTGATTTCAAAGAAAAACAGTAAACTAGCTCTGTAAATGGAAAAGAGGATCAACAAAAAAAAAACTCTTGTCACCATGGTGAAGAGAAGCAGTTGTGAAATGAGTGACACAGTTGTTAAGAATGCTACAATGGGCATAAATGATGACCAGTCATAAGTGCGAAGACCGGTCAAAAGTGCGAGGACCTGTCAGAAACCACTTTTTTCAGCCCTCTGGGTAGTCCTTTTGTGCATATGGACTACTCAGAAGGCTGAAAAAGTTATTTTTGACTGGTCCTCACACTTGTGACCAGTCCTCGAACTTACGACTGTCCTCAAATTTTACGTTTTTGCCCTATCTTGTCACCATGGTGAAGAGAAGCAGTTGTGAAATGAGTGACATGGTTGTTAAGAATGCTGCACGGGCATAAATGTGAGGATGGTCATAAGTGTGAGGACCGGTCAGAAGTGCGAGGACCGGTCAGAAATCACTTTTTTCAGCCCTCTGAGTAGTCCCTATACACATATATCACATGACCAGCTAGCCACGCCCACCCAGTCACTGGCTTGATCTAATTTCAGGCAAGTTCAAGCCTCTCCCTCTTTTTTCTTTTTCTTTCTTTCTTTGTCTCTTTCTTTCCTCTCTCTCTCTTTCTTTCTTCTCTCTCTCTTTCTTTCTCCCTCCCTTTCTCCTTCTCATCTGGCATTCTTAGAGCTCCACTACTGATTAGCTTACCCCAGGGGTGGGCAAATGTGGCCCTTTTACAACCTGTGGACTTCAACTCCCAGAATTCCTGAGACAGCCAAGCTGGGAGAACCCACTCCTGGCTTAGCCTGAGCAAGGCTAGCTAGCAGCCAATTACAAGAAGCTTTCAATTACAATCAGCTCTCAACTCAAGCTCAGTGCACATGGGATCTCCCTAAACAGTGAGGATTTCTTTGTTTCTTTCTCCCTTTAAGCCCCCCCCAGCCCATTTTTGCTTCCAGGGGGCTGCAGGGAGTCTTGCTAGGCACCCCCTCATGCCCCTAGCAAGCCTGCCTGCCACTCTTGGGAGCCAAAAAGGGGTGTGGGAGGGGCGCCGCACCCCCCCACGCCCTATTTTGGCTTTAGCAAGCCTCCCTGCCACTCTTGGGAGCCAAAGAGGGGCGCGGGGGAGGGGCACCCCCCCCACGCCCCTTTGAGGCTTTAGCAAGTCTGCCAGCAACCCAGGGAGCCAAAACGGTTGCAGGAAAAAAGGCATTTTTTCGTGACTCGAATATAAGCCGAGGGGGCTTTTTTCAGCCTGAAAAACGTGCTGAAAAACTCGGCTTATATTCGAGTATATACGGTAGATGCCTTTGCCATGTCCCAAATGTTTTGTAAGGAGGTGTCTTCTTTTTTGTTTATTATAAAGAATACGTCCAATTCATTTTCTAACATTTGTTTGTACTCTTTATCTCTACACATATTTTGGTTCATTGTCCGTCTCCTAAATATTTTTTGTCCCTTCCATTTAATAATTATTGTGTTACAATCCACCCATTCGTTTACCCCATCTTTATTGTTCTAAGCCAGTCCAAATATCTGCAGTCATCCAGGCCATATCTATTCTGGACGAAGATTGGTGTGGGCAAGAATAGAATGTGTATTGGTTTTCATCTTCATGTATTTCTCTCCATACGTCTCTCAATTTTAATTCCGATACCATATTAAAAATTTCTTTTGATAGTGTTTCTTTTTTTTTAAATTTTTCTTGTTGCTCTTGTAATCTTTTTTTAACATCTATTATGGCTTTATAATCTCCAATTAGACAAACATTTTCATATTCCAGATCTATTACTTTGCTGTGTATTTTTTTAAAGAATTCGTGTTGGTTTTTATTAGGGGCATATATAACTATTAATTATTTTTTTCCTTCCATTTCTAATTCCACCATTACAATTATCCTCTTTATCTGCATAGATTAACTTTGATTTTATCTTTTCTTTTACATATACCACTACTCTTTTCTTTTTTTGTATCAGTGATGTGTATAGTTTTCCTATTTTTGGATTCCCTAATAGTTTTTGATGTTCTTTTTTGATATGTACCTCTTGAAGACATATCACATCTGCTTCCAGTTTTTGTAATTTTATAAATGTTTGTGTTCTTTTCTTTGGTACATTTAATCCATTTATGTTTACTGAAAAAGGTTTAATTGCCTCTTCCATTTCCTACTGTTGTTGTTTTTTAGTGTTTCTTGTCTCCGTCCGCATTCTTGCTTTCGCCCCTTCTCTTTCCTCTTGTTCTTTTTCCTGGGTTTTTCTTATTTCTCTTTCTCGCTCTATTTCTTCTATTTGTTCTTCTTCCTGGGTTTTGCTCTCTGATTCCTCTTTGCTTTCCAGTTCTTCTTCCTGTGTGAAATATAGATTATAAAATTCTCTTGCCTTCTCTAATGTATCTACTTTATATTTTTTATCTTGCCATGTAATTAAAATTCCATCTATCTACAGAATACAAAAGACAGAGGGGGAGTAGCACTCCCAGAATGGGAATTATATTATCAAGCTGCTGGCATAACATGGTTAAAGGAATGGATAGAACTAAGGAATAAGAGAATATTAGCGATAGAAGACCATGATCTACAAGAAGGATGGCACGCTTGCCTCTGGGATGGAAAGTATAAAATACATAGTTACTTTAAGAGACATATAATAACAAATGCATTATTACAAATTTGGTTGAAAATTAAAAAACAATTAAAAAGCCAAAAATACCAGTTTGGCTTTCACTGACAGAAATATTAAAGCACCCAAATTTAACAGAATTAAATAAAATAATTAGATACAAAGATCTACTAGACCAACAAGGAAAATTGAAATCAAGAACTGGAATTGGATTTGAATAGAGATATAGATTGGTGGATATATATACAAATACAATCCAAACATAAAGAAGACACAAAAACATATGAAATACAAAGAGAACATCACGAATTAGATAAAATTATATTAGGGACAGATGAAAAACTAATTAGCAAGATATACAAATTTGTACTAAACTATAAAATGGAAGAGATAGTGAAAGATTCAATGATTAAACGGACACAGAACTTTAATTATACAATAGATTTGGAGAAGTGGGAAACAACATGGCAAGTAAATTCAGAATTAACATTATCAGCGGCATACAAGGAAAACCAGTTGAAGATGTTTTATAGATGGCATTTACCACCGACAAGAATTGCAAAGATGTTCCCAAATAATGACCCAACATGTTGGAAGTGTAAGAAAACCCATGGAATCTATTTCCATCTATGGTGGACATGCCCGGCGGTGAAAAAATTCTGGACAAATATAAAGAAATGGTTAGAAAAAATAACGGATCAATAAAAAGAAAACCAGAAACATTTCTACTAGGAATATTCACGAGAACATATATCAAAGAAATAAAATATCTGATTTTACACATAATAGCGACTCAAATAACATATGCACAAAAATGGAAACAGAAAGAAACACCAACAGATGAAGAAGTGATAAAAAAAGTTTTAGAATGTGCTGAGATGGACAAGTCAACAAAAGAAATTAAAGAAAAAGAACAGAGAGATTACAATTTGGAACAAATGGTATGAATGGCTCGAGAGCAGAAATAACACAAATAGGGGAGAAGATAAAATGTAAAATATGTATGTAACATATTTATATATAATATATATGTGTGTGTATATATATATATATATATCTTAGCTAATTGTTTTAAGGGGGAAAAAGTTAAGCATTAATGGGTTTTTCAGGCATCTGAAACAAATATATAGAAATGTATAAGATTAAGGCTATTAGGATTAGAAAATCAATCAAAAAGGGGACAATGAAGAAAACAAAACAATATGAGAGACATGGGGGGGTCACAGTGGAAAGCAGTCCACAAAGAAACATTTGTTAAAAAGAGGATATATTTATTTGCTGTCTGTGATGTGTTCGTCATAATGTGTAGTAATAAAACAATAAAACTTAGAGAGAGAGAGAAATTAATAATAGTTATCTCTTGGTACTCATTTTTTCCTCTAAATGTGATGTGAAACCTTATGCAAATTGGAGGACAAATGGATCAGTTTCATAATCTTCCCATATCAATAAGGAAAGTTCCATGCTATTTGTTCCCTATCAGAAATGATCAGTTTCACTTCAGTTTCTGTTTGGATTCTGCTAAAAGGCAAAGCAATATGGTTTCCAAGCCCCAACATTTTTTTTCTTTACAAACCAGCACATTAGCTTAAAAAATATTGTTGAGTCTTTCATTTTGTTACATTTACTGTAAAACTAAAACTTAATACAGTCTGCTTCATTTTAAAAAGATTAATTTCTATAAATCTGTTCCAAGTCTTCTATGTATTTTTCCAAGACGTAAGTAACAGATTATCAAATTTCTGCAAATCCTTTGTAAATTTTCTATACATCACTGAATAATGCGAATATTGATGTTTTCTAAAACCCTGTTGGTCAGCAATCTGAGAATTCTAATGGTTGTCTGAAAGGAACATATGTTGAGATGGCAAAATTACAGTTCAGGCCTCAGCAGGCCTTGGAGGCCATGGAAAGTTGCACAGGAAACCCCTAGCCCAGTGATGGCGAACCTATGGTACGCATGCCGGAAGTGGCACACAGAGCCATCTCTCCAGGCACGCCAGCCATTGCCCGTTGCTCTTCTGGTTACTGGCAGGCACATGTGCGTCGGTCACCTGGTCTTCCAGTTTCTGAGATGCATGTGTGCATGAAGATTAGCTGGTTTTCACACTCATGGGAGCGCCGTAAACTGGAAGAGCGGCTCCCTGGCATGCATGCACCGGGAAAGTCAGCTTCCGGTTTCCGGCGCACACAAGGTAGTTTTCGCACATGCATGGGAGCCAGAAACCAGAAGACCAGGTGCATGCACACACCAGAAACCGGAAGCACAGCTTCCCTGCATACACGTGCGCACCAGGAAGCTGCACTTCCGGTTTCCGATGCTCCCCTGCGTGCATGTGCGCTCCCATTTTGGAACAGTGCCAAAAAGGTTCACCAACACTGCCCTAGCTTGTGGGTTAAGCATGTGACCCAAATCATAGAAGGCGTGCTTGACTTATTTTTATAATTTCTGTATTTCTATGCCTTATCTGTGGCATGCCAGCTTCCTCTTATGTAACCAAGCGAAAACAAAGAAATGTATACATATCTGCCTCATGCTGTGTTCAGGCTTCCTCCACCTTTAAGAGGATCCATCTTTATTCAGCTGAATAAATGTGCTGGCTTATCAAGACAAACCTGGACAGAGTCTTTTATTTTTTCACTGAGTCACACCACATAATAACCTCAGATGGATTTCCAGAAGGCAGAGGTTGCTGAAATTAGCAACTATTTCCCTCCCTAATTTGAGTGTACAACCTTGGATATTGGGGACTGCATCCCTTAGGACAACATATGGATCTGTTTAAAAATGTCATGTTTCTTAAATATGTTGACATGGCACTCATGGCTTGTTTGAATGGGGTGCTATGTAAATTACTTCATGTAGTTAGCTGAGCTGTTTTCAGAACTGTCACAGTTCATTGATCTGCATTGTTTGATTTATGGTTTAAGTACAATTAAAAACAAGTGTGGAAAATAATGCTATGATAGAAAATTAGTTTTAAGAGGCTTGTTTACTAAAATTAACTCAAAACATACATTATGAAAAAGTGACATAGAATAACAACAGCCCCATTCCTCATTGTAAAATTGAAAAGTTCTCCCAAGATTAATACATGTGTATGATTTTAAATTAGTTTGTAGGCATATTGGTAGTTTTTTCTGCCAGTTGGGAATTTACAGCATGAAGGTTAAATAGGTGAGATAAAATGACAACATAACATGGTATTTTTATGATAAAATAAAAGCTATTATAATGATATAACAAACTGCAAGTAATCTAAAATTTTACAGTCTATGAATTATAAATACTTGACAGATTGTAATGATTTATTTCAAAATAGAGTCAGTCTGGTATAGTGAAGGCATCAGACAAGAAAACAGAGTGTGAATCACAGATTAAATAATTATCTCCTATATATTAGATAGTTTTATTAGAGAGTAATCCCAGATTAGATAGGAAGCCAACTGAGTATTCTTGGGCCTTCAATAGCAATAGCACTTTAATTTATGTACTGATTCATAGTCCTTTACAGTCCTCTCTAAGCGGTTTGTATATTGCCCCCAGTAATCTGGGTCCTCATTTTAACCAACCTTGGAAGGATGGAAGGCTGAGAGAACCTTGAGCCCATCAGGATCAAACTCCTGGCTGGGGGCAAAGTTATCCTACAATCCTGCATTCTAATCACTGCACCACCACGGCTCTTCAGACCTGGGAAGCAGGCAAGGGAAAAACACTTCCAAAATCTTAGAGACTGTTCCTGGCTGCCACCAGGAGTCAAAAACACACACACAAATCCCCTAGATTTGCATAATGAACCCGAAGTCTATTGTTCAAACATACAGTACAGACGGGGCAACAGCTTATGAAAGGCTGAACTAGGGCCACTTCTTACTTCCAAATAATTCATTGCTGGCTTCTGGTCCTATCCAGACAGATTTTCTTGTAATTTTCCACAGATTTATATAGACAAGTGGTGGGAGGGAGGAAATGGCAACACTTCTTGTAATAGTTTATATATATAAATTGATAAATATTGTACACCAATCTGTATTGCAGTAAAGACAGGGGCAATAGAGTCAGGTAGCCAAGTGGTATGTGGCAGCAGCCAAAAAAGCCAAATGCAGTCTTGGGCTGTATTAATAGAGGGATAAAGAATCAAGGTAACGTAAAATTCTAGTACCACTTTACAAAGCCTTAGTAAGACCACACTTGGAATACTGCATCCGGTTTTGGTCATCACAATATAAAAACTTTGGAAATAGGGCAGAGAAGAACAAGAATGATTAGGGGGCTGGAGGCTAAAACATACAAAGAACGGTTACAGGAATTGGGTATGTCTAGTGTCTAATGAAAAGGACTAGGAGAAACATGATAGCAGGGATCCAATATTTGAGGGGCTCCTACAAAGACAAATGGGGGTCAAACTATTTTCCGAATAAGAGAAGTCAATACAAGAAATGATGGGTGGAAATTAATCAAGGAGGGAAGCAACCTAGAACTAAGGAGAAATTTCCTAATGGTGACAGCAATCAACCTATAGCTTGCCTTCAGAAGTTGTGGGTGCTCCATCATTGGAGGCTTTCAAAAAGAAATTGGACAACCATTTCTCTAAAATGTTATAGGATCTCCTACTTGAGCAGGGGATGGACTAGAAGACCTCCAAGGTCCCTTTCAACTTTATTATTCTATTTTCTATGTTCTAATAAATTAAATAAATAAAGCATACCCACAAAGTGGCAGCAATCGGAAATGAGAAAAAAACAGCTGTAGTTACAGAATTTTGTCGCCAGATGGCAGAAGCGGCGCCTAAAGAGAGAGGAAAAAATTATACCGGTAGTAAGCAATGTGAAGAGAGGATTTCCTCCCTCCCCCCATTTGTCTATACAAATCTGTGGAAAATTACAGGAAAATGTCTAGATAATACCAGAAGCCAACAATGAATTACTTGGAAGTAAGACTTTCCTGGTGCCCTGTCTGTATTGTATGTTTGAACAGTAGGGGAAAAAAATCCAAGCTAGGAAATGGGCAACATAGATTGAAATCTGGAAGTAGCAGATTATTGTTGAAATCAGCAAATATAAAATATTGCTCCTTGAAAATTAGAACTTCCTGTGTTCAATGAATATTCCCTTGTTCTCTCAAGGATCTTGGGCTGGGTTTATCTCTCATCTGAATGTCCCTCCCATCCAAGGTACTTGGGGAGGTAGTAAGGGATCCCAGGCAAGTTTTCTTGGCCAGATTTAAAGTAAGTGGGATGGGAGGAATAAATATATTGATCAATATCACATAAACTGTGGAGACTGATAGGTACTGTATGTTAAGTATGTGGGTTTGGGGTTTTCAATTAATGTTTTGTGTAAACTCAGCTTTCATTCAGTAAACCATGATTTAACATGATCTGAGAATCTAACTGAATCGGGGTAAAGGTCAAATTTTTTTATCCAGGTCAAATACCACCTTCATGTCTCTTCAAAATTCTCCAGTTTCTCTTCTAGAAATCCATCAATTTCTGAGGAAAATGTAGAGTGGAAAACAAAAGGTAACTTATTACATTGACTTCTCTCAAAAGTATTTTGAGGCCCTGTGTCACTGATTCTAGCACAGGAAATTTCACATTCTACTTCTGCATATTAAAAATAAATTCCAAGAGCATCCAAGAATAACATTGCAGCAAGCAGGCTACGGTCCAGTGCTGGGATTCAGCTGGTTTGCACTGATTCAGATTGTTAAATTACCCACCCCCCACTATTGAAGTGGATCCTGGGCGCTGCGCTGCAATGGAGAAACGGACAACAGAGTGGCTGACGTGAGGGAAGGAGAAGGCTGCTTTCCTCACTCCTTCCCTTGTGCTGGCTGCTCTGTTACCCATTTCTCCAGCGCAGCACAGCGCCCAGGATCCACTTTGATACGGGGGGGGGGGAGGGAAATTAACAACTTGTTTGCCCAGGATCAGGTTGGCCATCAAGGAAGGCTTATCCCGCATGTGGGGCGGAACTGGAGGACAGGCCACGCCTCCCATGACAGCCAACCTGACCCTGGGTGAACCAGTTGTTAAATTATTTGAATCCCATCACTGAGGTTACCCATTTGCAGAAATTAGTGGTCAGGAACCTTGAAAAGCATTCTTCATATTCTTTTTCTTTGAATACCCCTTTTTCTGTAATAGTAGCAATAGTAGTAATAGTAGTAGACACAAACTCAGAACATATGGGATAAAAAAGTACATGATTGCACTTAGTTGCAGATTACTATTAGCAATGCAATGCATACTGTATGTTCTACAGACTGCAATTATAAACTTAGCAATAGAAAAAATTGTTTTAGGGCCTTTATCTGCCAATAGTATTACATGAAATTCTTTTGTTCATTTGGGAAATGAGTAAATTATGAATATCTCATTCAAAGAAGATGGAAGGAATATATTGAAACACTACAGTAGAGATGCTAACTTTCAATAAATCGTATAAAATATTTCCTACTTACAAGAATCTCTAATTCTATAAAATGAAGTTTGATTAGCACTCTGTTCATTACCAATTGGAAGGCTACAAAAGTTGATGGAATACAACTGAAATATGGCATGTGATAGAAGAAGGATCAGTGAAGGTTCTATCCAAGCTATTGTATGTCAGCAAATCTGGAGAGTGACACAGTAGCCAACAGATTGAAAGAGGTCAATTACACTGTTAAAAAAAACCAATCAGAATGTGCAAACTATTGTACAATCAATTTGATTGTGTGAATAATATCACACTGTGGAACAACTCATTGTCCTCATGAGAAATATGTACAGAAGTCATGAAGCCACAGAATAGCCAGAACATGATGAGAAAGACTTGCTTCTGGTTGGCAAAAGAGTGTGACTAGGCTGCATACTCTCCCCTTATTTACAGTAATTAACCTTTATGCTGAATATATATTAATTGGATTGGAAGATTAGTGTGGCTTTAAAACTGGAGGAAGAAATGTGAATAATCCACACTGAGGACTCTACCCTGATAGCCAAAAATGCAAAGGACCTGCAAACACAAATAATAAAAAGCAAAGGAGAACAGTGAAAAATTGGGACTAAAATTAAATATAAAAAGACCAAACTAATGGTTAACAGGTAGAACATCCAGCCATAGAATTGACAATGAAGATATTGATGTGGTAGATAGTTCCTGACTTTTAAGATCAACCACCAATAATAAAGAAATAAGCAGTTAAGAAATACCCAACAGACTAGTACTTGGTAGAGCAGCCAAGAAAGCCTTAGAAAATGTATTCAAATGCTGTGGTGTGTCCATGCCTATAAAGATCAAAATCATGAAGATCATAGTATTCTCTGTGGCACTCTATGAGTGAGATTCAGACTTCAAAGAAGCAGAATAGGGAGAGTATTTATATTTTTGTACTTTGATGTTAAAGAAGAGGCCAGAGAATACCTGGGAAGACAAGTAAACTAACTAATGAATCATCAAACAAATCAACCCAGAGTTCTCACTCAAGATACAAATGGCCAGTTCAAATTATCCTATTTGGACACTATGCAAAGACCCAACTCTCTGGACAAGGCTCTAATACTGGGGAAAGTGGAAGAAAAGAGAATAAGAGGATGACCAGCAGCCAAGTAGATGAATTCAGTTACAGTGACAATCCATGCCCTGTTGGAACACCTGGAAAACTTGGTTAGGGTTGATTGAAAATCTATCCATGTGATTGTTAGCGGTAAAAAAAATAACTTGATGGTACATAATAAATAAATTTCCAAATTTTACCTTCCAGCAGAGCTGATAGCAAGATATCTAATAGTAATAATATGAAAAACCTACAAAATCTTAAGTCAGTCAAAATATAATGCTGCCTTAAAGTCAAGGATTATGCTTTTCTGTTTGTCTTATACTGAGATCCTTTGAGAACGATTATAGCTTGTTTGTGTCTTATGGACATCAGCCTTTCAGCTGAAAAACCCTGTTATTGTAATTTATCTTATATTTTCTGAATGCAGAAATAAAAGTATTTGTCTATCAGAATAAGAATAATCAAGGAACCACTAAGGAGGAAACCACGCCTCTACCAAAACTGGCAGGGCAAGCTACTATACATAAACAAGCAGCAAACCAGTGGTGGGTTCCTCCCGGTTCCACCCAGTTCTGCCGAGCCGGTAGCAGTGACGATATGACATCACCGAACCAGTTCTGCCCCCCTGTCCCCCCCCCGCGTTATTCTTACCTTTTATTTGGCCCCATCCCCAATCTATTGCTGCCTCCTGAGTCCCAGCTGATCAGCTAGAAGGAAAAAAACTGTTTAAACTCTTGTCGAGGGGCTTCAAAGGGCCGCCCTACAGCTGATCAGTGTTAAAAGGCAGTGTGGTGGTGGACTGGTGCCTCCAAAAACAAATGAGTAGACCAGTAGCTGAGTTTCTGGCTGTTGTTATGTAATGCCAGGTCCGTAGTAAATAAGGGCCCCCTCATTTGTGATCTTATTCAGGAGGGGGGAGCAGACCTGGCAGGTATTACGGAGACCTGGTTGGGCCACAAGGGGGGTGTTCCCCTCGTGGATATGTGCCCACCAGGTTTCCGTGCATTCCATCAGCCGAGAGCTCAGGGCGGGGGGGGGGGTAGCGGTTATTATAAAGGAAGGTCTTGATCCGAGGGAGGCCACTGTACCTCAGATAGCCGGATGTGAGTCCCTCTTTGTGAAATGGGGTCGTGGGGTGCAGATGGGTTTGTTGGTCATGTATCTGGCTCCCTGCCACGTGGCAATGACCCTGCCCGAGCTTCTCAACGTTATAGCCGAAGTTGCGGTTGATACCCCCAGACTTCTGGTCATGGGGGATTTTAATCTGCCATCTATTGGCGAAACGTCTGAGGTAGCTCGGGAGTTCATGGCTTCCATGACGGCCATGGACCTGACTCAAGTAATTCATGGCCCTACTCACACGGGTAGACACACTCTGGACTTAGTTTTTATCTCTGGTCAGTGGTTGAGTGGCCTTGATTTAGGGGATATAGGTATTGAACCCTTGTCATGGTCTGACCACTCGTTCCTTCGACTTGACTTTCTGACCGCTACACCTCGTCGCAGGGAGGCGGAACCAACCAGGTGGTTCCGCCCCAGGCGCCTGATGGATCCAGATAGGTTCCAGATGGAGCTTGGGCCATTTCCTGGGACTCTGGCTCACGTCTCGGCTGGAGACCTAGTGGCTGCCTGGGATAGTGCGGCCGCTAGTGCTTTGGACCATGTCGTGCCTTTGTGGCCTCTGACCTGGCACCGAACTCGCTTAGCTCCTCAGTTTACCGAGGAGCTGAGGGAGATGAAGCGCCGGAAAAGAAGCCTAGAGAGTGGTTGGAGGGCCAGCCGATCCGAATCTGACCTGACACTAGTAAGGTCTTATATCAAGACCTATCTAGTAGCAATAAAAACGGCAAAATCTAATTATTTTGCCGCTCTTATCGCATCATCAGAGAATCGCCCAGCCACCCTGTTTAGGGTGACCCGCTCCCTCCTCCACCTGGAAGCGTGGGATGACCCCTTGCAGGGCCGAGCTGAGGATTTTGTACAGTATCTGTATGATAAGATCACTCAGATTCGGGAAGACTTGGCCGCTGACTGGGTTAGTTCAGACGAGATGACTGAGGCAGGTCTTGAGAGTGTTATCTGGGAGGAGTTCGATCCCGTGGCTCCCGAGGATGTGGAAGGATCTTGGGACGGCTGAACGCGACCACATGATTATTGGACCCATGTCCCTCCTGGTTGGTGCTGTCTTCCCAGGAGGTTACACGAGGCTGGCTCCAGAGGATTATCAACGCTTCTTTGAGTGAGGGGGTCTTACCGGCCGCCTTGAAAGAGGCAGTGGTGAGGCCCCTCCTCAAGAAGCCTTCTCTGGATCCGGCTATTTTGGCTAACTATCGTCCAGTCTCCAACCTTTGTTTTGTTGTGAAGGTTGTTGAGAGTGTGGTGGCGTGGCAGCTTCCCCAGTACCTGGATGAAGCTGTCTATTTAGACCCACTCCAGTCCAGTTTCAGGCCTGGGCACAGCACGGAAAAGAGCATTGGTCGCATTGGTGGATGATCTCTGGAGGGCTCAGGGGTAGGGGTTATTCCTCTATCCTGGTCCTGTTAGATCTCTCAGCGGCTTTTGATACCATTGACCATGGTATCATGTTGCACCAGCTGGAGGGACTGGGAGTGGGGGGCACCGTTTTGCGGTGGTTCTCCTCCTATCTCTCCGACCGGTCGCAATCTGTGTTGACAGGGAGGCAGCGGTCAACCCCGAGGCGCCTTGTTTGTGGGGTGCCACAAGGGTCGGTCCTCTCGCCACTCCTGTTCAACATTTATGTAAAGCCGCTGGGTGAGATCATCCGTGGTTTTGGGGTGGAGTTCCATCAGTACGCTGATGACACTGAGCTGTACATCTCCATCCCAGACCATCCCAACGATGCCTTGGAAGTGATGTCCCAGTGCCTGGAGGCCGTGCGGATCTGGATGGGGAGAAACAGGCTTCGACTCAACCCTTCCAAGACCGAGTGGCTGTGGCTGCTGGCATCCTGGTATAGCCAGCTGGTGCCATCACTGGCTATTGGGGGCGAATCATTGGCCCCCATGGAAAGGGCTCGCAACTTGGGTGTCCTCCTGGATGCACGGCTGTCTTTAGAAGAGCATACGACGGCCGTGCCAGGGGGGCTTTCTATCAGGTTCGCCTGATACGCCACTTGCGCCCCTTTCTAGATCGGGACTCCTTACGCACGGTCACTCAAGCACTCATCACTTTTCGTCTGGACTATTGTAACGCTCTCTACATGGGGCTCCCCTTGGGGTGCACCCGGAGGCTCCAACTGGTGCAGAATGCAGCCGCGCGGGGGATTATGGGAGCGACAGGACACTCCCATGTGACATCTCTCCTGCACACGCTGCATTGGCTCCCGGTGGACTTCCAGGTGCACTTCAAGGTGTTGGTGACCACCTTTAAAGCGCTCCATGGCTTAGGGCCGGGGTATTTACGGGACCGCCTTCTGCCACCAATTGCCTCTCACTGGCCGTTCGCTGCCACAGAGAGGGCCTCCTCAGGGTGCCGTCAGCCAGACAATGTCGGCTGGCGACCCCCCCGGGGGAGAGCCTTCTCTGTGGCAGCACCTACCCTATCTACCCCCAGAGATCCAAGTCATCCCAGACCTTCGGACTTTTCGTCGGGCCCTAAAAACCTACTTTTTTCAGTTGGCCGGGCTGGCCTGATCCTTTAATTGGTTTTAGTGTTTTATATTGATTGATTTTAATTGACATGTTTTAAATTTTGAGCCAAATTGTATTTAAATTATTTTAAAATGATTTTAACTTTTGTATTATGTTTTTTACCTGGCTGTTCACCGCCCTGAGTCTGTTAGGAGAAGGGCGGTATAAAAGTTAAATAAATAAATAAATAAATTCTCTTCTATTAGAATAAGATGTATCAAACCTTGAGGTTGAAAATCAGCTTTTAACATACAGTTGTACTCATAAATTTACATACCCTGGCAGAATTTTTGATTTCCTGGCCATTTTTCAGAGAATATGAATGAAAACACGAAAACCTTTCTTTCACTCATGGTTAGTGTTTGGCTGAAGCCATTTATTATCAATCAACTGTGTTTACTCTTTTTCAATCAAACTGACACCAGAAACTACCCAAATGACCCTGATCAAAAGTTTACATACCCTGGTGATTGTGGCCTAATATCATGCACACAGGTCGACACACAGGAGTATGAATGGCTATTACAGGTAACCATCCTCACCTGTGATCTGTTTGCATGTAATTAGTGTGTGTGTATAAAAGGTCAATGAGTTTCTGGCCTCCTGACAGACCCTTGCATCCTTCATCCAGTGCGGCACTGACGTTTCTGGATTCTGAGTCATGGGGAAAGCAAAAAAATTGTCAAAGGATCTGCGGGAAAAGGTAGTTGAACTGTATAAAACAGGAAAGGGATATAAAAAGATATCCAAGGAATTGAGAATGCCAATCAGCAGTGTTAAATAAATGTCTAACCCCACCCAGGTAAATGTTATCACCTCCCCACTTCCCATCATGCTTCCTTACCTTTGGCTCCTCCCACAATGTATATAAGGGGTCAACACGTGTTCTTCCAGTTGTTCCAGATGAGCACCTGAGAGGAAAAAGGGAGATCAGTGACTCTCTCTCCTCGATGAGGTCTAGCAACTTGATAAGATCAAAATAAAGGATTTAAGAATAGATTTCTTGACATCGTGAGTTATTGGGTTAGATCCTAAGCTTAACAAGCAGGGTTCAAACTCTAATCAAGAAGTGAAAAATGAGGGGTTCTGTTGAAACCAAACCACGGTCAGGTAGACCAACTAAACTTTCAGCCACAACTGCCAGGAAAATTGTTCCGGATTCAAAGAAAAACCCACAAATAACTTCAGGTGAAATACAGGACTCTCTGAAAACATGTGGTATGGCTGTTGCAAGATACACAATAAGGAGGCACTTGAAGAAAGATGGGCTGCATGGTCGAGTCGCCACAAAGTATCCTGCTTACAATACGCCATACAGTACAGAGACAAGCCTCAGACCTTCTGGCACAAAGTCATTTGGAGTGATGAGACCAAAATTGAGCTTTTCAGCCACAACCATAAACGCTACATTTGGAGAGGAGTCAACAAGGCCTATGATGAAAAATACATCATTCCTACTGTGAAACACGGAGGTGGATCGCTGATGTTTTGGGGATGTGTGAGCTACAAAGGCAAAGGAAATTTGGTCAGAATTGATGGCACAATGAATGCAGTATGTTACCAAAAGATACTGGAGGACAATTTGCATTCATCAGCCCAGAAGCTGTCCATGGGACGTACTTGGACATTCCAACAATGTCCAAGTACATTGTGGCAATGATCCTACACACAAGGCCAAGTCGACCTGTCATTGGCTACAGCAGAATAAAGTGAAGGTTCTGGAGTGGCCATCTCAATCTCCTGACCTCAATATCATTGAGCCACTCTGGGGAGATCTCAAATGTGCAGTTCATGCAAGACAGTCCAAGAATTTACAGGACCTGGAGGCTTTTTGCCAGGCAGAATGGGCAGCTTTACCATCTGAGAAGTTAAAGAGCCTCATCCACACATACCACAGAAGACTTCAAACTGTCATTGATGTTAATGGGGGCAATACACCATATTAAGAACTGGGGAATGTAAACTTGTAATCAGGGTCATTTGGGTAGTTTCTGTTGTCATTATGATTGAAAAAGAGTAAACAGTTGATTGATAATAAATGGCTTCAGCCAAACACTAACCATAAGTGAAAGAAAGGTTTTCATGTTATCATTCATATTCTCTGAAAAATGGGCAAGAAATCATAAATTCTGCCAAGGTATGTAAATTTATGAATACAACTGTATCATTTTCCTTCCTTCCCTCCATCCCTCCCAATGTAGATAACATTAGGAACAAATTTAAGTTCTTAGAATAACTTTCTTAGAAGGCAGTTTTGGACTCTCTATCATAGGTGATGCCTAGGTTTAGCTGAGCTCCATATGGAAGCTGTGGCAGGGTCTTGGCTTTGAAAAGTTTCAGTGTAAGCTGGTACATACTCAGGCCTTCTGGAGAAGGAGAAAGCAGAATTGCTGCCAGTCTTCTGGTCATCCAGAGTCACCTAAGCATCAGGACTATTTGCCTCTGAACCTCAGATATTTTATTAAAGAACCTGCTTGTATGCCACTCAGGGATCCAAGTAATAATAACCACAGAATAACAGAGTTGGAAGGGACCTTGGAGGTCTTCTAGTGCAACCCTCTGGTCAAGCAGGAAACCCTATATCATTTCAGACAAATGGCTCTTCTTAAAAGCCTCCAGGGACAGAGCATCCACAAGTTCTGAGGGCAAGACAGTCCATTGGTTAATTGTTCTAACTGTCCAGATATGTCCCCTTAATTCTAAGTTGCTTCTCTCCTTGATTAGTTTCCATCCATTGCTTCTTATCCTGCCACCTGTTTTGGAAAATAGGTTGACCCCCACATCTTTGTGGCAGTAAGTTTTTAAAGGCTCCAGTGAGGCTTCTCTGATCATTTTATTTCCATATCTGGATTTCATCTGATGTGCTTAATATCTGCACAACAAACTATTTTTAAAAGCTCAGGAATGGAGTTAAAATAGAATAGGCCAACCTTTCCCATTGTATAGGTATATTTACTATACAGCATAGCTGTAGAGACTTCTGTGGGGTCTGATATGTTTCTGATTTATTTCTTCCGATGGACTGAATTTTATAGCATTACATAATTTTACATTTGAGAAGTTTAGCCAATGGAAAAATGTTGGTGTATGTGTTTTATGTATGAGCTGTTTAAGTTTTATTAAATAATTGACTCATCCATTCTGCAGATGAAAGAGATATATGCCTGTGGAACTTTTTTTAGTACAGTAGTGGCCAAAATTGTGGAAACCTTTTGGGGAAAGTATATTTTTGTGATTTGATGGCTAATAACACCACTTTTTTGGGGGGGGGGAGTTTCAAGATAATCATATTCCACTGCTGGAATGGCCTGGGAATAGCCCAGACCTTAACCCAACTGAAAAGCTATGGAGCTGACTAAAGAAACATGTTAGTCAGAAGCACCCAGCAATAAAACCCAGTTAATAGAAGCAATCATTCAATCTTGGTTTCACATTATAACAGCTGCAGAACTAAGACTTGGTTCACTCCATGGGAGTGTAAGGCCGTTATTCATGGTAAAGGTTACCCAACTAAGCATTAACTGAAGTGATAATTTTTGAATATCTTTTTTTTTCTGTGGTGATAATTTTTGAATATCTTGTTTTTTCTACGTGTTTCATTTTTCTTCTTTATACTGTAACTGCTATTCTAATAGCAAATCCTTATAAAAGTTATTGCATTACATTCTTGATTAAATTATCTTTCCATTGATATATAATTTTATGGTACTACTCCAAAAAAAAGTGGTGTTATTAGCTAGTTTTAGAAAATACACTTTTCCCAAAAGGTTTCCACAATTTTGGCCACTACATTTGATCACAATAAAGATATGTTAAAACTTCAAATTAAAATGAATTGGTGCCAGAAAAAAATAGACACATTTGCCCTCCAACTTCCTTATGAATTGGATTTCCTATAGCCTTTTCCACAACCACTGTTCAAAATCATCATATATATTAGCATTTATATGCTCAGGAATGCCATGCATGCATAATCTTGGTAATCCTTATAAAGAAGCCTGCAAGATATTTTCCCCCTACTTGGGTGAAAATGAGACAGAACAGCAGGGCCATTCTAATTGTCCCCTGAAGTGATATCTCCAAACATTAAGGCTTAAGCTTTGCAGTTTCTCATGCAAAAGTTTTTCCTCTAATGCCACAGGTCAGGAAAATGTCAAAGAAATCACCCCAGCTGCATTACTGAAACTGATTCTTGTTGAGACTGACCATTCATTCAATCAACATCCTCAGTACCAGGTTTCCTGAAAGAGCAGACATAGATGGGGCGCCAAAGCCTCAGGCTACTGCAAAATGAAATGCAAAATTGCCTCTCCTTCAGGCATGGACTGAGCCCCTGAAACTATTTGCAAAAGGAGATGATTTTTTTTCCTGCCCCAATCTCTTGCATATCATGGGTGTTTATCTCCACCTCTTTCTTTGGCCCACACATACTAACACAGAGACAAGAACAGGAATAATCCATAGATAGAACCATTTACATTGCTGGGGTTTAGGTTATTGCTTTACCAAATGTTTGCCTTTTTTCCTTCCTTTCTTTTTTCCTTCTTCTCTCTCTCTTCCCTCCTCTACCTCTTGCTTCTGTAGAAAACTATGGTGAAATCCAGCCTCTGTGATTTGGAAGTCACTGAATTTTTGTGGGGTACAATCTTGAGGAGATCTCAGGGTCCATAAATAGCAGGGGAGGTACAGTTGTGATCAAAATTATTCAACCCCCAATGCTGTAAAGGGGTTTAGGGACTATAGTGTACATTTGTAATTGTATTCAGAATAAAATCCTACAAGGACGTTTTACAGAACCAAATGCAACTAAAATGACATCAATTGTTTTTGTAATACAGTAGTAAATGTTTCTTTTGTGGTTTCTTCATTGACACAATTATTCAACCCCTTAAAGACTACCACTCTGAAGAACAGAGGTTCATTCAGGTGTTTTCGATCAGGTATTGAAAACACCTGTGGATGTCACTGAGCAGCAATCAAGCATAATAAGCACCAATTAGGCAGCTTTAAAATGACTGTGATACTCAGCTCCTTCTAGACATTTACTGGTGTGGTTACAAACATGGTGAAGGCAAGAGAATGATCCAGGAAGACAAGAGAAGAGGTGATTTCTCTTCACAGGAAGGGCAATGGCTATAAGAAGATTGCAAAGATGTTAAACATACCAAGAGACACCATAGGAAGCATCATTCACAAATTCAAAGCAAAGGGCACTGTTGAAACGCTACCTGGTCGTGGCAGAAAGAAGATGCTGACTTCGACTGCTGTGCGCTACCTGAAGCGTAGAGTAGAGAAAAGTCCCCGTGTGACTGCTGAGGAACTGAGAAAAGATTTGTCAGATGTGGGTACTGAAATTTCAGCTCAGACAATAAGGCGCACACTGCGTAATGAAGGCCTCCATGCCAGAACTCCCAGGCGCACCCCCTTGCTGTCTCCAAAGAATAAGAAGAGTCGACTGCAGTATGCCAAAAGTCATGTGCACAAACCACAAAAGTTGTGGGATAGTGTTCTGTGGACTGATGAAACAAAATTAGAACTGTTTGGGCCCATGGATCAACGCTATGTTTGGAGGAGGAAGAACAAGGCCTATGAAGAAAAGAACACCTTGCCTACTGTGAAGCATGGCGGAGGGTCAATCATGCTTTGGGGCTGTTTTGCTTCTGCAGGTACAGGGAAGCTTCAGCGTGTGCAAGGTACCATGAATTCTCTTCAGTACCAGGAGATATTGGATGAAAATGTGATGCAGTCCGTCACAAACCTGAGGCTTGGGAGACGTTGGACCTTTCAACAGGACAATGATCCCAAGCATACCTCCAAGTCCACTAGAGCATGGTTGCAGAGGAAAGGCTGGAACATTTTGGAGTGGCCATCACAGTCACCAGACTTAAATCCGATTGAGAACCTCTAGTAGGACTTAAAGAAAGCAGTTGCAGTGCGCAAGCCTAAGAATGTGACTGAACTGGAGGCTTTTGCCCATGAAGAATGGGCAAAGATACCCGTAGATCGCTGCAAGACACTTGTGTCAAGCTATGCTTCACGTTTAAAAGCTGTTATAACTGTAAAAAGATGTTGTACTAAGTACTAAGATTGAATGTCACTTGGGGGTTGAATAAAACTGATAATGATGTGAGCACAGAAACGATATTTGTGGTTATTTCATTATAAATGTTATGTTATATTTGTCTGACCTACAAGTGTCTCTTTGATGTAAATGTAAGCAAGATGACTGAATGATCAAAATCAATGTCAAACTGGCCAAAACACTCAATTTCAGTGGGGGTTGAATAATTTTGATCACAACTGTATATAAAGCTTGCTACCCTTTGCAGCAAGAAGATGAGCAAGAGAAAACAATTATCTTTATAATAAGTGGTTAAATAGAGGTAACTATATTGGAACTGCCTTTAAATTCATTGTATGTTATATTCACACACACACACACACACTTTCTCTGCCTTACTTACTGCCTTAATTTCTCCTAATGTTATCAACTGTGAGAGAGTTTACCCTGCGACAGAGTGGCTTAAAAGCCACCACTTAACAAGACCAATCACCATAGAGATTGGTATTGCTTTCATTCAGGAGCTCAAGAGTGCACATATAGCAGTGCATCCTCCTCCTGTTTTACAGAATAGCAGCCTGTTGAAGTAAACTGATCTGAGGGAATGCCTGACTCCAAATCCCCAACATTTGATTTTAGCTTGCCTTTATTATTGTATAAGTAATTCAAGTTGGCAAACATACATAATATTTCTCCACTTTTCCCAACAACTCTTTGAGGTGGTTTGGGCTGAAAGAGTGTGACAGGCCCAAGATCACCCAGCTGCTTCCCTGCTTAAGGTGGGACTGGAACTCACAGTCTCCTGGTTTCTGGACCTGCACCTTAACCACTGCTGAATTTGGACTAAAACCTGCCTCCCTTTCTACACTACACTACACTATGCTTCATTATACTAATGTGAGACAATGGCTAAGCTGAGGAAGTTGGAGCCCTCATCTTAAAATTGTATTTTACATTTTTGTCCTTTCTGGCTAGTGAAGTACTGGATCTGCTAAGTACTAAAAATAATACAGTATCTGCTTCTCTGCAGATGAAATAAGATTCTTGGTATCATCAGAAAGTAATCTTTGCAAATGATTGTTTTTCATCTGACAGATTATCCTTGAGCCATATAATGGAAAAGAGGGAATAAAGTTTCAGTTGCAGGCAACCTTGGATTATTTTGATTAATTAAATCAATTTCAATCTGATTTCCAGTCTGTTTTAGAAATGGAAAATAGATATATCAGATATATATTCCTTATATCAGGAAATAAATGGTTGGAGTGGAGAGCTATAATTTTGTGTTGAAAAGTATCACCTCTTAGTAGCTTCCAGCACTAACAACCATGGCACCCATCTTGTTGAACAGGCTTTAAAGTGTAATGTTATGATAGCTCTAATAATTTCTGAAAACAAAGCAAGAAAATAGCACAGTGGGTGGATTTATATTCCACTTGTAGCTTTTGAAATGTCTTGGGTTTTTATTTTGTCCACTGTTTTAATTTACATAAAATTTGTTTAGAAAATTTATATGGTGGGCCAACTCACTCTCAGTACTTGTTCATTTTAACCATGTAGTCATTGTAGACAAACTGAAAAATGTCTGAGGGCAGATTTGAGTAGTTGATACTCAAGAGACTAGATACTATATGATCAATTTTGTTATAAATTTTAGAGCTCACTCTAAACTCTGGGCAGATTACAATATTCCAAGAATAAAACAATACATGAATTCTAAACATCTCCCCTAAAACGGAACACCTGTGACAGCCAATTTGGTAGAGGAAGATCTTTTGATCATATGAGGGCATTTGCAAGTATCTGGGCCACATCAGTAAAGGCCAGATTACACTGAAGTATTAAGAGCTAGATGAATGTAGTATTTAAAAGTGTGGTCTTTGGCAAGTAAAATGTACTAAGATGTTGGGCTTGGACTAGATGGCCAAAGAAATGATTAATTTGGAACTAATCTCTCTCTCAGCACCAACTTTATTACAGAACGCATCCACCCAGATGGTTGTTTGTACAGATACTTACTGGTATATTATTTCATTTATATGTATCAAATAAATTGGTTGTATTGGGTGCTTTGACCCCGATTATCTGACTTTAGGCAAACTTTTTTAAAGTACACTGGTACCACATTGTTGCAATCAAAACTTTTTGTGCTTTCCATGCTTTTTGTATCCTGAACAGCCTAATGTATGGTAAATAAACTTAGCCGATAAAAACTTGGTGATAATTGATAGGGAAAGGATGAACAACTTTATTTTTATATCAAGTAACTATTGAAAACATAAATGCTGGAGCAAAACAAAAGTGGGCAATCTGTTCCCACAGGCAGAAAGGTAATAAACTGCTAGAGAAGAAAGTTATTAAAATAGCATATTTGTCGTTATTATTATTATTACTAATTATTATTATTATTATTATTCGCATTTCTATGCCGCCCAACTCCCTAGGGACTCTGGGCGGCTTACAGCAAAAAAACAATGCGAACAATATCCTGTAAACTTTTTTTAAAAGAACGTTAAAAACCCATATACTCCATTCCTTGGCCGGGTCTCGCAAGATCGCCGTATCGATCTGTCATGTAGGCAGTGAATGTTTCTATCTATGAAATTCCTCCTTCCCTATAGTGGAATCAGTGTGCAGTTCAAATTATTACTGTGTGCTCTTATTTCTCCCATTGCCATGGATCATCCCTAGACAAAGGCATGCTTTGGGCTAAAGAACTATTGTTACTTCCAGCGAGAAGATAGACTGGACTGGACTGTGAAATGTGCTAGTGCGAATAAGAAATGGATACGTTTATTCAATCTTTTATCAGTAAAATTCCCGTTTTGCAACTTTGACTAGAAAATAATTCAAAACCTTCTTCTGATTGTTTTCTAGCTTGTTTTTCCGTAGTAATGAAAGTGGGGGGGGGGAATACTCCACTCAATCTCTGCTTTAATACTTTTAAGATGGTGATCTCAATATTGTCTTGCTTCTGAATAGGCTTTTACAAGATTCCACTGGGACAATGAAGGTTTGTTGGTTTTGGCTTGTGTACTGCTTGACTAGCATTTATAAAGAGTTGGAGGGAGTAGTATCACTTTGCTTAAAAATTTGTTTTTGTTATGTCATTTCCCGACCATCCTTATGTTTTTTTACCATTTTTATTCAAATACTTCCAAGTTTCAAAAACGACCAGTCTATAATTTAGTCCCCACTTCAAAATGTTGATGTGGCATGTAATAGAAATCATTAAATACAATTATTCTTCAATCCAGTCACTCCAAAACAAAGGCAAAATAGAATGGAGTTGGAGCTGTGGTTGCTGCAATTACACAATTTAAATTCTAGCAGACAAAAATCCCTCAAGTTGAGGAACATGCTAAAGTTCTGCATATTGCTTAACTTTAAAATGAAGATTAATCGTGTTTTAAAGAATTAGTGACTAAAGGAAAGCAATGCTTCAAATATATGCACAGACTTCCAAAAGCATAGTTATTGGAAAAAATGTGGCCATTATTTCATCAAAATGAAGAGGAAGCTTCACTAGTGAAATTACTGGTTGACCTGTGCCAGAGTCCAGGCTGTAGAGTTGGGGTTGAGGAAATCATTTAGAGTAGAATAGGATTCTTTATTGTCCAAGCATGATTGGACACACAAGGAATTTTTATTTATTATTATTTTTTTATTTATTTGATTTTTATACCGCCCTTCTCCTTTCGGACTCAGGGCAGTGAACAGTCAAATAAAAACATTGTACACAAAAATTAAAATAGTTTAAAAGGAATTAAATGAAATTTTGGCCCATAATTTAAAACATTTCAATTTAAAATCAGAATGAACTTTAAAACCGACATGGAGTCAGGCCAGTCTAAAGAATTTAGAAATTGAAGGCAGGTAGCACACCACCTGTTTCCACTGGCCTGCATTATTTTCTTTTGAAAAAGCATTTGATTGGTAAGCTATGGCTCCCAGAGCTTTAATATGGTTACAGATTTTTGAAAATTGTCCTTATGTAGATTTATTCCCCTCTTCTCAATTGCTTTTGGAATGTTAGTCCAATGGTATAAGTTTACAAGGTTGGATAGTGTTGGTCTTTGACCTTCAGTAACCATAGTCTAGCCAACAGATTTATTGAGATTCTATGCCCAGTCCATCAAGATTATTATGGGACTCTACTATTGGCACTGGTGGAAAGAGATTTGACACTGAGGCACTGATAGACCTTCTCTAGCACAGCAATTCTACTCTATATAGAAACTCCTCAGAGATGCTCAGAGATTTATTTATTTTTTAAATCTACCCTTCCTGATAATGAAATGTCCAGAAAGATTATTGTTTG
>WNWU01013618.1:454143-495749 GCA_012654045.1 Ptyas mucosa
GCTTGTACAGAGATCTTCCCTAAGTTTTCTGTGGCTATTTTTTGCTGCCTTCCAGTTTTTTCTTATTAGAATTGTTTGCAATCATGCTTTTAGCTTCTCTTTTTTAAGGAATTGCAACCTACCTTGAACTTACCAGGTCATAGTCTTCCCATTATAGTGTGCTAAAATGTTGTTTTTACAATTTCAGCTAATTAGTGGTGATAGGAATTATAAGGACCTCGAATTCTTTACTGGTGGAGGAAGAATATGGGTTATAAGATTCACGCAGGCCCAAAATTTAAGAGAGAATTTTTATAAAATGTTTTATAGATGGCATTTGGATCCTAAAAAACTAGCCTGTATATATCCAAGTTTACAACCCAAATGCTGGAGATGTGAATGTGAAGATGCTACGTATTATCGTATATGGTGGACTTGTAAAAAAATTAAGGCTTTTTGGATAAAAATATGGTGGATACTTCAAAACATTTTAAAGAAAAAGATAAAATTTGCTCCACAGTTTTTTCTGTTGGGCATATTTACAGACTTTACGGTCATAGAGACTAAGTTGATTTTAAATTTAATAACAGCAGCTAGACTTTTGGTGGCACAGTACTGGAAGAAGGAAGAGTTACCTACTATTGAGGAATGGATTCTAAAAGTAGGGAATTTGGCAGATATAGCAAAAATTTCAGCATATCTGAAAGATCATTCAAATGAAAGATATGTATTGGAGTGGAGAAGATGGATTGACTATATTCAAAGCAGATATCGGACTAAAAAATTCCAAATAGCCTTTGAATGAAATATTTAATTTTTAGTTTATGATTATAGTTATTCGAACTATGTGGAGTTAAAGATTTAGCGAGAATTTGGAGTCTATAAAATGTTAGCTTATTTTAGCTTATGATTGTTAAATGCTTTACCCTGTATTTGCTCTGGGAAGTCCGGGGAGGGGGGAGGGGGATGGGTGAATGCGGGAGGGGGTGGGAAAGGGGGAGGGGGAGGGAAGGGTGGGAGAAAATGTTTGTACTTTTGAAAAAACTTTTTAAATAATAAAAAAACAATTTAAATTGGAAACTTCTTACTTTACAATGGGAAAATATGAAATTCAGCGATAAATTTGTAAATATGATAAAGAAAATATACTCATCTCAAACAGCAAAAATAACAATAAACGGAGCTATGACTGAACAATTTATAATAACAAAAGGAGTGAGACAGGGATGCCCTTTATCCCCTTTATTGTTCATACCATCTTTAGTATAATAGTATGATTCTAATTTCATTAGAAATTAGAAGAGACAAGGAAATAAAAGGACTGAAAATTTTAAAAAAAGGAATATAAACTTCAAACCTTTGCCGACGATTTGGTCTTCATCATAGAGCAGCCAATATCGACAGGACCCAAATTGTTATCACAAATAGAAGAATATGGGAACGTAGCAGGACTCAAAATTAACAGGCAAAAAACAAAGGCATTAACGAAGAATCTCACAAAACAACAAGAGAAAGAACTAGAAGACAGAATGGGTAAAATATCTAGGAATATGGCTAACAAACAAAGGATCATCAATTAGAGAAGATAATTACAACAAATTAACAAGACAGATAAAGAAAGATTTAGAAATTTGGAGCAAACTACAGTTACTATTTCGTGGGAAGATAGCCTCAATCAAAATGAACGTGCTACCAAGAACGTTATTTTTATTTCAAGTGATTCCGATAAAATTGGGGAAGAATTTTTTTTTAAGATTTTAACAAATTTATAGTGAATTACATTTGGCAGGGGAAGAAAGCAAGGATCAAAATAAAACATTTACAAAGAGAGCGAGAGAGGTGGGGGGGGGGGAGAGGATTAGCACTGCCAGACTGGGAAACATATTACAAAGCAACTTCATTGATATGGATTAAAGATTGGATGGAACTAAAAAACAAAAGAATATTGTATTAGAGGGGTATGATCTACAAAGAGGATGGCATGCTTTCTTGTGGGAGGGGAAAAGTAGACAGCACGGATATTTTCAAAGACATTTGATCAGGGAAGCATTGCTAGAGACATGGCACGGGATAAAATAGAAACATTTTGACAAAATTCCGGATGGCTATCTACTATGGAGGCACAAATCTACCCAAATGCTCTAGATATTGGCAAAATGAAAACTTACAAAGATTTGCTGAATAATCAAGGGGAATTAAGAACAAGACAGGAATTGAAAGAATTGGGTACAGACATTGATTGGTGGCCCTATATGCAAATAAAATCTAGATATAGGACAGATTTGGCACAATTTGGATTTCAAAAGGGAACATACGAATTAAATATAATTCTTCAGGGAACAGAGGATAAATTGATTTTAAAAACCCCTTTAATTATTTATTAAGATACAAATTGAAAGAAGAGGTAGTTAAAGAAAATATGATAATTTGGGCAAAAGTTTTTGGGTACAATATTGAATTAGATAAATGGGAGAAATTATGGAATATAAACTACAAACTAACAATGTTTGTATCCTATAAAGAAAATATGTATAAAATGTTTTATAGGTGGCATCTCCCACCTGCCAGATTGGCAAAGATGTTTCCAAATACTTCCCGCTTTGTTGGAAATGTAAACATCAAAAAGGAACTTATTATCACATGTGGTGGTCTTGCCAGAAGGCAAAACAATTTTGGCAAACAATTAAAATACAAATAGAAGAAATTATAAATCAACAAATAGAAATGAGGCTAGAAACTTTCTTACTGGGAATAATTACCGGGCCATATGAAAAAGAAATAAGATACTTAATTATTCACATATTGACTGCAGCACGAATATTTTTCGCCCAAAACTGGAAAAACAATGACATACCATCAGAAGACAAGGTGATTAGAAAAATTATGGAGTGTGCGGAAATGGATAAGATCACAAAGGAAATACAAGAAAAAGATGAAACAGAAGTCTGGGAGAAATGGTATAAATGGTTGGAAGAGAAAGAGGGAAAAGAAAAGAAGGGAACAAAAGAAAACTAAACAATGGTTTAATTAGGTGGCGAAATATGGAAACAAATGGGAAGATATAAATTGTGGAAAGGAAACTAGGTACCTGTTTATGTTAAATGTAAATAAAATATTTAGATTAAGAGAATATATATATATGATATACTAGAAATATATGTATAAAAGATAGATTAAGATAAGAAAATGTATAAATATAGATTACTGATTCGAAGATGTTGAAAAAAAGATGTAAATATCTGTTTTTGTTTGGTTTTTTTGTTTGTTGATTTGTTTGTATGTGTTTTTTTAAAAAATGTTCAATAAAATTATTTATTAAAAAAAAAGAATTAGGTCCAATATAGCTTTTCCTCTAGTTCCCTCCTCTACTTTTGGATGACCAAGTTGTCAGCTAAGTTGGTTAGGAATCTGTTCGATCTCCCACTCGCTGCAGAATTTGTCTCCCAGTTGATATCAGGGTAGGTAAAATCTCCCATTACTACTGTGGTATGTTTCCTAATACATTTGTTAATTGATTAGCAAAGAGTTCATGTATTTCTTCTGCTTGGTTGGGTGGCCTGTAGCATACACTTATAGCACTGTCATTTTTTGCCCTTTTATATTGATCCATATGGATTCTAGGAGGTTTCTATCCTTGGTTCCCTCTCTGGTCACTTCTTCTTTCCTCTTTCCTACTATTGCCACTCCACACCTTTTTCCTCTTCCATTAAATTGTGTCCAAACGAAGCTTCTTCAAGTCAGTAAAATATTTAGACCAGCTAATGATTTTTAAATATTGAAAGAGCTTTTTATTGTTCCAATTTAATGTTCTTCCATCTGTAGTTCTCAAAGGAAAATTTAGGAAGGTTCCCTGCACATAAAAATTGTCTCCCCTCCCCCCAGTTTCTAGCCTGTTGCATTAACTACTACACAAAACAGGCTATTACATAATCCTTAGAAAGTCTTCATCTTAACCTTTACATAAAATATTGCTCAATCCAGGTTTGAAAGCTCCTATTGCATGAAGATCCCAAAGAATATAATGGCTGCTAAATATGCTTTACTGGGATTTAAAACATGGGACCACTTAGTTAAGACTCAGAAAAATTAAGGAAAGATAAACAGTACAAATTTGTGACATTTTTCTCTTCTTCTGTTTGCTTCCTTATTCTTGACAATTTAAGAACTGGTTTACTAACATAAAGGTTATATCATGTATTTTCTATACTTTTTACTATTCTCATTTTTAGGGAATTAGGCTATGTAAAACTTTTAACAAAAGTTTATTTTATTAATACTGTTCTTAAGTAAGTAATTTCATAAAAATTGTGAAACGTGTTTGGATTGCATGGATGATTAGATTAGATTAGATTAGATTAGATTAGATTAGATTAGATTAGATTAGATTAACAGAGTTGGAAGGGACCTTGTAGGTCATCTAGTAAAAAAAAAACCCCGACCGCCGCCCACGCAGGAAATGCTACACCATTTCTGACAAATGGCAGTCCAATCTCTTCTTGAAAGCCTCCAGTGATGAAGCTCCCACAACTTCCGAAGGTAAGCTGTTCCATTGGTTGATTGTTCTCACTGTCAGAAAATTTCTCCTTATTTCTAGGTTGAATCTCTCCTTGATCAGTTTCGATCTATTTCCTTGTCTGGCCTTCAGATGCCTTGGAAAATAGCTTTGACCCCTTCCTCTCTATGGCAGCCCCTCTAATATTGGAACACTGCTATCATGTCTCCCCAGTCCTTTTCTTCACTAGACTACCATGCCATGGGTTTATTTCTTTTTTATTCTGTCTGGTTCTTGAAATTCTTACCATTCTTTATTCTTTTATTTTTGTCTCATATTGCATTTACCCTTATTTTTACTTGTGAATTGCTCAGTCATTAAATAATGCTTTTAATTCATAACTCATTTAGATTTTAGTATTATTTTTTATTTCTCTGCTTATATTTTCCCAAATTGCTCAAAGCCTGCAATAAAACTTTAATTAATAACACCAATTAGGGAGTATTAGAATTGTAGTTCTCTATTACTGTCTTTGGCTTTTAACCAAAATTTCCTAGCATCTTCCTCATTGATTTTGAGGCTGAATTGTAATTTATAATCTGAAAACTTTCAATTTCTGCCATTAAATCTATATCATAGATGCGTTAAGTGGCTTTCTGAGGCTATTGTAAGAATTTCAATAAGAGATCTAATTTTACCTTCAGCTGTAACAGAGGAATCTGTAAGAAAGGAGAAAGAAAAAAATGTTTCAAAGAAACAGAAAAACCTTCCAGTTCCTCTTTAAAGGCAATCAAAGAACTGCTACAATAAAGATTGGTGGGCTTGGTAGCTTCAATAAAAATTTTAATGACTTTCAGGGTTTCTTCATAAATTCACAGAAATACAGGTAGTCCTTGACTTATGACCACAACTGAGCCCAGAATGTTTCTAAGTGAGACAGTTTTGCCACAGTTAAGTGAATCACTGCAGTTATTAAATTAGTAACATGGTTGTTAAGAGAATCTGGCTTCCCATTGCTGTTAGTTGTCAGAAGGTCAAAAGAGGATCATATGACCCCAGGACACTGCAAACATCATAAATATGGCTCAGTTGCCAAGCATCTGAATTTTGATCACATGACCATGGGGATGCTGCAATGGTTGTGTGAAAAATGGTCATTGGTTAATTTTTTTCAACTTTCCTGATACTTATGTTTTAGTAGAGTTGTCCATAAGCAGCAGTCACATATAACAGAAAGCACTACTCACTATTTTATCAATGGCCTTAAATGCATCATCAAGCATCACAATCCACCACTTGATCCCCCCAAAAAACCATGAATATTAAATATGAAAATATTGTTATTTTAACAGTACTTCCTTTCCCCTTTTAAAAAATTTTTCATTTCATTTATTAGTGACATTCTGATTTTTCACAAATTTATTTTATTAAGAAAGGGCGTTGTCTTACCTGAACGCCCGTTCTGAGGGCCGAGGGGCCAGTGGTCATGAGAGGGTTAACTGCTGTATCTAGGCAGATCGAGTCAGACCGTTGGAAAACTCCTCCTCCTCCTCCTTGCTGTCTCCCAGCTTTCGGACGAGAGATGAGAAGTCTGACTATGCACCCAGAAATCTGTAATCAAGAAAAAAAGAGGAAAGGAAGTGGCCAGGCCCCCCGTACCCGCGGGAAAGGGACGGGGATGACCACTGGCCCCTCGGCCCTCAGAACGGGCGTTCAGGTAAGACAACGCCCTTTCTAAGGGAGCGAGGGGCCAGTGGTCATGAGAGGGACGTGCCAAAGCCCTCAACCTATTGGGCGGGACCCGTCGGGGACGAGTGGCCCTGGCCCGCACAGATCTGTTGAAGTACCCTACATCCAAAGGCCGCGTCTGCCAAAGCGAAACGATCGACCTTGTAGTGTCGGATAAATGGGGTCGGAGACGCCCAAGTGGCGGCCCGGCAAACCTCCTGGAGGGACGCTTGAGTAGCCCAAGCCACGGACGTGGCCGCCCTATGGGTGGAATGGGCGGTGATACGTCTCGGGGCAGGAAGAGATAGGGACTCATATGCCGAGGCGATAGTTGCCCGCAGCCAGCGACCTATAGTGGGAGAGGAGACCTTGGCTCCCATGGAAGCGGGCTGGAAGGAAACGAAGAGGGCCTCCGACCTGCGGAAGGAGGTTGTATGCCGTAAGTATATGCGTAGGGCGCGGCGGACATCCAGGGTGTGCCAAACCCGTTCCCTGGGGTGGGACGGGTGGGGACAAAAGTTAGGTAAAACCAACTCCTGGGATCGGTGGAAAGCGGAATTAACCTTGGGAATAAAGGTGGGGTCCAGGCGTAAAACGACCCTGTCTGGGTGGAAGACACAAAGGTCCGCCCTCGTGGACAAGGCCGCCAGCTCCGAAATCCGCTGTGCAGAGGTAATTGCTACGAGAAAGGACACCTTGTATGACAGGAAGCGAAGTCCCGCCGTGCGGAGCAGCTCGAAGGGAGCTCGTGTAAGAGCATCTAACACCTTCGGGAGGTCCCAAGTGGGATATCGAGGGACGGGAGCTGGACGAATGTTAGAAGCCCCCCTCAGGAACTGTCGAATCAGAGGGCGATGGGCCAGGGAATGTCGGGACCCCCAACAGAGGATAGAGGAGAGAGCAGCTACTTGCCTGCGTAAAGTGTTGGGAATCCAACCCCTTCTGTAGGAAAATCAGTACCTGTTTGGTGGATGCCGACCTCGGGTCCAGACCCCGTGACGTGCTCCACTGAGCGAATGAACGCCAGGTGGCCCCGTAGATCTGGATTGTTGTGGGTCGGCGAGCTGCCAAGATGGTGTCGACCACCGGACCGGGCAGATGGGACTCATTCAGGAGCTGCCGCTCAACCGCCAAGTGGTCAGTTGGAGCCATGCGGCATCCGGATGGCGAAGAGGGCCTTGATGCAGTATGCCTTGGGAGAGTGGAAGGCGCCATGGCGGTTGAATTGATAGAGCCTGAAGATCGGCAAACCAGGGTCGCCGCGGCCAGTGAGGAGCCACGAGTATTATCTCTGCTCTTTCCTCGAGGAGCTTCCGGACGACCCTGGGTAGGAGAGGAAGGGGGGGAAAGGCGTAGAGAAGGCCCCTCGGCCAATGGCAATGGAGAGCATCGACCGCCTCCGCTAGCGGGTCCGGGAACCTGGATATGAAGCGGTCCGTCTGTCGATTTCCTCGCGTCGCAAATAGATCCACCGATGGCGTTCCGAAACGGTGGCTTATCTGGTGGAAGAGCGACGGGTCGAGCTGCCACTCGCCGTGGTCCAACGGGGCGCGGCTCAGCCAGTCGGCCTGGGCATTGGCTAGGCCGGAGATGTGGGATGCTCGTAAGGACCGCAGGTTGGCCTCCGCCCAGGTTCCCAAGTTCTCGGCCTCCGCCATGAGACGGCGTGAGTGGGTCCCTCTGAGGCGGTTCACGTGGGCCTTGGCAGCTACATTGTCCGTGCGGACGATCACGTGGCGGTCCTTCACCTCGTTCTCGAAAACCCGGAGGGCGAGGTGGATAGCCCGAAGCTCCAGCCAGTTTATGGGAGCGATCTGAGTCGGACCAGAGTCCCTGGGCCATGCGATTGTGTATGTGCGCTCCCCAGCCCAGCAGGCTGGCATCTGTAGTTAAAACGACCTGGCTGGACTCCCGGAATTCCCTCCCCTCGGAGAGTGCTGTGGAGGACCACCAATGGAGGGACTTGAGGACAGACGAGTTAAGGTGAACAATTTGGTAGGAGGCCGAAATACGGGACCGTTGATACGGGAGAAGAAACCACTGCAGGGGCCTGCAGTGGAGACGGGCCCATGGTACGATGCCGATGCAGGATACCATCTTTCCCAGGAGACGGGAAAGGGTCGCCAGGGAAATCGGGTTTCCCTGAGAGACGGCCCTGACCAGGGACCACAGGCTGGTCAGGCGTTCCCCGGAGAGGTAGACCCTGCACTCCACCGTATCAATGATGGTCCCAAGGTGTTGGATGCGGGTCGTGGGTACCAGATGGCTCTTTTCTCTGTTGATCGAGAACCCGTGAGCCGTCAGGACCTGGAGGGTGGAGTCCAGATCCCGAAGCGCCCCAGCCTCCGAGCTCGACTGGATAAGGAGGTCATCAAGGTAGCATTGGATACGCACCGGTGTAGCTCGGAGGTGAGCCGCAAGAGCGGCCATCAATTTAGTAAACACTTGGGGGGCCGAGGAGAGGCCAAATGGGAGGGCGTGATACTGGTAGTGGCGACCCGCATAACAAAACCGGAGGAATTTAGAGTAAGCCGGATGAATGGGGACATGCAAATAGGCCTCCGTCAAGTCAATGGACGAGAGGAAGTCCCCTACCCTGATACCCTCCAGGATGGATTGGAGGGACTGCATCTTGAACCGCCGGTAGATAATCCAGCGGTTCAGAGACTTGAGGTCTAGGATGGCTCTCCAGCCCCCCGAGGATTTCTGAACTACGAACAGGCGGGAATAAAAGCCCTGTCCGTGTTCCTCCTGTGGGACAGGCATGATGGCCCGGATGCTTAGGAGATGTTGAATGGCCTCCCCCAGCCGGAGCCGTTTCTGCCGATCCTGAGCAATGGGGCATCGGAGAAATCTGTCGGGAGCAGTGGAGAGCAATTCGAGGGAGAGGCCCCACCTAACCGTCTCCCTGACCCAAGTGTCCGTTGAGGTAGCTTCCCATTGGCCGGCAAAGAAGGCCAGGCGGCCCCCAATGGGAAGCTCGGACGTGCAGCTAACGGGACCTGCGGGAGGGGCGCCCCCGGCCCCCACGGAAGGGGCGCTTGAAGTTGCCTCTTTGGGACTGGAAGGCCTGGCGATCTGGAGGTCGGGAACGATAGGAGAACCCCCTGGACCGAGCCCCCCCCCAGCAGAATCGAAGGATCGAAAGGAACGATACTGGCCTGAAGAGGACCTCTGGTCAGACCTCCTGGAAACATTGGGAAGGATACGTCTCTTATCCTTGGTCTCTATGAGGAGAGGTTCTAAGGTGGGGCAAAATAAGGAAGGACCTTCGAAGGGTAAAGAAGCCAAACGCCACTTCGATTTTGCATCCGCCTGCCAATTGCGGAGCCATAGAAGCCTGTGGGAGGTTACTGTGGACCCAATTGCCTTAGCCACGAAGCGGGAGGTGTTAAGTGTCGCATCCGCGGAGAATTCTAAGATGGCTAATATCTTATTGAGGTCCTGGTGGGACCTAGTATCCGAGACAGGGAACCTGTCCTGCAATTGGCGGAGCCACAGAATTGCTGCCCTATTAAAAAATGAGGCTGCCATTGCCGATTTAACTGCCCAGGCCGAAGCCAGGTGGGATTTGACCAGGGATTGTTCAAGCCTCTTGTCCTCTGGTCGGAGGTTGTCTTCTGGGGGGCCCGCCAGGTTGGAAGGGGTCGCCAGGGCCGCCACCGGAGGATCCACAGTAGGAGACTGTAGGAGATTAGATAACTCCGGGGCCAGATTATAGAGGCGTCTGTCTAGCTGGTTGGGGTTAGGCCCCGAAGCAGGGGAAGACCATTGTTTTTTCAAAACCTCCCTAAACAGTCTAGGTCCCGGCACTTCTTCAGTCTCAATCACAGGTTCCTCAAAGAGGGGCACCGAGGTGCTAGGGACTTCCCCTTGGGGAACTGTGGCAGCAGAGGACCCTAACCCCGTGGTTATTTTTGCCTTATGGAGGAGGGAGCGAAATAACTGTGGTTTGAATAGACCCACGAACGAGGGTTGATCGGGGGCTAAATCGTCATCCTCGGAGAGATCCCCCTCCCGGACCTCTTCTCCCGCTAATGATGGATTGGCCGTGGAAGGGGGAGAGGCTACGGCAGATCTGGCCGTGACAGGATCTACGTCAAGAATGGAACCTTCCACCTTGATCTGGGAGCAGGCACAGCCCGAGACCCACGAGGAGGTCCGGCGCTGCAGTTCTGCCTGAACCCCTTTTTGGATAGCGGCCTGGATAAATTGGATCAAATGGGGCGGTATAGTGGGCTCAGGTGTATCCACCCCTCCCGAAGGAGCTTGTTTAGTAAGCAAGGCTTGGTTAGGGTCCGAGGCCTTAGGAGTAGAAGCCTCAGATTGAGGGCAAAACAGAGCGTCCCGCACCTCCCCTTGTGGGGGGGGGACGTATTCCCCTCCATCGGGTGACAAAGGGGGAGCTGCCGAAAGCGGCTCCGCCGGCCCCTCTGGAGCATTAGAAGGGGGCGCGGAGGGCGCCAGATTTAGGTTATAGGGGCCCGGGGCAGGACAGGAAGGGAGCTCCCTAATGGAGGCCTCCCTGATGGCCTTTTGTATGGACCGCTCTATGGCCTGATGCAGGTGCAGTTCCTCCTTTGCCCGAGCGACTGTCGCCTTATCCTCCTTTGAGGAGGTCTTTTTTGTTTTCTTTGCCAGCGCCGGAGTTGGCGAGCTGGCGGCCGCATCCTCTGAAGCCTGGCGCTTCGTAGACTTAGATTGGTGAGCAGCCATGTTGAGCCCCGAAGTTAGCAATTAAATTTGTAGCTGCTCACCCAATGTGATGATAAGGCTGTCACGTGGCTGCAATGCTGGAGAGGCGACTGATTCCCAGCTGAGCCTGGATAGCGTGTGGGGGAAAACCCCCAGGGACGCTCCGATAATTGCCTCGTAGAGGAGAGGCAAGGGCGGCGAATGCTGGTTAGCTCAGAGCCGTGGGAAGGCCTGTTGCCCGGGAAGCCCTTGAGGCAGCAAGATGGGGGCCAATTAATCGCCCAGGCAACCCCGTCATCTGAATAATCCACTGCTGCACGCTCGCCTCAGAAGAGCGGCGGCTGAAGGCTGGAGGCAGGGAAACCCCCCGAAGCTGCCGATAATTGCCCGATGACGCGGGCAGGCGGCCAGACGCTCGGCGGGAGAGCCCCCGGCGTCGCACTCACGCTGTTGAGCCGAGCGCTGAGTGAGGTGCCTTCGGTGAGCGGGAAAAGCCCAGCTTGCCGGTTGCCGCCCGAAATCAAGCCGCCAGAGGGTGAGAGCCTTGATAATTAGGCTCCAGCAACGGGTTTGGACGTGAGCCTGTCACGTTGCAGAGGGGAGGGGCTCAACCGAGGGAGCCTCAATCCCCTGGACCCGGAGGTCCTCAGCGGGCTCGGACCGAAGCCCTTCTCGCTGTTGCACCTCGCCCACAAAAATTGAAGAAATTTATATTTTTTACCAATTGGAAGTACTGTCAATAGAAGCCAAAGTCAGAGAAATTCTGGGTGCGTGCGATCTGGACAGATCGAGTCAGAAAGCTGGGGGACAGCAAGGAGGAGGCGGAGTTTTCCAACGGTCTGACTCGATCTGCCTAGATACAGCAGTTAACCCTCTCATGACCACTGGCCCCTCGCTCCCTTAGAAAATCTTGTTCAGGGTAGATTAATAACTGTGTCCTATCAATAGAGAATCTGGACTCATGGCAGGGAGCTCTGTTTTAACTACCCACTCATGTAATGCTTACTCTCCTCTCCAGACACCCAATTTTGAAAGACCCCATGCCAGGAGGCCAGGAAGCTATTCCAGATTCTAGTAAAGGATTTGTGCTTACCTATCTCTCCAGGCTTGTATAAGGCCTTGCTGAGTTGTATAAGATCCCAGGAAGAAGCTTTCTTGAGTAGCACTTTCTTCTGGGCCTCAAAGATCACAGTGCTGCCCTTTCGAATTAGAATATGCACTTTGGCTATTGCTTCTTCCTACATCAGACAGAGCAGAGCAGGTTTTCTTAATGGGATGACTAAGAACAGAAAAGTACTCAGTTCTCTACTTGCCTCTCACAGCTGGGTCTCAAACTACAGATGCAGGCACCTACAAGTACTCCAGGACTGCCATTAAAATAAGATAAAAAAACAGCATTGCATCCTCAGAACACAAGCTTTCACACACTTATGTGATGTCACAGCATCACCATTTGACACCAGTACACACATGGGCACACCCAAAATGGTCTTTCTCCTGAATATCTTTGTTCCATTTTCTCCCTCCTTTTGGACTTTTTTCATGTTCTTTAATCATGCTAATCCTTCCATAGCCAGAGGGATGCCAGTTGGAGATTACTGGAATTAAAAGAGAACTTTCTAATGAGGGGAATAACTGAATTAGAAAAAAAGAGGATTGTTAGGTGAGACAAAACTTACACCATAATAAGTCCTGCTTGTGGAAACAAAGCTTGGGGCCTGAAGGGAAAAAAAAACAGTTTAACAGAGTCTTTTAAATGTACCCACACGCCATCACAATAAATAGACTACAAGTTGCATATATGCTACTTTCCTAAGATTTTTTTTTTAATTTGATTTATATGCCGCCCTTCTCTGGAGACTCAGGGCGGCTTACAATGCGCTAAGCAATAGCCTTCATACTTTTGTATATTTACAAAGTCAGCTTATTGCCCCCACAAACTAGGTCCTCAATTTACCTACCTTAGAAAGGATGGAAGGCTGAGTCAACCTTGAGCCTTGGTGAGATTCGAATCTGCAATAATTGCAGGCAGCTGATGTTAATAACAGGGCTTTAGACCACTGTACTATCCAAGGCTCTTGGATTGTAATCCAAGATATGTTTACTCAGTGTCTAAATTGACATACCAGTTGATGTACTAAGTTAAAGCTATGGTTTAGTTAATTCTGTTCTGTTGACTAAACTATAGTTGGTTGTTGGCTTATACTATGTTAAAAGGATACCACATTATGGTTTCCCATGTTGTATGAATCCAAAAACAGCCAGTCAGAGAAAATCCTTCACAACTGAACATTAATCACATTTAAACTGTATGCTGATCAATGTTGCTTAATTTTTCTTTCAGACTTCAAATGAATCACAATTTATTAATATGATATATCAGTATAAGTATGCACAAGCTAATAAATATTGCTGAGTTCAAAACTTATTTGTAAGACACATATAAATTATAATCAAACATTCTTAAAAAAAATTAGGGTCTAAGGATGTAGGTCAGGTGGCTGTGTGATTTATTAATGTCAATATATTTATATTCTAAATACTTGTTCCTTTGAAGATGGAGACAATAATTTTTATTGTGCAATGGCTATGCCTTACTCCCTGAATTTGACATAAATTCCATTAACAGTTATTCATTATCCTCCCTTCATATACCTTTCCCATCATTTTTCTGACCATAGAATATCTATTAAGGGGAACAATATTGGAATTTTTGCAGAGTTTCTGGAGGTGAAGAAATAAAACATATTCTATGCTCCCTCTAGGAAAAACAGATGATATATTGTACTTGTCCTTCCTATTTTTTAAACAACAACAACACTTTTTCTATTTTATGGACTTTTTTTCCTTGCATGCCAGCACCAGTCTGAAAGCTTGGAAGAATAAACCTCTGGTCCTGGTGACCAACTCAGATTGGATCCTTTTTTTCCCTTCTACTTTTAAAATCCCTCTAATTTCATTTACTGTCTCTGTTCTGTAACAATTTGCATTTCCCAGATATTTTCAGAGTCAGTACAGTTAAAGCAACTGCAATTATTCTCTTATCAATGAAGATTCTCAACAACTGCTGAAGACAAATTCAGCATCAGGTACCACCTCTCAATAACAGTTGCAGAAAGATATAAGCAGAGGGATGGTCTTGTTGAAGGCTTCCCAAACACATCAGAGGGCTATTAGATTGGTCTCTTCTTCTAGAACCTTATTTCTCAACCCTGGCAACTTTAAGATGCACACTGGATAGGGAATTGTGAGCAGCTTCAAGGCTGCAAGGTTATCTTATCACATGATAAATTTTGCTAATCTGATAGAAGCAGGGAGGTGATGGTTACAACAAATCCAGTTCTTCAGGACTACAATGAAAGCCCTGCCTATGCCCTTCCAAGCTATTTTTTTTTCTGGTTAAGAAGTTGAGCACTTTCTACGGAGCAACTTGCCTGGAAGTGGATACATTCAAAGGTTCCTGGTGCTTCCACGTCCTTCTCTGCTAAGGTGTGGTTCTGATTCTTCAACTCCAAGGTCACCAGCAGATAGTTAGTCTCTTCGAGGGAGTGTAATAATATGCAGAACTTTTCCACATTGGGATGATCAATTATGGCTGGGAAAACCCCCAGGTAATGACTGGAAGGTAAGAAAAAGGGTTTATCTCATTCGCCTGGAGGTATTTCAGACTTGGCAAGTTCAAGAATGTAACATTTCCAGCCAACTTAAATTAGGTTATATCATTTTCTCCTTATTTTCTCACTAATCCTTAGTCTTTGATAAAGACTTTTATCTTAGTATTCATTAAAATATTTGTCAGTGGAAAAACTCAATTTCCCTCATTAATACAAATCTGACTATCAGGCATGGTGATACACTTGTCAGCTGGTCCTTGCAAGTACAACTGCATCGATGCCTACAAAAACCCCTAGTGTTTCTTCTATTTTGGTCAACTTAATTTATCAGCGCTATTCTTTCAGAAATAATCTGACACTTTTTAAAGAGTGGCAAATTTGAGTAATCTAATCTGCACTTTCTCTTTCTTTCCTTGCATGCAGAAATTATGACCTCTTCCAGGGTAGTGCAAATCCAGTCCCTGTCTGCATTTCCAGTCTCCACTCCAGAAATATTGTTTTCCTTCCCAAGCCATCTCAAACACTTCTGACCAGTTGGTCTATTGTGCTTCCCTTAAGGTTTGCAGAAGACTCAGCCACTGTTTTTATTTTACAGACAAACCTGTGGGATAGATAAGGACATTCTGGAAATGAATATTAAGCTGAGATTAGTAAATCAGATGGAACAAAGAGTCAAACAGATGTGGTCCTAGACATTATTCAGTCTGCCCCTAAAACTTCACTTTGGGAATTCTGAACTAAAATCATTCACATATATTAAAAATTATTGCTCTTATTAATGAATTTGCACTCATATTCCTCCACGAAATTGAGCAAAGAAAAAAATTTTTTTTAAATCTTACGGATCTGAAATGACCAAAGCTGATTGTGACAGCAAAGCCAGAATCCAAAGTAGGATGGCTGTCCGCATGACTTGTCCTATCATAGGCAGCAGAAGTTAAATCCAATTCCAATGTCTGGTGTCTGGCTGCAGATACTTAAATACTCTTCTAGAGACCCTGTTCCAAAGTGCATATGTACTCTGAACTGAATGAACTTCACTTTCCAAGGTCAGTGATCCCCATATTCACCTTTTTCCTTCTCTGTACATAGTTAAGCAATATGCATCCACAAATCAACTCCCATCATTCCCTGACACGAGATATTACTCAGAGAGAGACAGTTTGACTGCTACCAAACTCTTTTGTCACTGCAGCTAAGGAATGTAATGAAGCATGAACTTGAGATATATTTCAGCAGAATCAGGAACAGGACATCAAAGAAATACAGAATGACAGAGTTGGAAGGGACCTTGGAGGTCTTCTAGACCAACACCACCCCCAAGCAGGAGACCCTATATTCTGGACAAATGACTGTCCAATCTCTTCTTAAAAACCTCCAGTGATAATCACCCACAACTTCTGGAGGCAAGGAGTTCCACTGATTGTTTTCACTGTCAGGAAATTTCTCCTTAGTTCTAAGTTGCTTCTCTCATTGATTAGTTTCCATCTATTGTTTCTTGTCTTTATAGAATATGTTCTCTCCCACTTCTTTGGGACAGGCTCTCAAATATTGAAAGAAACAGGAATGAATAACAGAAATTGCTGAATCTTGACTCCATTAATTCTGCTCAAGGAATTGTGAGATTTGCAGTCCAGCCATATCTGTAAAATGGTACATTGCCAGCTTTGCAGATGAGGTTTCCTAATGTCAATTTATTAGTAAAACTGCACACAAAATACCTAAACAGCACTGTTCAGTTGCTATCCATCAATGGGCAGCTTCAAGGTTGCAGTAGCTATTCTTTTTTGTCTTTATGCAAAATCTGGACTAGTCAGAACTTCAGAATAGCTTCACCCTGGCAAAAAAGGTTTATGAATTTTATTCCTGAGAGTAAATACCCAACAATCTCCTACTAGCTCTAGACTGCATGACCACTTGCAAAAGGCTAGTCCAAAGTATCTGAAGATTTACTGTGTTATCAAGATAATGTTTGGCTTGGGATGAAAAGAAAACAGCAAGGGCTAGGAGAATTCAACACAGTCACCATAGTTGACTCTTCTCACAATATGCACCAACAGAGGAAAGGTTGCTCTTTTTTTCAATTGACTGAAATTCAGTTGCTATGTGTAGATCATTGTGCATATATGTTATGCCACAGATCTAAAGTGAACTTTATACATGCTGGAAAAGTCAATTAAAACCCAGGGGAGGATACTGTGAGTTAGTGACCGGAAAACCTATCAACATCAAAAGGAGCATCAGTAGGGAATGAATAAAAGCTTGAGTTTTGAACTCTGAACTCTGAATGCTTTAGGACCAAAGTTAGAATAAGGACAAGATTTCCTTTGGAGGAAGAACAGATTATAAACATCAGGAAGCAGGGATGGGAGAAAAACACTCGTTTTTATGAAATCAAATAAACTTTGAAATATACCAAAATTGTAAAATACAAGTCTCATTAATATCATCTTCATTATCAATTAATGTCTCCCTTTCTTTCTATTTTTTCAACAACATTGTGAAAAAGCACACACAAAAAAATCTAGGAATACAATCAATATTAAAGTCAAACATAGAAATAAATGAATAATTACAAACTTGTTATACGATGTGTGTGTGTGTGTTTTGCCATCTTCCTAAAGATTGTGAAACTGGGGACCAAACATATCTCCCTATGAAGATCTCTCATCTAGCTTCAGGCATTAGTCATCTATCAATCATCAATTGAAGATGGCTTATCTTAAATTACCGTATTTTCCGGCGTATAAGATGACTTTTTAACACAGGAAAATCATCTCAAAAGTCAGGGTCGCTTATACACCGGGTATAAGCCTACCGACGCTCCAACTTCCCCAGCTGACCCCCAGTGATGGCGAGCCCCAGCTGTCTGGGGAAGTCGGAGCATCAGTAATATCCACCTGGATGCCTGGGACGATGGGAGAAGCTCCACGCAGCAACCAGCTGGGTCCAGCATTCAGTGGCATGCAGCCTTGATGAGATTGGCACAGCTTCCCAAATCTGAGTTGCCGGTGCTGACCGATGACGCTATGGGAGTGCCGACAACATTGAGGGGAAGCTGTGCCGATCTCGTCAAGGCTGCATGCCGCTGAATGCTGGACCCAGCTGGTTGCTGAGCAGAGACAGCTGGGGCTCGCCATCACTGGGGGTCAGCTGGGGAAGTTGGCGCATCGGTAATATCCATCTGGATGCCTGGGACGGTAGGGGAAGCTCCGTGCAGCTGGGTCCAGCATTCAGCGGCATGCAGCCTTGACGAGCTCGGCACAGCTTCCCCTCAATGTTGTCGGCACTCCCGTAGCATCATCGGTCAGCACCGGCAACTCAGATTCAGGAAGCTGTGCTGATCTCGTCAAGGCTGCATGCCACTGAATGCTGGACCCAGCTGGTTGCTGAGCAGAGCTTCCCCCACTGTCCCAGGCATCCAGGTGGATATTACCGACACTCCGACTTCCCCAGCTGACCCCCAGTGATGGCGAGCCCCAGCTGTCTGAGGAAGTCGGAACGTTCAGTATTGTATACCACCTGTAAATACATTCCCTTTCTTCCCTTCTAGAAAACAGGGACCATAACAATTTTTTAAACCAACAGTTCACTTGTAATATTATTTTCAATTCCAATGACTTAAATAATTTTTGGGATGTTCTGGGCTCTGCAGGTAATGCTAAGCCCATCTATTGCAAATGAATAGATGCAATGAAGGTAATTTCCAAGAAAATATATTTTGTAAGCAATTAAATACATTTTGTTGGAAATTACCTCCACCGGATAATCTTCATCTCAATTTTAGAATCCTAAACCTAAAACAAATTCGTTGGACATAAATAATTTTGTCAATAAAACTTAATACAATGCGAATATAAACTATTTTTATATTCGCATATAAATATGTATTATATACTATATACAGTTGTGGTCAAACTTATTCAACCCCCAATGCTGTAAGGGGGTTTAGGGACTATAGTGTACATTTGTAATTGTATTCAGAATGAAATCCTACAAGGACGTTTTACAGAACCAAATGCAACTAAAATGACATCAATTGTTTTTGTAATACAGTAGTAAATGTTTCTTTTGTGGTTTCTTCATTGACACAATTATTCAACCCCTTAAAGACTACCACTCTGAAGAACAGAGGTTCATTCAGGTGTTTTCGATCAGGTATTGAAAACACCTGTGGATGTCACTGAGCAGCAATCAAGCATAATAAGCACCAATTAGGCAGCTTTAAAATGACTGTGATACTCAGCTCCTTCTAGACATTTACTGGTGTGGTTACAAACATGGTGAAGGCAAGAGAATGGTCCAGGAAGACAAGAGAAGAGGTGATTTCTCTTCACAGGAAGGGCAATGGCTATAAGAAGATTGCAAAGATGTTAAACATACCAAGAGACACCATAGGAAGCATCATTCGCAAATTCAAAGCAAAGGGCACTGTTGAAACGCTACCTGGTCGTGGCAGAAAGAAGATGTTGACTGCTGTGCGCTACCTGAAGCGTAGAGTGGAGAAAAGTCCCCGTGTGACTGCTGAGGAACTGAGAAAAGATTTGTCAGATGTGGGTACTGAAGTTTCAGCTCAGACAATAAGGCGCACACTGCATAATGAAGGCCTCCATGCCAGAACTCCCAGGCGCACCCCCTTGCTGTCTCCAAAGAATAAGAAGAGTCGACTGCAGTATGCCAAACGTCATGTGGACAAACCACAAAAGTTGTGGGATAGTGTTCTGTGGACTGATGAAACAAAATTAGAACTGTTTGGGCCCATGGATCAACGCTATGTTTGGAGGAGGAAGAACAAGGCCTATGAAGAAAAGAACACCTTGCCTACTGTGAAGCATGGCGGAGGGTCAATCATGCTTTGGGGCTGTTTTGCTTCTGCAGGTACAGGGAAGCTTCAGCGTGTGCAAGGTACCATGAATTCTCTTCAGTACCAGGAGATATTGGATGAAAATGTGATGCAGTCCGTCACAAACCTGAGGCTTGGGAGACGTTGGACCTTTCAACAGGACAATGATCCCAAGCATACCTCCAAGTCCACTAGAGCATGGTTGCAGAGGAAAGGCTGGAACATTTTGGAGTGGCCATCACAGTCACCAGACTTAAATCCGATTGAGAACCTCTAGGAGGACTTAAAGAAAGCAGTTGCAGTGCGCAAGCCTAAGAATGTGACTGAACTGGAGGCTTTTGCCCATGAAGAATGGGCAAAGATACCCGTAGATCGCTGCAAGACACTTGTGTCAAGCTATGCTTCACGTTTAAAAGCTGTTATAACTGTAAAAAGATGTTGTACTAAGTACTAAGATTGAATGTCACTTGGGGGTTGAATAAAACTGATAATGATGTGAGCACAGAAACGATATTTGTGGTTATTTCATTATAAATGTTATGTTATATTTGTCTGACCTACAAGTGCCTCTTTGATGTAAATGTAAGCAAGATGACTGAATGATCAAAATCAATGTCAAACTGGCCAAAACACTCAATTTCAGTGGGGGTTGAATAATTTTGATCACAACTGTATTATAGGGAAGAGAGTGATTCTATCAGGACCCGTGGTTGGGAGGGGCAGATATGGCGGGAGCAGGGGGCCACATCATGTGGTGGGGGCATGCACCCGCTATCTCCAAGCGTTGGCATGCCCCGGCCCCCATGACTCTTCTCGTTCCCCGGGCTGTCCAGAGTTGCAGAGCCCAGGCCTTAGGCTGATGTTGTGCAATGCCAGGTCCGTGGTGAATAAGGCCCCCCTCATTTGCGAGATAATTCAGGAGGGGTGTGTGGACCTGGCGGGTATTACAGAGCTGGTTGGGCCATGAGGGGGGGTTCCCCTCGTAGAGATGTGCCCACCAGGTTTCCGTGCATTCCATCAGCCAAGGGCCCAGGGCAGGGGTGGGGGGGTGGCGGTCATTATAAAGAAAAGTCTTGGTCCGAGGGAGACCACTGTACCTCAGATAGCCGGATGTGAGTCTCTCCTGGTAAAGTGGGGCCATGGGGTGCAGGTGGGCCTGCTAATTACGTACCTGGCTCCCTGCCACGTGACAGCAGCCCTGCCCGAGCTTCTCAACGTTTTTGCCAGGGTGGCAGTTGAGACCCCCAGACTTCTGGTCATGGGGGATTTCAACTTGCCGTCCACCGGTGAGGCGTCTGGGATGGCTCGGGAGTTTATGGCTTCCATGACAGCCATGGACCTGACACAACTAATTCATGGCCCTACTCACGCGGGAGGACACACTCTGGACTTGTTTTTTGTCTCTGGGCAGTGGCTGAGTGATCTGGATATAGGGGATATAGTTACTGAACCCCTGTCATGGTCGGATCATTCTCTCCTGAGGCAGGACTTTCTGACTGCTGCACCCCACCGCAGGGAGGCGGAACCGACCAGGTGGTTCCGCCCCAGGAGACTGATGGATCCTGATAGGTTCCAGAGGGAGCTTGGGCCAGTTCCTGAAACTCTGGCTCACAACTCGGCTGAAGACCTGGTGGCCGCCTGGGATAGGACGGCTGCCGGTGCTCTGGACTGAGTTGTGCCTTTGCGGCCTCTGACCCGGCGCCGAACCTGCCCGGCTCCTTGGTTCTCCAAGGAGCTGAGGGAGATGAAGTGCCAGAAAAGATGCCTAGAGAATGGTTGGAGGGCTAGTCGCTCCGAATCCGACCAAACACTAGTTAGGTCTCATATTAAGACCTATCTAGTGGTGATAAAAGCGGCAAAGTGTAGCTACTTTTCTGTTCTTATTGCATCGGCAGATAACCGCCCAGCCACCCTGTTTAGGGTGACCACTCCCTCCTACATCAGGGAGCGCGGGAGGACCCCTTGCAAGGGCAGGCTGAGGAGTTTGCACAGTATCTGCACGATAAAATCGCTCAGATTCGGGAAGGCTTGGACTGACTGGGTAGATCCGGGCGGGTTGACTGAGGCCAGTCTTGAGAATGTTATCTGGGATGAGTTCGACCCTGTGACTCCCAAGGACGTGGACAGGATCCTGGGGAGGCTTAATGCAACCACATGTTTACTGGACCCGTGTCCCTCCTGGTTAGTACTGGCCACCCGAGAGGTAACACGAGGCTGGCTCCAGAGGATTATAAATGCTTCTCTGAGGGAGGGGTCCTTGCCTCCCGCCTTGAAAGAGGCGGTGGTGAGGCCCCTCCTCAAGAAGCCTTCTATGGACCCGGCTGTTTTGGCAAACTACCGTCCGGTCTCCAACCTTCGCTTTACTGCAAAAGTTGTGGAGAGTGTGGTTGCGCGACAGCTTCCACAGTACCTGGATGAAACCGTCTATCTAGATCCGTGCCAGTCCGGCTTCAGGCCTGGGTACAGCACAGAGACGGCATTGGTTGATGATCTCTGGAGGGCCCGGGACAGGGGTTGCTCCTCTGTTCTGGTCGTGTTAGACGTCTCAGCGGCTTTTGATACCATCGACCATGGTATCATGCTGCGCCGGTTGGGGGGGTTAGGAGTGGGAGGCAGCGTATTGCGGTGGTTCTCCTATCTCTCTGACCGGTCGCAGTCTGTGTTGGCAGGGGGGCAGAGGTCGACCTCGAGACACCTTGCTTGCGGGGTGCCGCAAGGGTCGGTCCTCTCGCCGCTCCTGTTCAACATTTATGTGAAACCGCTGGGTGAGGTCATCTGTGGCTTTGGAGTGCGATGTCATCTGTACGCTGACGATACTCAGCTGTACATTTCCACCCCAGACCACCCCAATGATGCCCTCGAAGTGATGTCCCAGTGTCTGGAGGCCATGCGGGTCTGGATGGGGAGGAACAGGCTTTGACTCAATCCTTCCAAGACCGAGTGGCTGTGGATACCGGCGTCCCGATATAGCCAGCTGGTGCCATCGCTGGCTATTGGGGGCAAGTCATTGGCCCCCACAGAGGGTGCTCGCAACTTGGGTGTCCTCCTGGACACACAGCTGTCTTTAGAAGAGCATACGACGGCCGTGGCCAGGGGGGCCTTCTATCAGGTTCACCTGATACGCCAGTTGCGCCCCTTTCTGGATCGGGACTCCTTATGCACGGTCACCCATGCCCTCGTCACGTCTCACCTGCTGCAATGCTCTCTACATGGGGCTCCCCTTGAGGAGCACCCGGAGGCTCCAACTGGTTCAGAATGCAGCCACGCGGGTGATTATGGGAGCAACGCGGCGCTCCCATGTAACACCCCACCTGCGCGAGCTGCATTGGCTCCTGTTAGTCTTCTGGGTGCGCTTCAAAGGTACTGGTTCTCATTTTCAAAGCGCTCCATGGCTTAGGGCCAGGGTATTTACGAGACCGCCTGCTGCTACCGATAACCTTCCACCAGCCAATACGCTCTCAGAGAGGGCCTCCTCAGGGTGCCGTCAGTCAAGCAATGCCGGCTGGCGGCCCCCAGGGGGAGAGCCTTCTCAGTGGGGGCACCCACCCTGTGGAATGAGCTACCTCCCGGAATACGACTGATCCCAGACCTCCGGACCTTCCGTAAGGCCCTGAAGACATATTTATTCCATCAAGTGGGCCTAGCCTAAATAGTTTAATGGGATTTTAACTTTATAAGATTTGGGGTTTTAAATTGGGAGGCCGATTGATTTAATATATTTTTAATTATCTTAACTTTTGTATTAGTATGTATTTTTAATTTTGGCTGTTCACCGCCCTGAGTCCCTCTGGGGAGAAGGGTGGTATATAAATTAAATTAATAAAATAAATAAATAAATAAATTTTAATATCAATACATTTAACACTTCTTTCCTGGCCATATCATAACTGAAATATACAAACCCTCATCCCACCATACTGTTTTCTTTCCAGTAATATTAGTTCCTCAGATTGCTATTTTTATCATAGTGTTATTCAAAAAGTATGCTGGGAAGCAGGCAAGGAAGTATAATTTTCCCCGATGATAAAAAATTAACATATTAGGAACAAAGTTATTTCTCTCGCTGATGAATTAGTTTATCTCAGGAAAGGTATAAATTTCTCAGATATATGATTAGAGTGGTTACAAATCAAGATTCTATCAATTTAATAGAACCCAAGTTTGCGTGCCAGATAAAACAAAGCAGTCAGTGCTCAACTTGTAACAGTCCTCTATGATAAAGCATTTCAGTAAATGGAATGCTTATACATGTAGAGAAAGTAAAATGCTACAGTAGTAGCAGACTCCTTAAATTTTATAGTTTGAGGATTTTAAAATATGCATAGTATGGTAGGGTAATAAATGTTTTTTAATTTTTATTTGGTGTGCGTTGGAAGAGGGGTAGTCTTATACGGCGAATATAGCCCAAACCCTATATTTTAACAGGAAAAGTAGGGGGTCGTCTTATACACCCAGTCGTCTTATACGCCAGAAAATACGGTATACCATTATAGCAAATTTTAAGATATTTTCAACTTAATATATATTCTCATTTTGGAATAATCATATGAAGCTTCTTTAGATAATTAGTTTTGGGTTCAAAATATATCAACTATTCCTACCATATTGTTTTGAAGGTTATGCTGCTGTATATTAATTCTGAAAACTGCATTTTGATTCTTTTTCTCACACAAAATGGATGATAGACATTAACACCAGTAACAAGGGTTAATATATAGATGAATAGATGTGTACAGTGCTGGGATTTCTATTATTAATCAACTATTGGATAATTGAGTGTTTGACAAATAGTTAAAGGTGCAGCATTAGGAATGGGGAGGACTTTCTTGGAACCAGAAGCTAGTTGGTGACTTTGGGCCAATCACTCAATCTCTGCCTATACTAGGAAATTGAAAAAAGTGTCCTAGAGGGTGATACTGGCAAACCACCTGGTAATGTTGCCTAAAATGCATAAATTTGTCCTTTTAGTTGCCAAAACTCCAGATTAATTTAGGAATAAAAAAATATGATGATGAAGTTGCATTATTTTTTACGCTAAAAGATAAATATCATGTATTCACTGTCATCCACTGGCAATAATTTTCTGTACAACTATATTTATTAATATTTCAGTTTGGACTAGGAGCATTTTCAGTTTCAAAAAAAATAATCCATTAAAACAATCACTAATTCCAACCAGGCAACCAGTCCACAATTAGTCTTGTATTAATAAATCATCTTAATAGCTTAAAACAGCTTCATTTTCTTGAAATAATTAAAAGTGTCCTAACAGTATTAAAATGCATCCAGATGTTGGGTTATAATATATTTAGTGGAAAATAATATTTCACATTTATTAGACCCAATTGCATTGGTACAGAAAAGGAATGAATAAATTATCATGTTTTCGGAGAGGCAATGCAAATACTGCTTTATTACAACAATCTCTGGCATATCCTAAAGTTTATTAAAATAATTTCCTCATTTCTTTTTATCAAGAGCCAGTTTGATGCAATATTTAACATTCAAATCACCTATTTCAAATTATTTAAATTGATGTGAAGTAAAAAAAGCCCCCTACATGGATTACTGTCCCTTCATGGATGATTGTCTTGTCGTGACAAAGGGGCTTGTGTAGCTCAATGAAGCTATGAGCTATGCCGTGCAGGGCCACCCATGCCGGACAGGTCACAGCAGAAAGCTCTGACAAAACGTGATCCACTGGAGAAGGAAATGGCAACCCACTCCAGTATCTTTGCCATGAAAACCCCATGGACAGTACCAAAAGGAAAAAAGATATGACGCCGGAAGATGAGCCCCTCAGGTCGGAAGATGTCCAATATGCTACTGGGGAAGAGCAGAGGGCTAGTACTAGTAGTGCCAGAAAGAGTGAAGCGACTGGGCCAAAGCTGAAAGGATGCTCAGCTGTGGATGCATCTGGTGGTGAAAGGAAAGTCTGATGTTGTAAAGATCTATTCTCCATAGGATCCTGGAATGTAAGGTCCATGAATCAAGGCAAGCTGGACGTGGTCAAACAAGAGATGACAAGACTGAACATTGACATCTTAGGAGTCAGCTAACTAAAATGGACAGGAATGGGGGAATTTAATTCAGATGACCATCCGGTGTACTACTGCGGGCAAGAATCCCTCAGAAGAAATATAGTAGCTTTCATAGTCAATAAAAGAGTAGGAAAAGCAATACTGGGATACAATCCCCAAAATGACAGAATGATCTCAGTTCAAATCCAAGGCAAACCATTCAATATCACAGTAGTCCAAGTCTATGCCCCAATTACTGGTGCTGAAGAGGATGAAATTGACTGGTTCTATGAAGCCTATAGAATTAACACCAAAAAATGATGTCTTTATCATCATGGGGGATTGGAATGCTAAAGTAGGAAGCCAAAAGATAACCGGAATAACAGGCAAGTTTGGCGTTGGAGTACAAAATGAAGCACAGGCTGATAGAATTTTGTTAAGAGAATACGATGGTCATAGCAAACACTGTTCCAACAATCCAAAAGACGAGTCTACACATGGACATCACCAGACAGTCAACACAGAAATCAGATTGACTATGTGCTCTGCAGCCAAAAATGGAGAAGCTCTATACAGTCAATAAAAACAAGATCAGGAGCTGACTGTGGCTCAGATCATGAGCTTCTCATTGCAAAATTTAGGCTTAAATTGAAGAAAATAGGGAAAAGCACAAGGCCACTCAGGTATGAACTAAATCATATCCCTAATGAATATACAGTAGAGGTGACAAATAGATTTAAGGAATTAGATCTGATAGACAGAGTGCCCAAAGAACTATGGACGGAAGTTCGCAACATTATATAAGAGGTAGCAACTAAAACCATCCCAAAGAAAAAGAAAGGCAAGAAAGCAAAATGGCTGTCTGAGGAGGTTTTGCAAATAGCTGAGGAAAGAAGGGAAACAAAAGGCAAGGGAGAAAGAGAAAGATACACCCAACTGAATGCAGAATTCCAGAGAATAGCTAGAAGAGATAAGAATGCCTTCTTAAATGAACAATGCAAAGAAATAGAAGAAAACAATAGAATAGGGAGGACCAGAGATCTCTTAAAGAAAATTGAAGATATGAAGGTAACGTTTTATGCAAAGATGGGCATGATAAAGGACCAAAATGACAGGGACCTAACAGAGGCAGAAGAGATTAAGAAGAGGTGGCAAAATTACACAGAAGAACTATACAAGAACGAGCTTAACATCCCTGATAACCACGATGGGGTGGTCACTGACCTCAAGCCAGACATCCTAGAATGTGAAGTCAAATGGGCCTTAGGAAATCTGAGCAACAACAAAGCTAGTGGAGATGACAGTATTCCAGCTGAGCTATTCAAAATCTTAAAAGATGATACAGTAAAAGTGCTATACTCAATTTGCCAGCAAATTTGTAAAACTCAACAGTGGCCACAGGATTGGAAAAGATCAGTTTACATTCCAATTCCAAAGAAAGGCAATGACAAAGAATGTTCAAATTATCACACCACTGCACTCATTTCACATGCTAGTAAAGTTATACTTAAAATCCTACAAGCTAGGCTCCAGCAGTATGTGGATTGAGAACTACCAGAACTACAGGCAGGATTTCGAAGAGGCAGAGGAACTAGAGATCAAATTGCAGCGTATCAAACATACGCTGGATCATGGAGAAAACTAGGAAGTTCCAGAAAAACATCTACTTCTGCTTCATTGACTATGCTAAAACCTTTGATTGTGTGAATCACAACAAATTGTGGCAAGTTCTTAAAGAGATGGGAGTACCAGACCATCTTATTTGTCTCCTGAGAAACCTATATGAGGGTCAAGAAGCAACAGTGAGAACTGGACACGGAACCACTGATTGGTTCAAAATTGGGAAAGGAGTCCAGGAAGGCTGTGTACTATCACCCTGCCTATTTAATTTATATACAGAGCACATCATGAAAAAGGCAGGGCTGGATGAATCAAAAGTTGGGAGTTAAGATTGCTGGGAAAAATATCAACAACCTCAGATATGCAGATGATACCACTCTAATGGCAGAAAGTGAAGAGGAACTAAAGAGTCTCTTGATGCTGGTGAAGGAGAGTGCAAAAGTTGGCTTGAAACTCAACATTAAGAAAACTAAGATCATGGCATCCAGCCTTCTCAATTCCTGGCAAATAGATGGGGAAGAAATGGAGGTAGTGACACATTTTATTTTCCTGGGCTCCAAGATCACCGCAGATGGGGACTGCAGCCAAGAAATTAAAGGGGCGTTGGTCCTACCGTGATACCCCCTTTCTCGTAGTATGCTCTGGCAGGTGCCAGTCTGGATTATTCTATGCTCTAGCTCTATAGACTGAGTTGAAACTTCTGAGGTTCTGCCTCCCTGGTGACGTTCCTCAGTTCGGTCAATGTAGATGAAGCGAATGGCAATGCATCTGAAAGACAGAAACAAAACTCCCCCACCCCTCGGGAGCCAGACCAGATAGGTAAAGGGTGGGCATGGCACCTCCCAGTGCACACTACAAGAAAGGGCGTATCACGGTAGGACCAATGCCCCTTCTCCATAGTGTGATGCTGGGAGGTGCCACTCTGGGACATACCAAAGCCCTGGCAGTCCCATGGGCCGGCGATCTGACCTCCTCACGAACCCGCTGCAACACCCGCCTCCCAAAAGCTGCCTCTGCTGAGGCAGAAGAGTCAATCTCATAATGGCAGAGGAAGGAAGGAAGTGAAGTCCAAGTAGCTGCTCTACAATATTTTCCATGGTGACATGGATAGACCAGGGTGCCGGCATCTCTGCACAGCTGGTAGAATGGGCCGAAATCCCCTGAGACCCCTGTAGAGTCAGACACTCATAAGCCCGGGCCATACATGATCTAAGCCAATGCCCCACCATGGAAGGGACCACCCTGTGGTCCAGAGTTGACGGCAGAAAGGAGACCAACAGGGATTCAGACTTCCAGAAGGAAGCGGTCCTAGAGATATAAATATGGAGGGCCCTCCTAACATCCAGCGTATGCCAGGCCAGTTCCAAGGCGTGCCAGGGCCTTGGACAGGAATCTGGCAGGACTAACTCCTGTGCTCGGTGAAACAAGGAGTTGACCCTTGGAAGAAAGGCAGGATCCAACCGCAGGACCACCCTGTGTGAGTGAAACACATAGGTCCTTCTTCACCGATAATGCTGTCAACTCCATAACCGTTGGGCAGACATGACGGCCACAAGGAAGCACCTTACATGAGCGAAGGCAAAGACTAGCCTCCCTCAAAGGGTCAAAAGGTGCCTAGGTCAGAGCCTGGAAGACTGCTGATAGTTCCCAGGTCGGATAGCAGTGAAGGGTAGTGGGATGGATTGGCAGCCCCACGGAAGAAAGCTCGTACCCTAGGAAGAGAGCTAGGGAACCCCAGACCTGCAAGGTCAAAACAGAGCCCTGTATAGCCATCTGCCTACTCAGAGTATAAGGGGAGAGACCCCGGTCCAGACCACCTGCAGAAACTCTAGCACCTCTGCCACAGAGGTGGAAGTAGGGCCCACCCATCTCATAGCACATCAGTCTGCAAATGTAGGCCAGGTAGCATCGAAAATTCGTGTAGGGAAAGGCCGCCTGGATCATCCAGATGAACTTGCCAGAGAAGACCTCCCGACATAGGAGCACCCGCTCAAATGCCCCATGGCCAACTGGAGCTGCTGGGGCACTAGATGGAGTACGGGCCCCTGGTTGAGGGTGACCCTATCCATGAGAATCCGCCAGGGTCGTGCGATGGAGAGGCAGACCAGGTTGGCGAACCACGGCCTCTGTGGCCCATGTGGAGCCACCAACAGCAGGTCTGCCCTCTCCAACAACACCCTCTGAATGACATCTGGGATCAGAAGGAGGGAAAGGCATACCGGAGCCCCCTGGGCCACAGGGACCGTAGGACATCCACCCCCTCCGCTCCCTGGGTGAGGAACTGGGAAAAAATCTTGGGAGTGTTCATTGGAGAAGCACAAAGGATCGACCACTGGATGGCCGAATCAGTCTGTGAGGGCCACGGACAGGCTGGGATGGAGCCTCCACTCTGAAGGACCCACGGTGCCTTGACTCAGCCCGACGGCTCAGATGTTGGTTCTCCCGGCAATGTGATTTGCAGACAGGGACACAAAACAGGACTACGCCCACCAGCAAAGGGCCTGTCTTCCTCATGAGGGAGCCCGATCGAGTCCCCCTGTACTGGTTGATGTGGGCCTTTGATGAAATGTTGTCAGTGAGGAGAAGGACATGCCTCCCCTCCACCAGTGGTTGAAATGTCTGCAAGGCCAGATGGGCTGCTCACAATTCTAAGAGGTTGATTCTTTAGTGGCTCTCCAGCAGTGACTACTGTCCCTGGTCCACCTGAGACCCACAATGACCCCCCCCCAGCCAAAAAGGCTTGCATCTGAAGTCACAGTGATCCAGTAAGGGTCCCTGAAAACACAACCCCTCCTGATGGCACCCGACACCCACCAGAGCAGTGAGTGGAGCATCCGTGGCAGTATCCTCACCCGTATGAGCAAGGAGCTGGTGCCCGCCCTCTGTAAGGGGAGCAGGAACCACTGGAGTGGATGGGCATGGAATCTCATCCATGGCACAATGGCCAGGTAGGAAAACATGTACTCTAATAGCTAGCACCACCGGCCACCGGAACCAACTGCTCCCGCCTGATGAGTTGTATCAAGGCCCTGATGCTCTCCAGACGTTCCTGCAACAGGAACACTTGGCCCACCAAAGTTTTGGTCAAAGCCCCCAAGTGGACTAACCGAGCGGGAGGAACTAGGTGGCCTTTGTCCAAGTTCACGGAGAATCCGTGGTCCCTCAGAGTTCTGATTGTAGAGGCCAGGTCCTGTCCCGCCAGCCACTGGGAAGCTGCCTGGATAAGCAGGATGTCCAGGTAACATTGGATTCTGATAAGGATCGACCTGAGGCCTGCTGCCAGCACAGGAAGAATCACTGTATACGTCCAGGGGGCGGGAGCCAGCCCGAACGGAAGGGCCACGTACTGGAAGTGGCACGTGGCATGGCAAAACCGCAGGCATTGACGGGAGTCTGGGTGGATAGGGACATGGAGGTAAGCTTCTGTGAGATATAGAGATGCAAGGAGATCTCCCTCCCTGATCCTAACTAAAATGGAGTGCAGGGAGTGCATCTGGAACCACCTGTGTATCACATATTTGTTGAGTTCTTTAGGTTGAGAATTGCCCTCCACCCACCCACCCCGAAGTCATTGGGATGATAACGAGGATTTAATAGTACCCTCGCCCCCACTGTCCCGGCGGAACTGGCTGAAGGTCCCGAAAAACCAGCAAACGCTGGAGCAAAGGCCCCCGTTTCACCGGGTCTCCTGAAACTGGACAGTGGAGGAAAAACCTCAGGGGAGTGGAAAGGAATTCCAGGGAGAGCCCTGATCTTACCATCTCCCTGACCCAGACGTCCGTGGTGAGGTCACTCCAGCGGTCTGCAAACAGGCCGAGCCTGCCCCCGGTGACAACCTGTGGCCTGGTGTCACATAGTGCGCTTGGCGCCTCCGCCACCATAGCCCTTGAAGGGCCGTCCTGACCGTGGCAGCCTGCCCTTGCCACCAAGGACAGGACCATCCGATTTGTACCCCGAGTGGGGCTTAGGGCCCGGGTACTTATGAGACCACCTTCTGCCACCCATAACCTCCCACCGACCAATACGCTCCAACAGAGAGGGTCTCCTCAGGGTGCCATCGGTCAGGCAGTGTCGACTGGCAACCCCCAGGGGGAGACCCTTCTCTGTGGGGGCACCTGCCCTCTGGAACGAGCTGCCCCCGGGGATACGATTGATCCCGGACCTCCGTACTTTCCACCAGGCTCTGAAGACTTTCTTCTTCCAGCAAGCCGGGCTGGCTTAAAAATTTTTTTTTTCTGTTTTATGGTGAACGGGTTTTAAATTGGGGTAGCCAATATGAATTTAATTATGTTTTAAATTATTTTAATTTTCATACTGTATGTATTTTAATTCTGGCTGTTCACCGCCCTGAGTCCCTCTGGGAGAAGGGCGGTATACAAATTAATTGAATTGAATTGAATTGGCCACTGCTGATGGGAGAAGTGTGCCCCAACATCCCCCTGCCTGTAGGAGGACCGGTGGAAAAATGGAGCTGGGCAGGAAGCCGCCTGTCTACCCCGGGAAGGTAGCACCTGCCTTTTGTCCCTGGGCTTAACCAATAAAGACTCCAGGAATTGGCCAAAAAGAAACCCCCGTCAAATGTGCAGAGGCAAGCTTCCACTTATTGTGGGTGTCCATGCACCAAAGACGCAGTCAATGCATGTGTCAGACAATGACCGCTGACTCCATGGCCAGAGCGGATAATTTTGCTGAGGCCCAGGTGGTGTCCAACGAGTATTCCACCACCGCCAGGAACTTGGACAGGTCCAGGTGGGCACGATCACCTTCTGGCGCCAAGTGAGACTACAGCAGATGGAGTTCACGGACGGATGTCCATATAAATAAAGACGCTGCTGTAGACTCCCTCACCACTCAGGAGTCTGGCAGGTGAGCACGATGTATAGCTGTCTGCTCCTGCCTTTCCTCTGCCTCTAAGGCATCCTCCACATCCAGCAGCAGGACAGAAGAGGAAATCAATGCTGCTACCAGTGGATCTACTTTGGGCACCTGTAACGAGTCAATCAGGTCTGGAATGACCCATTGGTGATGAATGAGCCCCAAAACATACCCAGGATAGGGAGCGTATCCTCCTCCACTGCTTCCTTGATGAACAGGAAGTAGTCCTGTTCCCTGATATTGGTGGAAAGCTCTAGTGCCTTAGAGTCCTTCTCAAGTTGGGTAGTAACCCGCACCTTAGGTGGCAGTGGTTTAAACAGGGTGGGTCAAAGGCCCCTTAAAGGGTGGCCTGTCCAGGGATTCTAAATCAAATTCTGAAAAATCCCCCACACCCTGTAATCATCATACTGTGAGTAAAAAGTCAGGTCAGAATCTGCCTGGGAATCAGGAACCTGAGAAGACAGGCCCTGTGCCCGTCGCCCAAGGGTTCTGATGCAGGACCGAGGGGTACTGTAGAGTCAGGTCGCTGCTGTGGGAAAGGCCTACCCTCTGCCATGACATGTCTCACCGTCTGGTCAATCCAGTGATGCATAAGATGGTGGACGTCCTGTTCCCCCAGATCCTTCTGGTGGAAGCTCGCTGCAGTAGGGTGAACGTAACTTCAGGGACCCTAAAGCCGACCCAGAGGGCCCAGGCCGAGCCCATGGATCACACAGGGTCGCAGGGCACCAGGATTAGATGGTTGCAGACGTGGAAGGCAACTGCTATCCTTGCTGCACAGATACAACTGCAAGTGTGGGCACCAGTTGAAAGACAGGCAAGACTGGCAAAAGATAAGCCCTGTTGGAACACCCCCGCAGAGGCTTTGGCAAATTCCTTGTCCAGGGCCTTCTGTCACATCAGAGCAGTATTATCCTCAGCCTTGGAGGCATCTCTACGTGCCCTTGCCCTGGCCAGAATCTTGGCCGCTGCAGCAATGCTTGCAGACCTGGGCTTGGAGGGCACTTTGCAAGCCCTATCCAGTTGACGGGACCAGAATCCCTCTGCAGAGGGCCCGTGCCTGCCAGACATGTCCATTTCTGCAAACGGCAAGGCCCCAATTTTTTGGAGATATTTAAAAACACCCCCCACTGGGGGCAGGGGCACACGCTAGTGCAATCCCAAGAAGGGACCCACTGCAAGTAGAAAGGAAACCCGTTAAAGGAAATCAAAAAAGCCCCAATGCAATACTGACCTGATCCAAGGCAATGATGTAGACAAAAAGGCCGCTGAAGCCTCAAAACTGCCACCACTCCACGCAGGCTTCAGGAATGGGCCCACCTGTCTGGCCAGATTAGGCCACAAAGCGAACCCACAGGCCAAAGGAGCACAGCTGCACCAAGTCCAGGACTCTCATCCGCCATGCGGAGAGCTCAAGCAGCCACGTTGGCAGACCAGAACTACCGGGGAAACAAAGCCACCCGGACTTACAGCCGCAATCCCGAGCACAGGAAAAAAACCGCCGCACTCTGCTTTCATGCAAACAGGACCACGCCAGGCTACCAGAGGCTAGTGTGGTCCAGCGGCTCTGCTACAGCATTCAGGGTGCTTCCAAATGCTCTGACAGGTTGCAAGCTCTGGCCCAGCTCTGGCCCAGGCTGCAAGAGGCTGGAACGGGTGAGAACGCTCCAATGGCCGCAGCAGCAAGAGAGCAAGCCCGCTCTACAGCTGACTGGCAGCGAGACCAGCGGGAGCTAGGGAAAGCTGTGCCAAGGCCTCAGGTGGCTGGTGCGGTCCCTGCGGCTCAAAAAAGTGCGATCCACTCTTCGCTGCAGAGTCCAGCCACCCAAGTGGGTCAAGCACCCCAACCGCAGCACCCCAAACATTAGTGCCAGCAATCGTAGGGGAAAGGGGAGGGTGGGAGGCGCCGAAAAGGGCCACCTCCCAGCTCAAATCCGCAGCCGTGGAGAGCCCTCCTCAGTTGCAATCCAAAAAGTGAAAAAGGAAAAAAAATGCAAAAGGAAATCAGGAAAGAAAGGAAAGAAAAAGAAAAAAATTTCCAGGGAAACTCAATGCTCAGCTTGCAAGTTATGGAGCAAATGAAAAAGCATCCATTAGCTGAGACTGAGTTGAACAAACTGAGGAACGTCACCAGGGAGGCAGAATCTCAGACGTTTCAACTCAGTCCATAGAGCTAGAGCATAGAATAACCCAGACTGGCACCTCCCAGCATCTCACTATGGAGAATGACGCTTGCTCCTAGGGAAGAAAGCTATGGTAAATCTAAATAGCTTACTAAAAAGCAGAGACATCACCCTGCCAACAAAAGTGCACATAGTCAAGGCTATGGTGGTCCCAGTTGCAATGTATGGCTGTGAAAGTTGAACCATAAGAAAGCCTGAGCACCAAAGAATTGAGGCCTTTGAACTATGGTGCTGGAGAAGACTCCTGTGAGTCCCTTGGACTGCAAGGCGATCAAACCAATCAGTTCTAGAGGAGATCAACCCTGACTGCTCTTTAGAAGGCCAGATCCTGAAGATGAAACTCAAATACTTTGGCCACCTGATGAGAAGGAAGGACTCACTGGAGAAGAGCCTAATGCTGGGAAAGATTGAGGGCAAAAGAAGAAGGGGACGACAGAGAATGAGGTCGCTGATGGAGTCACTGAATCAGTAGGTGTGAGCTTAAATGGACTCCAGAGGATGGTAGAGGACAGGAAGACCTGGAGGAATGTTGTCCATAGTGTCACGATGGGTTGGACACGACTTCGCAACTAACAATAACAATAAAGTTTATTCCAAGGACCACTCGTGGACTTCAAGCTATTGTCTTAGAATGTCAATAGCAATCTTAATGTCATGCTTACTCACTCATATTTGTCAATCAGCAATTAAAATTCCAGCCAATCATAGTGTGACCGCTGCCACATGAAGGTCCCTTGGAATTTTAACACAGAACTACTACTATTAGAATTGTAACAGAATTGAAGATAATCAATTAAATTAGTGAGCGATTTGCCTAGAATGATGGCTGAGTGAAGTCAATCAAAAAACTGGGAACAGAATATAGCTGTCTGAGATAACGATTCCATTCAGCACTTACCAATATAGACTGACATAGTTGAACCTAGCTGAGGAATAAGCTAAACAAATTTAACCAGTTAAAGACATGCTGAATCAGCTTTGTGCCAGAGTAGATTCAGAATCACATCTTGGGAAATCTGACTAAAACAAATTCAGGATCTAAAAGCAATGATCTCTGGTCAAGAAGCACAAGCTGCCTAAATTACAACATACTTTAGGAAAACAGGTTAAGAAACAAAAGAAACTGGAGGACCATCTTCTTGACCAACTCTAAGCATCATTTTACAATTGCAAATTGATGTTTTATTAGGACTAACTTGCTCCCTTGTAACCTGTCATCTGAGCTAGCAGCTCATCCTTAAACAAGACCTATTGTAGAGAAAAACAATGCTGAATAGAGGTAATCCTCCACTTACAAGCACAATTGAGCCCAAAATTTCCATTGCGAAGCAAGACATTTGTTGAGTGAATTTTGTTCCATTTTAGGACTGTTCTTGCCATGGTTGTTAAGAGAATCACTCCAGTTGTTAAGTTAGTAATACGGCTGTTAAGTGAATCTAGTTTCCCCATTGACTTTGTCAGTTGTAAAAAGTGATCACATGTTCCCAGGATACTGCAACCATCACAAATATGAGCCAGTTCCAAGCGCCTGAATTTTGATCATGTGACCCTGGGGGTGCTGCAATGCTCATATGTCACTTGTAGTTGTAACTTCAAATGATCACTAAATAAATGATTGTGAGTCAAGGACTATCTGTACTTCCAACTGAGAAACTTAGGATAACTTACTCTTCCTAGCGCTGGCCTGGAACAGAAATAACCTCATTCCTGTATATGCTTGCCATACTTATACAAAACTTGGCACAGCCAAGTTGCTCTCTCTCTATATATATATGCACAGACAGAAAACAGGGAAGATAAAGAGTGGTGCAGGATGGCAAAGCATTCCTGGAGAATAATGTTGACACATTTATACACATTTCACTCAGGAACCACTCTGCCTCTGATCCCCGACCATTCCTATTGGCTGTTGTCCCCTACTACCAGCAATGTGTGATAAACAGCAGTGGTGAGCATTGCAGTAGCTGACAAACTGTGACACATGAACAACTGTTCATCTAATTTCCCATTTTTTCCACTACTGGATACTGCCTTGCTTAAGATTGCCTGATTTTCTTTAGTTTGCCTCCTCTCCTAAGGAATAGCTCTTTCTGTCTCTGTTGTTCTTTTCCCTACTCAGTTTTCAGATCACACTATAGTTACACCAACAGCCCTACTAATCTGTACCTAGGATCAGGGAATGGAACATCACTGAATGGGAGAGAGTTAAGATATTCAGTTGTGAAATCTAGCCCTGCAGCAAACAGGGTATACTGTAGATCAGGAGGTCAGGTAAACTGAAAGGGGAAAAAATGGTTCAGATTCACAGGATGCATTAGGATACTGTTTATCACCAAAGCAACTGAGTCTGTGGCTGAGCTCCTGAATTAAGAGCTCAGAAGCACCTAGAAGAAAAGGAGTAATGGGATGTGAGTGAAGTGAGTGGGGATCCCGATTATAGTTGCAGCAAGAAGGGTAGCAAAGGGAAAGCAGCTGAAGAGCATTCACAGTACTTACTCTCACACCTGCTGTTCTGAATGCGCTCTCACCTGCTCATGTGATGGAAATAGCTGCATGTCTGACCACTGGATGAAATAGAGCATGGCATCAAAAGGCTCATAGGAACAATGCTCACACATGTTGCAGCTATCAGCCATTTCAACTTGTGAAAGGGGGCACAGGTTTGGTGGTTGTATTTTGCTACCAGGGCTGATGCCAACTTTCATCAACATGTTAGGGAATTGGGGGGTCCAAATCCAAAAGAGGGGCAGGCAGCAACAGCAGTAGCAGTGTCTAAAAATAATCAGCTGCATACTTATACTTAGGGTGTAATTATTATGACCAACTTAAGTGTGCAGAATCTAAGAGCTGGGGCTCCTGTACCCATATCCATACATAGCAAGGATGTGCATCCCAGTTGATCTTGCATTGAAAGAAACAGCAGTAAACATGCAGCAGCTCCTAGGAAGAAACAAGCAGTAGCATATGAGCAGACAGGGTGGGAGGCAAGATCAACCCCTCCCCCCCCAAGATCACAACATTTAAAGTCAATGTCTCTAAATATGTAGAGAGCCTGGTGGTGCAGTGATTAGAAAGCAGTACTGCAGGCTTTCTCTGCCAACTACCAGCAGTTTGATCCTGACCCGCTCAAGGTTGACTCAGCCTTCCATCCTTCTGAGGTCAATAAAATGAGGACCCAGATTGTTGGAAAAATATGCTGTCTCTGTAAACTGCTTAGAGAGGGCTGTGAAGCACTGTGAAGCGGTATATAAGTCTCAATGCTATTACTATTTCTGTCTACTCCATAAGATCTGACAGAGTGGTTTTATTTCAATTCCTAATGTTAACCAATGTCATCTGATGGCATTGTGTCCATTTGGTATGTAGTCTGCCTTGGTCGTGTGATGCTATTGTCCCTGTTATGTTTAGCTCCATGTGTTATTGCATCAATTTTTAAATATTGCATTGGTTTCAATTGTATGCTTCCCAGAGTCTATGCTGAATAAAACAGTTTTTATAAATCTTTATTTCATTATGTGCCATGAAGTTAGTGTAAATTCTTAGCAACCACATAAGATAGATTTTCTCCATGCTCATCTGTCTCTACCTTCAGGTCAAATGGTACCTTCATCCCAATTGTAACCAAGTCTATCCACTTTGCTGCTGTTTGTTCTCTTTTTTTTTCTTCCACTTTTCTCAGTATTATAGCCTTCTCTAGAGATCTGGGGTTTTGTATAATGTGTCCAAAGTAGATAATTTTATTACTTTATAGCAAATTGCATAAAAAGAAATAAGTTAGCATAACTTCTATTCCTGTGATGGCTGGAATGATGGAGTTATCAATCTTAAGGACATCAAAATGAAAAAAAGTTAATTTCAATACTGTCAGAGCAATAGGAAGAAAAACAAGTAAATATAGAAAAACATACAGAAACTAAACTGATAAAGACTGTCTTGGCAGCTACCTTGCAACTGCAAATGGAGAATGCAGTACAAAGAGCAAAACAAAACAAAAACCTAGCCAGCAAGCCTAGGTGCCACGTTCTCTGTTTTACTTTTATCTTATCTCCCCCAGGAAAGTCATGTAACAAAAGCAGGCAAATGGCTTTCTTCCTTCAGTCCCAGACCTTGGCCAGCCACTTCCATTCCACAGTACTTGACCTCCTTGGCTTCCAGGTTTCTATTCAAATGGAGAACAGCTATCTGAGCAAAGGAGCCTGAGACTCAAGTATTTGTTAATTGCTCATGAATATTTCTCTCCAGCCCAAGCTAGGATAAATTACAGTACTCCATGAGGCAGAGGCATATAAGAGATTGGACAAAGTTGAAAATCTCTAATGCATGTTTGCTACATATTTGGAGACTTAAAGGGTATAAAAACAGGCAGGTTCTTGAGGAAAAAGTCAAATCATCAAGTAAAATTCAAAGTTGACTTGGAAATTGCTCAGAAGTACAAAGTCTGCATGCTTTATTCTACTGCAATTATTTATAGGATTCAGTTTGGTAATTGTCTTAAATACGTATCACTGACTTTGAAGGCATGCATCAACAAATGTGCAAAGGGCTGGGGCTTTTCCAAATCCCTATAAAATAGGGATTTTACCTTATACCTTTACCTTATAAAGATAAAATCAAAATAATCTATTATATTTTCATTTAAATTGAAGATATCAATAAATAGTGAGAGAGAAATAAATAGCTGTGGCAAATGATAGTTCCAGCTTTCAAAACAGATAAATGCAACTCTGTGGACAAAATATTGGCCATGATGATTTTGGTTTAATGTGCCATTAAATAATCAGATCATTACTTGAAAATCGTGGCTAAATTTTTTAATGTGGTTACAGTAAACCTAAGGGTTATTCATTAAATTATAATTAGATTCTTCTTCTTCTTGTGCCATATCCATCATCGGACGTTGGCGATCATGTTGGCAATCCTATTTTTGTCAACAGCCGTATGAAAAAGTGCTGCTGAGTTTTGTCCAAACCAGTCCCTAAGGTTTTGAAGCCATGATGATCTTCTTCTGCCTGGACCTCGTTTGCCTTCAAACTTTCCCTGGAGGATTAAGTGAAGGATGCCGTATTTTTCTGCCGTCTAATTAATCTATAATTAGATATAGAAGCAAATCTCATACTTTTAAACTTGTTTTTAGCTAAATATGTATATATGATTTTGTAATTTTCCAGTATTTGATAATTATTTAAAACCAGATAATCTCAAATCTCTCATGAACCTGAGTATCAGCTTCTGATGCTTATTATTTTCATTTTATATTTTGCTTTTAATAAAAAATAAATTCTCGGTTGGATTAGAATCCAAAATTATCCATTAGCAGGAAAAAAAACCAACCCTGTACTCTAAAGTAGGAAGATGAACCAAACCTCAGCTTATTCCTATTCCTAGCTAACTGTTTCATAGTGGAGAGAGCCCATCATATTAGTGATACACTACACTACAAAGAACACTGCATTTTGTGTACTATCCAATGTAACATCTTTGATAAGGGAATGAGGTGGTGGTGTCATATTTAACAGTAGAGGTTATTTCTGGCCCCAACAGTACTTGTTCTGAAATAAGTATCTTGGTGATTGGTGGCATTTTTGATGGGAAGTTGTTTTTGTTTATGCATCTTAACAGTTTAATAATCAGGGCAGTATGAAATAAAGACACAGATTTAGTACATAGAACAGGACATACAGACATATGCATCTCCCTCTAAAAATCTTTTTAATTTCCCTCCCCAAATCTTTTCCACAGTGAATAATCTGACAAGGAGAGCTCAAAGAGTCAGGGAATGTTCACTTTGCTCTTCTGCCATAAGGACCTTCTCCTTTTGCTAAAGTTTAACTGAGATGGTGTCCATGGCACTAACAAACCTCTCAATCATGGCATTATTTTCAGGTCATCTGGAGTCTGTGATTTCAATAGGAAGGAAAGTTTATTCTCTCCTCCACCAGCTTCCCCCAGTGCATATGGGGAACCTAGTATTCATATGAATAAAGACATCATTGGACAGCTCTAAATGGTGAAAGCTCAGAAAAGGCAAATGAATCTTGAGTTGCAGAAGAGACAATATTGCTGCAGGATCAAAATTAAAACAAAACCAGTGTTTTGACTCAGCCTAGCAAATAGTAGAAGTAAAATGAATTTTTCAATTTGTTTAAGTTATATGCAACTCAACTTTCCACAGAGTTACCAGCTGTCAACCTTCCCCCTGTTTTAGTTTTAATTTTGATTCTGCAGCAATGTTGCTCTTTTGCAATTCAAACTTTATCTGTCTGCAAAAACTCTAAAGATAGTATGGTAAACTTAGCCAAGAATCTCCTCCACCTTTTACCATCAGGTGGCTGAGGTAGCAGACATTTGGAAATATCAGAGAATTAAAACAAAGCACAGAACCCTCAAACTCCAAAGCCGCTGGGCAGAGGACATGAAATTGAGGAAGATCCATGGGGTGAGAAGGGACTTTATTACACACATACACATTCATACTGTATATATTAAGGTGGAGCCTTAAATGCATATGGTAATTACTATTCTATGTTCTATGATAATCAACTATGTGATCCTGCTTCCTCCACCAGTAAAGAGTTCGAGGTCCTTATAATTCCTACTATCACCACCACTACAACCACCTAGGCTGATCATTTACAATTAGCTGAAATTGTAAAAAGAACATTTTAGCACACTATAATGGGAAGACTATGACCTGGTAAGTTAGGTTGCAATTCCTTAAAAAGAGAAGCTAAGTTGACCAGATTTTAACATTGGTAAAGAGGGACACCATGGGGGGGGGGGGGGGGGGGTTTGATTAAAAATTTGGTTTATATGGAGCAACAAAAATGTTCATAGAACGCAAAAGTAGTATTGTAATATATTTTTTAAAATTTCAACATAACTACAATTTACAAATATAATAAATAAAAAATTTATGTATAGTATTATTTTATTCTATAGGGACTACTCAGAGGGCTGAAAAAAGTCATTTCGGACAGATCCTTGCACTTTTGAATGGTCCTCACACTTATGACCATCCTCACATTTATGCCCGTGCAGCATTCTTAAAAACCATGTCACTCATTTCACAGCTGCTTCTTTCACCATGGTGATAGGATAGGGCAAAAACGTAAAATGTGAGGACAGTCGTAAGTTCGAGGACTGGTCAAAAGTGCGAGGACCAGTCAAAAATAACTTTTTCAGCCCTCTGAGTAGTCCATGTGCACAAAAGGACTACCCAGAGACCTGAAAAAAGTTATTTCTGACAGGTCCTCGCACTTTTGACCAGTCTTCGCACTTATGACTGGTCATTTATGCCCCTTGTAGCATTCTTAAGAAACGTGTCACTCATTTCATAACTGCTTCCCTTTCACCATGGTAAAATGTGAGGACAGTCATAAGTTCGAGGACTGGTCAAAAGTGCGAGGACCAGTCAAAAATTACTTTTTCAGCCCTCTGAGTAGAAAAGAGAGAAGTGGTACGTTTGAGAAGAAAGATTGCTGTACAATAAAAAAGATGAAAGGGAAGAAAGCCAACCCCAAACAAATATAAAGATATTAAGATAAAGAATGAATTGTT
>WNWU01013618.1:510749-552964 GCA_012654045.1 Ptyas mucosa
TCTGGACATTTCATTATCAGGAAGGGTAGATTTTTTAAAAAAATAAATCTCTGAGCATCTCTGAGGAGTTTCTATATAGAATAGAATTGCTGTGCTAGAGAAGGTCTATCAGTGCCTCAGTGTCAAATCTCTTTCCACCAGTGCCAATAGTAGAGTCCCATAATAATCTTGATGGACTGGGCATAGAGTCTCAATAAATCTGTTGGCTAGACCATGGTTACTGAAGCTCAAAGACCAACACTATCCAACCTTGTAAATTTATACCATTTGACTAACATTCCAAAAGCAATTGGTTGTTTTATTTTGAGGATCCTTCTGTAGGTCAGATTCACATTCTTTAAGTTCTTTAAACAGGTTGTCTCGTTCTTGTTGTTTGTTTTTGTTTTTCTTCACCATATACGCAATTGTTAGACTTCTTATGTATGCTTTTGCCATGTCCCATAAATTTTGAAGAGAAGTTTCCTCTTTTGTGTTTATCTTGAAGAATATGTTCATTTCTTTTTCAATCATCTGAATGTATTCTTTGTCTTTTAATATTTCCTTATTCATCATCCATCTTTTTCTTGTCTGTTGTCCTTTCCATATTACTTTTACTGGGTTATGATCTGCCCACATATTTGTCATTATTTCTACTTGTTCTACATCTTTTCTAAGCTCTGTTGTCATCCGTGCCATATCTATTCTAGACCATGATTTTTGTGGACTAGAATAGAAAGTATTGTTTTTTCTCTTTATTTACCTCCCTCCACTTATCATGAAGACATAGTTCCTGTATCATCTCTTTAAACATATCTGGAAGTGTCTTTTTCTTGGTTTTATTGTTCCTACTACTTTGGTAGTCTTTTTTCACGTCCATAATTGTGTTGAAGTCACCTATTATGCAGATGTTTTCGTATTCTAATTCTTTTACTTTGTCATGTATCTTTTTATAGAATTCATTTTGGTTATTATTTGGTGCATAAATTGAAATCAATAATGTAGGTTTTTGTTCTGTTTGTATTTCAATCATTAAGATCCTTCCATCCTCATCTGTGTGTATTTGTTTTGTTTTCAAATGTTTTTTGATATAAACTGCTATTCCTCGCTTTTTTTGTTCTGGTAATGAAGTATATAGATTTCCCAGTCTTGGATTCTCTAGCATCTTTCTGTGTTGTTTCTTAATGTATACTTCCTGCAAATTTATGATATCCATCTCCAATCTTTGTAACTTTGTAAATGTTTGCATTCTTTTGGATGGTGTATTTAAACCATTTATGTTCATTGAAATCATTTTTATTTCTTGCTCCATCTTCGTTCTTATTTGTTCGTTGTCCTTAGTCTAGTCTTCTTGTATTTCTTGTTACTCTTTGTGTTTTTCCCCTCGTTCCCTCTCTCTCTATTCATTCTCTTTCCAATCTTCTCTTTTCCTCTTGTTCTCCTTCAGTTTCTTCAGTAACATATTCTTCCTGGCTTTTACTCTTTGATTCCTCCCTGCTTTCTTGATCTTCCTCCAAGGCAAAATGATGTTAAAAAAATTATTGGGCTTTTTCCAAGGTATGTATCTTAAATTTCTTATCTTGCCAAGAGATTAGGATGCCCTCCGGTATCAGCCATCAAAACATGACTTTATATTTGTTTAATTGTGAATATCAGCAGATAGCCCGAATATGAAAAGAAGAAGTCAGGAAAGCAAAGGCCCAGAATGAACAAAGATTTGTAACAAAAGTCAAAGATAATTTTAAAAGTTTCTTTCAACATATAAATAACAAAAAAAAAGTCAAGGAAACAGTCTATTAAAGAGAGAAGATTGCAAGGAAGTAACAGGCAGTAGAAAGCAGAGCTGCTTAAGTCATTCTTTGCATCAGTCTTCATGCAAAAAGAAACTATAGCCCAACCTATCAAAAACAGATAGGTTGATTAAATTAGACTAAAAGACAGATTAGAAATAAAAATTAAAATAAACAAAAAAATTGTAAGAAAACACTTGTCTGAGCTTGGATGATAATAAATCACGGGACCTGATGATCTGAAGGAGCTGGCAGATGTTATCTCAGTACCATTTTACCATATATTTTAAAAATCTTGGCGTGCCAGAGAACTACCAAAGGATTGGAAAAGAGCTGATGTGGTTCCCATCATCAAAAAAAAAAGGGGGGGGGACCCAGACCAAGGAAACTGCAGACCAATCAGCTTAACATCAATATCTGGGAAAATTCTGGAAAAAATAACAAGACAACAGATCTGTGAAGATCTAGAAACAAAGTTATAACTAGTAGCCAGCACGGTTTTGTTAAAAACAGGTCATGCCAAACCAATCTTATTTCATTCTTTGACAAAATGACTAAATTAGTAGACCAGCAAAATGCTGTGGAAATAGTATACTTAGACTTCAGCAAGGCATTTGACAAAGTATACCACAACCACCTTCTTGGTAAACTAGAAAAATATGGGATAGACAGAATCACCACCAGATGGATTTTTAACAGACCAACAAACTGTACTCAGCAAGTCCTTAATAGTATCACATCTACATAGCATTAAGTAAGCAGAGGGGTACCATACGGTTCCATCTTAGGCCCAGTACTCTTCAATATCTTTAAAAATGACTTAGATGAGGGAATAGAAAGCGAACTCATCAAATTTGCAGATGACATTAAGCTGGCAGGAATAATACCCCAAATTCCAGGATGAAGCTCAGCATGCAAAAATATTTTAACAGATTTGAACAATGGGCCCTGTCCAACAATATGAAATTTAATGTGGAGAAAAGCAAGGTTTTACAGCTAGGCAGGAAAAACCAAGGGTACAAGAACAGATTAGATGAAACCTGGCTCAAAAACAGTAACTGAGAGAGAGACCTTGGGGTCCTAGTGGATGTTCACTTAAACATGAGCCAGTAGTATGTAGCAGCAGTCAAAAAAGCTAATACAAGGCTTTGTTGTATAAGCAGAGACATAAAATCAAAATCATGTGAAGTAAGACCACACCTGGAATATTCCTCCTGTTTTGGTCATCACATTACAAGTAAGATGTTAAGACTTTGGAAAAAGTGCAAAGAAGAGCAACTAAGATGATTAAGGACCTGGAGAGAAAACATATGAAGAACACTTGGAGGAATTGGGTATGGCCAGTCTGGAAAAAAGAAGGACTAGGGGAGATATGAGATCACTATTCCAGTATTTGAGGGGCTCTCACAAAGAAAAGGGGGCCAACTTATTTTCCAAAACTCCAGAAGACAAGGCAAGAAACAATGGATGGAAACAAATCAAGAAGAGAAGCAACCTGGAATTAAGGAAAAACATTTTAACAATGAGGACAATTAACCAGTGGAACAGCTTGCCTTCAGAAGTTGTAGGTACTTAGTCGCTGGAGGTTTTTAAGACTGGACAGCCACTTATCTGAAATGGTATAGAGTAAGACCATAAGAATAAAAATTGAAGAGGTTTAGTTAAGAATAAATAGTGCTGTAATTTAAAATTTTCTGAAATGAACAAGGCTGAAACATCAAATTTCAATGTAAAATCTTTTATAATCTTTTTGTAAAATTTTCAGTAGCAAAAAGTGCATGTCTACAGGAAGTCTGTCCCCTCTCTACCTGAGTCTGTCATCATACCTGAATTGACACAACAAAAATCCTTAGAACTTTCTTGTGATTATAGTCCTCTATATGTGTTTTTAATGCAAGCTTTCTATTTGACACATTTTGTGATCCTGAGCCCTGTTGCTGATGACAACAGCCACCACAGGACAACAAATTTCTTTTTGGTCTTCTTTTGTGCAGGATCCTGATGAAAATCGAATTGCCCAATGGGTGGATGCGAAGCCTCTTCATGGCATTGTGGATCTGTCTTTCCCTCTAGCCTTTGAAGCAGCCTTGGGCACATACACTATTGAAATGGAAGACAAAGAACTGAATTCTAAAGCTGATGAAGTATTCAAAGTGGAGGAATATGGTGATATTTCAAAGCGAGATCATATTAGCTGTTGGAGTTGGGGAAACTTTATAATATATATTAAATTACTATTCACTCATACATGCACTCTGTTTTCTGCCTCTGGGTGATTGTGTGAACATTTCAATAATTTATTTAATAAACGCAAAGCCTCCCTTTGCTTCCTAGGAAATATTGTATATCATTTCAGACAAGTGATTGTCCAGTCTCTTCTTAAAAACCTCCAGTGATGAAGCACCTACAACTTCTGATGGCAAACTGTTCCATTGATTAATTGTCCTTACTGTTAGGAAATTTCTCCTTAATTAAAGGTTGATTTTCTCCTTGATTAGTTTCCATCCATTGTTTCTTGTCCTGTCCTCTGGTGATTTGGAAAACAAGTTGATCTTTGTGGCAACCTCTCAAATACTGGAACACCGCTAGTATGTTCCCCCTAGTCTTTCTTTTCTCTAGACTAGCCAAACCCAAATCCTATAACCGTTCTTCATATTCTTCAACCATTCTCCAGGCCTTTAATCATCTTAGTTGCTCTTCTTTGCACTTTTTCCAAAGTCTCAACATCTTATTTGTAATGTGATGACCAAAATGGGGATGAGTATTCCAGATGTGGTCTTACTAAGGATCTATAAAGCAGTACTAATGCTTCATGTGAATTTGATTCTATGCTTCCACACACTGTTGGCTCATCTTTAAGTGATCGTCCATTAGGACTGCAAGGTTCCTTTCACAGTTACTATTTTTGAGCCAGGTTTCGTCTAATCTATTCTTGTACCCTTAGTTTTTCCTGCCTAGGTATAAAACCTTGCTTTTCTCCATATTAAATTTCATGTTGGACAGCACCAGGGGTGGATTCTACTTACCTTTACTACCGGTTCGCAACGGGGCCGCGCACATGCGCAGAAGCGTTTTCATGACATCAGGGTCAGTGGGCGGAGCGTCCCGCCAGTTTTACTACCGGTTCTATAGAACCGGTGCAAACCAGGGGCAACCCACCACTGGACAGCACTCATTGTTCAAGTATGTCCAGATCTTTTTGGATCCTGAGCTTGTCTTCCGGGATGTTGGCTATTCCTGCCAGTTTACTGTCATCTGCAAATTTTATGAGTTCTCCTTCTATTCCCTCATCTAAGTCATTTATGAAGCTATTGAAGAATACTGGGCCTAAGATGGAACTGTGTGGTACCCCACTGCTTACTTCCCTCCATGTAGAGGTAATACCATTAAGTATGATTCGTTGAGTATAGTTTATCAGCTAGTTAACAATCCATCTGGTGGTGATGCTGCCTATCCCACTTTTTTCTCGTTTACCAAAAAGTAGGTTGCGGTCTTCTTTGTCAATTGCCTTGTTGAAGTCTACTACGTCCACAGTATTTCACTGGTCTAATAATTAAGTCACTTTGTCAAAGAATGAAATAAGATTGGTTTGGCATGATCTATTTTAACAAATCAATGCCGGCTTTTTGTTATAACTTTGTTTCTAGATGTTCACATATTTGTTTTATTATTATTTTTCCAGTGTCTTCCCAGGTATTGATGTTAGGCTGATTAGTCTTTAGTTCCCTGGGTCTGTTCCCCACCCCCTTTTTTTGAAGATGGGAACCACATCAGCTCTTTTCCAATCCTCTGGTAGTTCCCCAGTGCTACAGGATTTTCTAAAGATATGGTACAGATATGAAGTTGTCTCTGTTTCTAATAGTCCTAGAAGTCAAGGTGGATAAACAAAAATATTTCCTATCCAATCTATAGAATTCACCATTACATAAATGTCAGCATGGGTACCTTTAAACAGGAATTAGACACATTCAAAAGTCTATTTTCTTCCTAAAGATATGGAGCATGTGATCGACTGAGGAGTGAGGGGATGGTTTTGGGGGTTTTGACTTACTGAGGGAAACCCCAGACCTCTCAGATTCGGGTTTTCCCAGATGTGCCAGTTTACCTATTCTAGTAAATAGAACTTTGAAAAAATGCTTGCTTCAAAGTCTTTACAAGACTTTGGAGTTGGGGGTTTTTTCTGGAATGCTGACACTGGATGTAATCCATCAAATGATTTATATTCATCGAGATCAAACAGATGTTCTCTTACCATTTTCTTGTATATTCTAATTTTAATTTCTACTCTGTCTTTTACAGTTATGTTTTTGGTAGTTGGGCTATAGTTTCTTTTTACATGAAGTCCGATGCAAAGAATGAGATAAGCATTTCTGCTTTCTCTCTGCTGCCTGTTATTTCCTCATCATCTTCTCTCTTTAGTGGACCTACTGTTTCCTTGATTTTTTCTTGTTATTAATATGTTGAAAGAAACTTTTTTAAAATTATCTTTGACTTTTGTTGCAAGTCTTTGTTCATTCTGAGCCTTTGCTTTCCTGACTTGGTCTTTCCATGTTCTGGCTATCTGCTGATAATCACCCTTAGTTATGTGTCTCTCTTTCCATTTTTTTGTACTTGTCCTTTTTGTCTTTCAGTCTCTCAGAGAGATCTTTGTGCAACCATGCTTGGTTATTCTTGGATTTCTTGTTTTTCTTAAGTAGTTAAGTTTAATAGTTTAATAGTTTAATAGTTAAATAATGACTAGATATAAAGCATATTATGGTAGGTCTATGATGTCCAGATTATTTACTTATTTTTAAAAACAGTGTCCTGTACAGGTAGTCCTTGACTTACAACAGTTAGTTTACTGACCATACAAAGTTACAATGGCATTGAAAAATGTGATTTATGACCATTTTTGAAAGTTATGACCTTTGCAGCATCCCCATGATCATTGATCAAAATTCAGTTGCTTGGCAACTGGTTCATACTTATGACTGTTGCAATGTCCCAAGGTCATGTGATCGCCTTTTCAACCTTGACAAGTAAAGTCAAGGCAGAAGCCAGATTCACTTAACTGGGTTACTCACTCATCAACTACAATATTTCAGTTAACAACTGTGGCAAGAAAAGTTGCAAAATGGGACAAAACTCGCTTAACAAATGTCTCACTTAATAACATAAATTTTGGGCTTAATTGTAGTTGTAAATTGAGGACTACCTTTATAGCAAATTTTCCCTCAAAATGATCATGATGGTAGTCCTTTTCTAGTGTTTGTTGTTGTGATTGTCTTTTGAGTCAGTCCTGATGATTACAAGAATGAGGTCCCTGTAGTTTTCTTAGCAACATTTGGAAGTGGCTTCAGTAATTTCTTCCTAGGGCTGAGAGAGATTGGGTTTTGTGCCTCAGTGAGAATGAAAATCCACTCTTCTGTCTCCTATTCCAGCACAACATTGAAAAATGGAGATTACCACAGCTAAGAAACAGTTCTTATTCTTCACATTTATGCCATAACTCAGATTTTCCTCTGGCACTCTTTCAGTTTGTGCAAGAGAGAAAAATGAGATTAAAAACAAAATGGAGAAAAGTAGGCAAACTCCTTTGAAAAAAATATTTTTAGAAATTATTCATATTGAATTGTAGAGGATGATTTAACTTTTAAAATTATAACAGTTTAGTGTGTGTTTGTATTGTTTGTCTCTCTCTCTTTCTCAATAGATAATTTTGCCTTATTCTATAACAGTCTTATCTAATCTATCATTCTCCATTTACATTCTTGTGGAAATTCTAGGAGCTGAAGTTCCAAGTGCACCAGCATTCAAACAACTGGTTTAGCCATTTTTTACAGTCCTTACAATTTTTACACTAGTGGATTATAGCATCCCTGAACCACCACTGTAGCAAAGTAAAATGGTTTTTGATACTACACTAAAGAGGGCCATTACACTAATATTGGATTTTTATTTAAATAAACACATTATTTGTATTTTAGACAATGCCATGTATAATTTGCCTCTTAATTGTCATCTTTAAAAGGCAAGGCCTACTAATTGCTGAGATAGATTTCTCTTGAATATGTAGTATGTGATCATACTCCTAAGGGAGAAACAGCTCTGGGGAGCAGATAGAGCCATTAAAAGCAAAGAAATTCCAGTGGCAATCTTCCTTGATCTGCAATACACAAAGATCTTAGGGATAATTTATTTAAAATATGTTAACCTAAGAAGACGCTACAAGACTCCCTTAGTTCTCTCTTCTGGTTTCAAATAGCTTTTGTTAGGAAGAAAATAGACTTTTGAATGTGTCTAATTCCTGTTTAAAGGTACCCATGCTGACATTTATGTAATGGTGAATTCTATAGATTGGATAGGAAATATTTTTGTTTATCCACCTTGACTTCTAGGACTATTAGAAACAGAGACAACTTCATATTTTTGTCATGTTGTCTCCTTTTCCTATGTTTAAAATCCCTAAACTTTCATGATGGGATTTGTGCTAACTCCAGACCAATTAGTTTGTGGTTGTGTATGATAGATTCATCTTTATATGAACTAAACTTTCCGTTTCCTTTCTTCTTTGGTTTACTGGATGTTGCAGAGCTGCCAAGTTTGAAATTTTCTTCAAGTACCCACTACTGGTTACCATTTTAGATGAAATATTTCAGCTCAGTGTCTGTGGAAAGTAAGTAAAACCTGAAAGTAAACTAAGCTTTCTCTTCCTCTATAAAGCAAAACATCAGGCTTTAACATTATCTTTAGGAGCAAGAATGCCTCTGGGTTACATGAAACACTTTTGAAATGTAACCTAAAGTAGGTAAGGTAAAATAGGGTGGGGAGTAGTTTTATCAACTTTCTTACTAATTATTATTATCTTTGGCTACTAAATGGCAATCATCATTTTGAACCATCATAACCATAGTTCAAAATATTTGCCTTCCTGTGCTGTAAATGTGTTCCCACAGATGGTGATTTCAACCTTTTTAAACCAAGAGCATGTAACGGGATCTCCATTTTATCGCATTGCTGTTATTCTCATTCTCATCCTGTCTCCCCACTCCCCCCTGTAGAGGGTGTATTTATAATGTCCATGAAAAACAGTGAAAATTCTCACTGTTTTTATCTTCCACCTACAGTTCTTCCTAATCTTTAGAAAGCAGAAATTAAAAGAATGTATTTTTATTGACATTTACACTAATTTGATGATATATGTTTGTTTCTTGCTCCTTAATTGAAGAAGTGCCATGTAGCTTGTGCCAATCAAATGTGGAAAATTGCTCTTCTCATTACTAAACTTATTACTAAATTTATATATATGTAATTTATAATTTATATATCTATATATAAAATTTATATATAAAACTACTAAACTACCAAATGTTTTTTTGTTCTTTTCAAAGCTCCAGACTTTCTTCCATGTCAGATGTTTATGGCACTGCATTTACAAAGATGGCCCATCATTTGCAGATAGGCATTTTCTCCCATGTCTTTCAAATTTTTAAAATTAAAAACATAATGTTGTGCTTTGACCTGTCCATGGAAGGCTCCTTCACGATAGGACAGGACATGAGTTTTCTTCTGGACTTTCAGAAAACCACCAGAATTAGTCTAGGCTTGAGTATACTTAGACCCACCAGGGTCAGCTGAGTTAATTTGAGGGAATGTTTACAGTTTAACTCCTGATACATTCAGGATTTCCCCTGATGCAGCACAAAACCTCAACATTAAGCCCTCTCTGGATCCAGCTGTTTTGGCAAACTATCGTCCAGTCTCCAACCTTTGTTTTATTGCGAAGGTTGTTGAGAGTGTGGTGGCGCGGCAGCTTCCCCAGTACCTGGATGAAGCTGTCTATCTGGATCCACGCCAGTCCGGTTTCAGGCCTGGATACAGCACGGAAACGGCATTGGTCGCGTTGGTGGATGATCTCTGGAGGGCTCAGGGTAGGGGTTATTCCTCTATCCTGGTCCTGTTAGATCTCTCAGCGGCTTTTGATACCATCGACCATGGTATCAAGTTGCGCTAATTGGAGAGATTGGGAGTGGGAGGCACCGTTTTGCGGTGGTTCTCCTCCTATCTCTCCAACTGGTCGCAATCTGTGTTGACAGGGGGGCAGCGGTCGACCCCAAGGCACCTTGTCTGTGGGGTGCCACAGGGGTCGGTCCTCTCACCCCTCCTGTTCAACATTTATGTGAAGCCACTGGGTGAGATCATCCGTGGTTTTGGGGTGAAGTACGCTGATGACACCCAGCTGTACATCTCTACCCCAGACCATCCCAACAATGCCTTGGAAGTGATGTCCCAGTGCCTGGAGGCCGTGCGGGTCTGGATGGGGAGAAACAGGCTCCGACTCAACCCGTCCAAGACCGAGTGGCTGTGGCTGCCATCATCCCGGTATAGCCAGCTGGTGCCATCGCTGGTTATTGGGGCGAATCATTGGCTCCCACGGAAAGCGCTCGCAACTTGGGCGTCCTCCTGGACTCACGGCTGTCTTTAGAAGAGTATACGACAGCCGTGGCCAGGGGGGCTTTTTATCAGGTTCGCCTGATACGCCAGTTGCGTCCCTTTCTAGATCGGGACTCCCTATGCACAGTCACTCAAGCACTCGTCACTTCTCATCTGGACTACTGTAATGCTCTCTACATGGGGCTCCCCTTGGGGTGCACCCAGAGGCTTCAACTGGTGCAGAATCTGGCCGCGCGGGGGATTATGGGAGCAACGGGGTGCTCCCATGTGACACCTCTCCTGCGTGAGCTGCATTGGCTTCCAGTGGACTTTCGGGTGCGCTTCAAGGTGTTGGTAACCACCTTTAAAGTGCTCCATGGCTTAGGACCGGGGTATCTACAGGACCGCCTTCTGCCACCAATTGCCTTCCACCGGCCAGTTCGCTCCCACAGAGAGGGCCTCCTCAGGGTGCCATCTGCCAGACAATGTCGGCTGGCAACCCCAAGGGGGAGAGCTTTCTCTGTGGTGGCGCCCACCCTCTGGAACAATCTACCCCCAGAGATACAAGTGATCCCAGACCTCCGGACTTTTCGTCGGGCATTTAAAACCTACTTTTTTCAGCTAGCTGGGCTGGCCTGACTCCATTTGGGGTTTAAATGTATAATATGGATTTTAACTGAATCGTTTTAAATTATGGGCGAAATTTTTATAAATTATTTTAAATTCATTTTAACTTTTGTATACAGTTGTTTTAGTTGGCTGTTCACCGGCCTGAGTCCGGAAGGAGAAGGGCGGTATAAAAATTTAAATAAATAAATAAATAAATATGTTTTATAATCTTTGGGATTAGCAGACATTGAGTAAGAAAGAAGAGGAAACCTTGCTAACATTAAGGCAAGATATTTATTAGAAAATCATTGTGCTTCATTGTGTTGCCTTTCTGGCCACAGTGGAAGCATTTGATGGGCTTCTTTGCAGTCTTTATAGAGCAGGGTGTCAAATTCAAGGCCTGTGGAACAGATCTGGTCAGCAGGGTGCTTAAATCTACAGGAGGCCATCCAGGCTCAAAACAGGGCATGGGGCAGCCACATGCACCCTTCATGCCCCATTTGGGCCAGTAGGGTGCTGCAGGAGGCATCAGTTCCATCTCTCTCCCTCCCTCCTGGCTTGTCTGGGAAGGAGAACTACAATGCTGACCCCTGTTTTATAAAAAAACATCTTTTTTTATAGTGTGGTGACCAAAACTGGATGCAGTATTTGTTTCAGATAAATTTAATCGTCAGTAAAAAGCCCTTAACAAACCTCATTGCAAGTATATATCTACATATGACAGGAACCGGAAATACCTCACAGACGCAGCTGGAGGCAGCTCCTCGAGAGTCAGGAAATGGATCTCAAACTAATCCTGCCAAGACTGCAGACATAACCCTTGTAACATCTTCCCTTTTTCGTAAATACAACTATCACGTTTTAACATTAAAACACCCTACTAACCCCATAAGCATTACATATATACATTAAAATGATATAAAACACTGTAACTATAAAACACTATAAAAAACACTACATTGTGAACCATATGAAGTTCCGATGTAAGCAACTATAACATCTTCACTTCATATTACCACAATTATCTCATTTTTTTTATTGAAAAAGTTTTACAAATACAAATTTTCCCCCTTTTTCCCCCCCCACCCTTACCCAACATTATAAAATACATATAGAGAAAATATATAATTCCCTCCCAGTCCCACCCTAACCCTCCCCCTCCACCCTTTTCCCTCCCCCCCTGACTTCCATTATATGCAATACTAGTATTCCCAAACAATGTATATGTTATTCATCCTTCCATATCTTTTTTCTATATTTACTAGCATAATCATCAATCCCTCTCAGCTAAAAGCAACATAATATTTTCTAGTCTGATACTTATTCTATACATACTCATTCCATTTCTTCCATTCCTGTATATATTTCTCATGCGTCTGATCTTTTAAAAAAGCTGAAATCTTCGCCATTTCTGCAAATCCAGCCATCTTCTGAATCCATTGGTCCACAGATGGTAAAATATCACTCTTCCAATATTGGGCAATCAACAACCTAGCTGCTGTCAGCATATACAAAATCAGTTTTGTTTCACCCAATGTAAAGTCTTTAACTATACCCAATAAGAAAAATTGCGGAGAAAATTGTATTTTTTTCTTTAAAACATTTTGCATAACCCACCAAATTTTTATCCAAAAAGCCCTCACCTTTTTGCAAGTCCACCATATATGATAATATGTAGCATCTAAACAATCACATCTCCAACATTTTGGCTGCACATTAGGGTACATACAAGACAATTTCTTGGGGTCTAAATGCCATCTATAAAACATTTTATAAAAATGTTCTCGTAAATTTTGTGACTGTGTAAACTTAACGTTCTGAACCCATATTTTTTCCCATGTTTCCATCATAACTGGTTGAGAGAAATTCTGTGCCCATTTAATCATACAATCTTTAACTAACTCATTTTCTGAATCCCTTTCTAACAAAACATTATAAACTCTCTTAATATGCATTGGACCTGTCTGCTTTATCTGTCCAACCAATTCTACTTCATATTCCATTAAACCAGTTTGTTGATCTTCTTTCCATCTCATCTGTAATTGATTGTACTGCAACCAAGTCAAAGATTTCCCTTCTTCCAACAGCATATCCAAAGTCTTCAGTCGCCACCTGCCCTCTTCAAAATAAAGTAACTCTTTATATAAGAAACCCCCGAGTGACTTAATATTTGTATTCCACATGGTATCAGCAAGATCCAGCCAAAACGGAATCTTATAATCCCAATTAGTTCGGTGCTTCCTCCAGACTCTCATCAAGGCATTTCTAAGTAGATGACTATTAAACACTTTATCCACTTTATTGTCATAAAATAGATATGCATGCCATCCCCAAACAAGGTCATGACTTTCTATATTCAACAGTTCAGTCTTAGTTTTCCCAAACCAATCACTTATTTGTATCAATGCAGCTGCTTCATAGTATAATCGAAGGTTTGGAAGTTTAAGACCACCTCTCTCACGAGTATCTTGCATTATTTTCAGTTTAACTCTCGGTTTTTTTTCATTCCAAATAAATTTATTCAGTCCTTTTTGCCATTCTAGCAGTGGTTTATCTGATTTGAGCACCGGTATCATTTGAAATAAAAAAATAAATCTAGGTAAAACATTCATCTTTACTGCTGATATTCTTCCAAGCAATGATAACTGCAGTTTCTTCCAATTTTGCATGTCTTTTTGTATCTTTTGCCACAGAACCTCATAATTATTTTGAAACAGTTTAACATTTGAATCTGCGATTTGTACTCCTAAATATTTGACCTTTGAAACAATTTCGAAACCTGCCGTTCTTTCCAGTTCCTTTTTTTTGCTCTCTGTCAAATTTTTAACAATCATTTTAGTTTTTTTCTGGTTCAGCCTAAAACCAGATACCATGCCATAATCTTCTATAATATCTTTCATCTGGATTATTGAATTCATAGGTTGTGATAGGGTAACAACCAGATCATCTGCAAATGCCTTAGTTCTATAGTCCTCTTGCCTTATAGCTATTCCAGTCAAGGAGTTCGAGTCCCGTATTGCATTAAGTAAGACTTCTAAAGTTAGGATAAATAACAGCGGGGATAATGGACAACCTTGTCTGGTGCCTTTTTGTATGTTGAAATTCGATGTTAAACATCCATTAATAATAAGTTGTGCATATTGCTCTTGATAAATTGCACCAATCGCTTGTATAAACCGCTCCCCCAAATCCATTTTTTCCAAAGTCTTAATTATAAAGTTCCAATTCACTCGATCAAAGGCTTTTTCCGCATCCAAAAAAACCAGCACTGCAGAGATCTGTTTATTCTTATCTAGATAGTCCATTAAGTCTATAACTTGCCTGACATTCTCCTTCATATATCTGCCTTCAATAAATCCTGCTTGATCATGATGATCAACTGGATATTCATTTGGATAACTGGCATCAATCTGTTGGCTAATACTTTTGCAAAGATTTTATAATCTGTATTTAATAGAGATATTGGTCTGTAATTTTCTGGTTTCTTGAGACCTGATTCTTCTTTCGGAATCAATGAGACAAAAGCTGTTTTCCATGAGGAAGGTATCTTACCTCCTAATTGTATATTACAAAATAAGTCTTTAAGATGCTCAATCATTTCCTCTTGTAAAGTTTTATAGTAAATTGCAGTTAGGCCATCCGTCCCTGGAGCTTTAGCTGTTTTTAATTGTTTTATAGAGAAACTGATCTCCTCAACTGTTATCAGTTGTTCCAGACTTTTCTTTTGAGTTGTTGAAATTTTTGAAACTCTCTTGTTTTCTAAATATTCATCTATAGAAATATTCTGTATATTATCTTTAGCATATAACTTAGTATAATATTCCAAAAAGGCTTTTTTAATTAATTCTTGTTGATAAACTTCTTTGCCAGCATATTCAGTACTATCAATAATTCATGTAGATGCTTGTTTCCTCAAAGTGTACGCCAACCACCTGCCCGGTTTGTTAGCATTAGTAAAAGTATTATGCTTTGCAAATTGTAAATTAGTTGCCGTTTGGTCTGCTATAAGCATTTGAAATTGATCCTTCAAAAGTTTTATGGCCATTTGCAATTTTCCATCTGTTGGTTTTTGTATCAGTTGTTGTTCTTTCTTTTTTATCTCACATTCCAATTGTAGTCTCTTCTTCTGCTGATTCTGTCTATGTTTAGAGTTCATTTGAATTAGTACTCCCCGCATATATGCTTTGCCTGCGTCCCAAACTATTTCAATAGGGGTACCTTTATTCAAATTCAGTTTAAAAAACTCCTTTAAATGCTTTTTAAGTTCAATTATATTTTTTTCATATCTAAATAAATTCTCATTTAATCTCCAGGATCTTCTTTCTCTTTTGCCCATCTCGATTTCCATCCAGACCGGACTATGGTCAGTCAAAGTCCTAGGAAATATCTTTATTTTCTTTACTTTAGAAAGTAAGTTAGTAGTTAAGAGGAAAAAGTCTATCCTGGAAAAGGATTTATGCCTGTCTGAGTAAAAAGTAAAATCCAATTCATTTGAGTTTCGAACTCTCCAAATATCTTTCAATTCCAAATCCTCTTTCAGTTCAAAAAAAGCTTGTGGTAATTTAATCCCTAATTTGGCCGTAGTTTTTTTATCGATTTTAGGTTGAATTACTCGATTCCAGTCACCCATTATTATAATAGTTGAATAGTTCCATTCCAAAATTTTTAAATGAAGCAACTTATAAAAATTTTCCTGCTGCTGATTTGGAGCATATATTCCGACCAACAAGATTGGTCCATTATCTGTAATAATTTCAATTGCAATATATCTTCCATCTTTGTCTATTTCTATAGTTTTAGCTACAAGTCTTTTATTTATATATATCACCACTCCATTCTTCTTTTCCAAATTTGAAGCAACAAATTGCGTTCCCAATCTTGAATTTATCAAATATTTCTGATCTTGCAATTTTATATGAGTCTCCTGTAAGCAAATAACATCATTGTGAAATTGTTTCAAATAATGAAATATCTTCCTTCTTTTTTGTGGAGAGTTCAGTCCATTAACATTCCAAGACAAAAATTTAAGTGCCATTTGATCCTGTCTGAAGTTTTGAGAGCAATTGTTGAAGATTCTTTTCTACAGTAGTAATCTTCGGTTTAGCTCCTCCCATGACTTCAGCTTGCTGCTTCTCTTTGACTCTCTTTTCACGTTGTGGCTTATAATATTCTTGCTGCTGTTCCTTCATTTGTTTAGACATCGCTCTAGTTATACGTTGCTATTCCATTTTGGATGTTGTCAATTCAAGAGCCAACGCCGCCTCTGTAATAGTTTTAGACATTTCTTCCAAAGGAGAAGCTTCAAATGGTGCAAAAGGATCAACCACAACACCACCTACAGCTCCCATTGTCTCTCTTGCCTCCTTTTGCGACTGCCTTATTTTTGCTTCTGTTTCTTGATCAAACTCAGCTTGTAATTGAGCCTCCTTATCTATTGGTGAAGATGTGCGTGGAGGAGGAGAGCCCGCTTTCAAAACATTATAATAAAATTCTTCTGCTTTTGCAATAGTATTAAGGCGGTATCTCACTCCTCGCAGCCTCAATATTACACCTATTGGGGCATCCCACCTGAATTGTATATTCTGTTTTTTCAGTTCTGCCACCAAAAATCCAAAATCCTTTCTATCTCTTAACATTTTGGGTGGTACTTCTTTAAAGACTCCAATCTCACTTCCATCAACTTGAACAGTTGTAACAAAGCAATTTTGCAAAATTTCATTTCTCATTCTTCTGTCTGTGAAGTATATCACCACATCTCTAGGCAATTGCCTTTGTACCGCCACACAAGAATTAACTCTGTACGCCTTGTCAATCTTACACAGAACCACACCTGGTTCTACTTTCAACATAACTGCTAAAGCCTCTGCACAAATTTTCCTAAGATCTTCCCTGGTGTCCTCTTTTACACCTCTCAGTCTGATAGCATATTCCATTGATCGAAATTGCATCATAGTAATCTCATTTTGCATTTTTTGTGTAATTTCATCAATTTCAACCATTCTTGAATCAGAGGCTCTAAATTTAGTCTCCATCTCTGAGGCAAGATTATCCACTTTTTTATCAATCTGCAACACTACCTCAGACAGGCCTTTAGCCACTGTTTGAATATCTTGTTTAACTGCTTCATATTTCTCTTGAACAATTCCTTTGACCTCCTGCTCTGATCTTTGAATTTTTTTAATAATACGGTCAGAATAGCTTTCTTCCTTTGTCTGAGTTTGCAGCTGCGCTGTTTGAGGCTGCTTCTGCTTATGAGTGGGGGAATCCCCCCCTGCTTGCTTTGTTGCCATTTTGCCTCTTACAGATCTTCCTTTTCCACAAATTCTAACAACTTTTCCCAAAAGGTTCTCCAGATTCAATCAGGTCTAAAACAATCAATTGCTGCTTTTTTTTTCTATTTTATTTTATTTTTTGCTACTTTTCTTTTTCTTCCAGCCGGATTTGTTACTGTTAGAATGTAACCAGATACACAGTTCAAATTACTTTCGCTTTCAGCTGCTCTTCGCTAAAAGCAAGCGCCATTTTTCCCCCCACTTTCCTTTCCAATTCCAAGTTGCTTTAATCCTCCAAATTTTTCAGAAAAAAAACTTTAAATACTTGCAATTTGATAGGAAGTCCAAAACTTTCTCTTTTATTGTTTGGTGGTGAAAAAGCTGCCGCGCTATCTTGCTCTGCGGTTTGCAGAGTTTCCCAGCTGTCTGGAGCTTCAGCAGCTTGGATAGGGAGTCCCACCCTGTTAACACCCCAGAAACGCAAAAAAAAACGCTCTGGGGGTCTCACAGGGGACTCTACCTTATGCCACCGGCTCTCCTCACGACGTCCTCTTGGCTCAGAGTTTTTCGAGCCGTTTCTAGTCTCTGAAACGGCTCTTTACAGGCAGCTGGGCTGGCGGTCTTCAAAGGACCGTCAGCGATGGTCCGCGGCAACACCGGAAGTCCCACAATTATCTCATTTTAAAACATTATAAATGTGCTGTTACAGATAGTGAGTTGTGGTGAGTTAGTTACCTTGAGAATTAAGAGCTGTCTCCTTAAGAGATTGCATTGTGGGAAATGTGAGAGATTGCATTATGAGAAATGTAGTCCAGGACATGTGACCATATCTGTGTGTCTAATTGGCCACTGAGGCTTTCTGCCTGGGTTTTAGAAGAAAGACTGGGGCCATTTTGAATTAGCTCAGAAGAAAGAAACATGCTTTCTGAACAAGGGGACAAACTACCATCCTTTTACACTAGGAAATGGGACAGATTATGAAATAAGGATGCATCTCAACATGACTCACCATGATTCACCTTGACTATAAGTCTGTGTTTGAGGATACCCTAATAAACGATCTGTATGAAACCTGTTTGCTAGAGTTTATCTGCTTGTTCTCAGTGGAGCCAGAGGCCTGGGGAACAGAACAGTAAAAGGATGTAGATTGCCTGACCCCCTCCCTTTCTTTCTCTTGGAATATTGATGGACATTCTGTTTGAGTGAACAAAACAAACAAAAATGCATCTCTTCTCTGCGCACAACTTGTAAAAATACTTGGTTTGCATCTAATTGAGACCTTTGCTTAGCCACAAAAGTGACAAAACCTGCTTTCCTTCTCTTTGCATCCCAAACTCCATTTGGATTTAACTGAGTAATTTATTCTGCTCAGCAGAGAAACACAGTTCTTGTGCTAGCTAAGCAGATTGCCCTGCTATAAAGGGGGCCCAGGGCTGCAAGTTTGAATCACCTTTGCAAAGTTTGTGTGTATGTTGCTTTAGAAGTTCACCTCTGCTGTAAAATGAGAAAGGTCTTGTTTTAACACAAAGCAATCCGAGCCACATGGCCTACATGGAGATTGAATTTGCATGATACAAGTTGCTTTCCCAGCCTGGCCACTCAATGTGCATCTGAAAAGAAACAATCCAGCCATATGCATGCTGTTGCTTTGAATCTTGCTTGAATAAAATACTGGAAAGCTAAATTCCCTTTACAGGGCAAGCAACTAAAGCCCAAGGGAACCCAAGTCGAGGAAAGCCTCTTAGGGTCTCCAAATCAGACTGTTGCTTTGCAGCTCTATACAAAGGAACACGCTGAAACCAGTTTAACCCAAGCATTAGTTAGGCAACAGCACCCTAGTGGCCAAAGGTGTACTGCATCAATCACCCCCAGTGGCCAAAAAGCGAACTGCAACAAAGTCTCCCAGAGTTTGCAATGCACCCCAGTGGTCAACAGGCGAACTACAACAACATCTCCTAGAGTTTGCAATGCACCCCAGTGGTCAACAGGCGAACTACAATATCTCCTACAGTTTGCCACACACCCCAGTGGTCAAAAGGCGAACTGCAGCGACATATCCTAAAGTTTGCAGGAAATGCCCTGAGTTTTCCCAGTCATGGCTAATACCTCCAATGTCTCAGCAGAGTTGAACCTCCCAGCTAATCTTGACATGCCTGAAGCATCGGATGACGTGGAGTCTTGTCCAATCATGGCAGAAGCATATGATTCATCAGGAATGATGACCCTTCCCTCACCCCAACGCTCACATGTGTCTGCTGCTCATTCTTCCAAGAAAGCTGCGAGCGAGAAGGCCGAATCCAAAGCAACCCATCGGTCACACGTGTCATCTCATCGGTCACAAGCGGTTCCCCCTTACAAGTCATCCCGGTCTCGGTTGGGTAGCAGCGTCTCACAACAATCTTCTGCCTCAGACTCCTTCCATCCTTCCAAAGCATTTTCCTGTCACAGCCAGTCTTCCAGAGCTTCCACAGCTAGGAGTTTCGCTGCCCGGGCCACAGAGGCTCGAGCTGAAGCTGCAGTGGTCAAAGCAACCTTAAGCGTGGCAAAGGAAGAACAATTGTTGAAGGAAGAAAGGGCCAAAGTTCAGGCCAGAACTTTGGCCCTTTCAGGCCAGAACTTTGGCCAGAACTTTGGCCTGAAAAGGGAGACACTGAGAAAGGTAGCACTGGCTGAAGCTTTAGAGGCGGAGTCCAAACGCGCTTGACTCAACTTCAATCCTGGACAGTTAGAGGAGGAGGACTCAGATGAGCATGTCAAAGCCTATGTTGAGGACCAGAACTCCCCACAGCAGGGACAAGGAGGAGAACCTCACCCACCAGCTTTACGAACTACTCAGACAGCAGATATCATAAGATCTAGACCACGAGACTCCTCCTTTGAAAGTGCACAACCTACCCCGACAAACGAAGACATGCGGGGCAACCAGAGTACTCCTTCAGCAGCAGTGAAGGCGTCTCAGGAGGCAAGCATGCAAACAACTGTGATACACCACCTCAAAGTGGAGGCTAAAGAGTTCCTGCCGAACCTGCCAGGCATTCCGAGTGCAGACGTCCAGCCCAATGGAGGTACTCCACTTGCCTGCCCGGAAAAAGACCTATCATCACCTGTGGCATGGGAAGACGAAATTGTCTGTAAATACTCTATAGGGTACTACCAGCTGGCATTGGAAGGTAATCTTGCCCTGCCAACATTGTAGGGCGCACCTTGCCACCACCCCCATCATATAAGTCTCCTGAAGTCCAAAAGGATACTACAACATCCTGGAGAATGATGGACCTGGCACATAGGGGAGTGCACAAGTTCTCCAACAAGTCAGGCATAGATTATATGCTATGGAAGCTTCTTTTTGTAAATGCCATTAAAGGCGAATGATTGGAGCCAGCCGAGGAACTCGGTCATATGATCACATGGCTAGGCCCATAATCAATACAAGCAGTAAAGGTGGTCTACGCATCAAAAATGTATGAGCCAGTTGAAGTCCTCAAGCTATCATAGGAAATACTTGATGAGCGGTATGGGGCACCTACGATGACAGAATCCTCATTCCTAGAGCAGGTCGACAACTTCCCTGCCATGGACCTCAGTAACCCTCAAGAACTATGGCACTTCTCCGGTCTTCTTACACAGTTGCGGTCAGCACAAATGGATCCCACCTTGCCAGGACTTAGCTGTCACGACCTGTATAAGACACAAAGGTCTATCATTAAAAAACTACCAACGAAACTGATTGATGCATGGATCGACCTCGCTGATAATTACAGGGCAAAGAACCTTGGCAGAGAACCACCCTTCGCCACCCTTCAAAAATTTGTTGCCCACATGTCGTACAATGATCCACAAAATAAAGACCTTACAATACAAAGGACCCCTGCCAGCAGAAGAACCAACCAAAGCCTTGGTCCGATCAAGAGCTCAGCGCAGGCCACATCGGATGATGGCTTTACATCGGAGTTCCTCGTTGACAGGGGAACGACCTCTGTGTCAGTGCATAGCACAGAGGTCGTTCCCCTGTCAACGAGGAACTCTGATGTAAAGCCATCTAAGAGTGCTCTACATTGACCTCAGAAAGCAAAGGAAGAACCCATTTGTCCACTGTACAAGACCTCACACACTCTGAATAAGTGCAGAGAATTCCAAAAGAAGTCCCTGGGTGAAAGAAAGGCATTGATCAGGGAGTACAAAGTCTGTTTCAAATGCTGTGAGTCTACAGACCACATGGCCAAAGCTTGCACAGTTAAGGTGCTATGTTATCTATGCAAAAGTGACCAGCACCCAACCGCCCTGCATCTAGAGCGTGAGTCGACACCACAGCCGATTCCTATTCCACGGTCAACTTCCACCTCTCCTATGACTAATGAGTCTCAGAATGACAATGAAACGCACCCAGAAATGACAACAAGTGTCAACTGCACTTCAGTATGTGGAGACTCACTGTCTCCTCGTTCATGCCACCCAATCTGCCTAGCTAAAGTTTATCCAGCTGGATGCCCAGAAGAAGCTGTGAAAACGTATGTGGTAGTGGATGCGCAGAGCAACCAATCATTAGCCAAATCAGCTTTCTTCGACCACTTTGACATTCGATCCAAAGAAACAAACTTCACAATGTCGACATGTATGGGGGTACAGCGCACAGCGGGGAGGAAAGCTACCAGATTCTGCATAGAATCAATAGACAGGAGTGCTAAATTCACATTGCCACCACTGCTAGAATGTGATGCTTTACCAGATAACTGCAGTCAAATCACGACACCAGAGGTAGTAAGCAATATACCTCACCTGAGACACATGGCTAATCTCTTCCCTGCCCTAGATCCTGAAATTGAAATCCTGCTCTTGTTGGGTGCGGATGCCCCCGAAGCCTTCCCTCCCCAGGCAGTGGTCAAAGGCCCAGCCGGCTCTCCATGTGCCCTCAAGACAGAATTTGGATGGGCCATCATAGGACCTGTTTGTATCGACCGGCTACGAGCCCCCCCCCCCGACTTCTACCAAGTAGTTCTAGACCAGCCACCAACCTGGAACTGCTGTGAAGACGACCTTGAAGACTGAACGTCAAGCTTTGCATGAATTGTGTCTACCTCACTGTTTGCATTGTTTGATGCTATTATCTTGTTTACTTTAGTCAATTAGATAGTTACATTGCATTGTTTTCTGCTATGCCTTTGTTTATCTTAGTTAAGTAGTTAGGAGTGGAATTTATAATTCCAGGCAGGGAGTTTGCTGTTACAGATAGTGAGTTGTGGTGAGTTAGTTACCTTGAGAATTAAGAGCTGTCTCCTTAAGAGATTGCATTGTGGGAAATGTAGTGAGAGATTGCATTATGAGAAATGTAGTCCAGGACATGTGACCATATCTGTGTGTCTAATTGGCCACTGAGGCTTTCTGCCTGGGTTTTAGAAGAAAGACTGGGGCCATTTTGAATTAGCTCAGAAGAAAGAAACATGCTTTCTGAACAGAGGGACAAACTACCATCCTTTTACACTAGGAAATGGGACAGATTATGAAATAAGGATGCATCTCAACATGACTCACCATGATTCACCTTGACTGTAAGTCTGTGTTTGAGGATACCCTAATAAACGATCTGTATGAAACCTGTTTGCTAGAGTTTATCTGCTTGTTCTCAGTGGAGCCAGAGGCCTGGGGAACAGAACAATAAAACATGCAGTCCATGGGTAAATGCGGCATAGTAATACCAGATACATCTGGCCTGTCCACAGGATATGTAAAGTCTGGCCACTAGCTACACGCAAATCTACCCGATTGTGATGATACAAAATTCCATCAACATCCCCCAAATAGGAACTTGTAAGCAGCTACCCATTTTCTAGCGACCTGTCCAATCTTCATGGAGCTGTTTCATCCAAATTCGTTCCCCGATCTTCAATTGTGGCAAATCTCTAGCTGAGTTGTCATATCTTGCCTTGACCACCTGTCTCTTCAGCCGTAACTTTTCTGGAACCCCTTGTATCACCGAGGGCTCAAGCAGCCTGTCGGCCATTGGTAGTGATGTCTTTAGTCTCCTTGCCATCAGTCTCTGTGCCGGACTACTGTCTATGCCCTTCTCCAATGTAGAATGGCTTTCCATGGGTCTTTACCTTCACTGTGAGCTTTCCTACATAGATTCTTAGCGATCTTCACAGCTGATTCAGCTTTGCCGTTAGCTTGTGGATGACACGGTGAAGAGTCACATGCTTGAACTCCCACTCAGTGGCAAATTTCCTAAACTGTAGACTTGTAAACTGAGGACCATTATCTGAGATCACCTTATCTGGTTGACCGTAACGTGCAAACTGCATCTTGCATCTCTTAATGGTAGTCTCAGCTGAACAGTCCATAAGGGGTTCGATTTCCCAAAAGTCAGAATAATGGTCCACTAATATTAGGTATTCTTTTCCTGCATAGTTGAACAAATCCATACTAACAATCTGCCAAGGACATGATGGTATCTCGTGTGACATCATGGTTTCTCTTTGTTGCGCATATGCATATTCATTGCAGGTGGAACAATTGCTAACAAAGTCCTTGATTTCTCCCTGCATATTGGGCTAGTAAAGCGTATCATGGGCTTGTCTGTAGCATGTCTCTCCGCCAATATGGCTCGAGTGTATGTGCAATAGCATCTCTGCTCTCATTGACCTAGGCACTATGACTCTTGGGCTCTTATACAAGATCCCGTTTTGTACGGCGATCTCATCTCTAAAAGTCCAATATTCCCTCACTATTGCTGGAACTGCCTCCTTCTCATCTGGCCACCTACTCATGACGATAGTCTTCAGTGCCTGTAAAGCTACATCTGTACCTGTGATGGTGATTTGTGACATTAAGATAGTCTGCTTGGTTAACTTCGGCAATTTTTTTTTGTTCCTGTTGCAACCAGCAGACCAGGAGTGGATTCTAAATTTTTTTACTACCGGTTCTGTGGGCGTGGCTTATTATGTGGGCATGGCTTGGAGGTCATGTGACTGGGTGGGCGTGGCTAGCTAGTCATGTGACTGGGTGGCCATGGCTATGTGTATAGGGACTACTTAGCGGGCTGAAAACAGTTATTTCTGACAGGTCCTCGCACTTTGGACTGGTCCTCACACTTATGACCATCCTCACATTTATGCCCGTGCAACATTCTTAACAACCATGTCACTCATTTCATAACTGCTTCTCTTCACCATGGTGACAAGATAGGGCAAAAACATAAAATGTGAGGACAGTCGTAAATTCGAGGACTGGTCAAAAGTGCGAGGACCAGTCAAAAATAACTTTTTCAGCCCTCTGAGTAGTCCATATGCACAAAAAGATACAGCAATAGAGAGGGATGAAGGAAGGAGAGAGAGGGAAGGAAGAGAAAGGAGGAAGGAAGGGAAATTAGAGTAGGAGTGAGGGTAAGAGAGGGAGGAAGAGAGGAAGAGAAGGAGAAAGGAAGAGGAAGTAGGGAGGAGAAGAAGAGGGGGGGAAGAGAAAGTAAGAAGGAAAGAAAAGAGAGAGATGATAGGTTGGAGGAGAAAGATTGCTGTACAATAAAAAAGATGAAAGGGAAGAAAGCCAACCCCAAACAAATATAAAGATATTAAGATAAAGAATGAATTGTTAAACTTTAAAGAATAAAAGAGAACATATATGAATAAATAGCAATAATCAGAAACACACATACAAACATACAATGTATTTTCTTTGAACAGAGTATTTGGCCGGTTCACAAATTTAAACAGTGTTTAGTCATTTCAATTAAATTTACAATTTCTATATTTCCTTTTTGCCATATTTATTCCTCATCTATTTTTTTAAAAAACCAATATTACCCTTCATCCTCATCTCTAATCTTAATCAAATTCAATTTTTCACTTCTATTCTATATTATACCCCTTCCCATTGTCACCTATTTTTACATCCATCCTCACATTGGTTAATTATGTTATACAGTTATTTAATACAAATTCAACATTTTAATATAAATCCATTAGTTATATATCTAACTTTTTTGTATATTAATAAATATGAACATGAATATTCCAATTATTTCCATGCAATCCAATTTCTTACAAATCAAGTAATTATATTTACCAATCATAAGCCAAATAATTTACTCCATATATTCCTCCAAACCACAACTTAACCATTTCTGCTTTCAACACAATATACAATTATCTCAATTATTACAATTCCCTAGTTAAATAGAGCTTTTTTTGTGTGTTTTAAAATCTTGAACCTAAATTTCTTTTGCCCTAAATTTCCCATTGTTTGCAGTTTTGCACCTCCCTTTTTTGGTGAGGAAAAAGAAAAAGAAATCTCTCTCTGCCTCATTTTGTCACGTTGCAGCAAAGACCCTGCTTTACTTTCAGTTTTGTTTTTTCAGCATAGCTAAAGGAAAAAAATCTGCTCCAGCACTCTGCAGCTAGCAACAGAGCCCGTGTAAAACAGCTGAGAACAAATCAGCTGAGAGTCGGGAGGCCAATCTAATCAACTTGTTCTAATTAACCCATGCTGAAGCTGAAATGGGCTGTTTTTTCTATTTTTGCAGGCACCGATCTACTCATTTGTTTTCTTTTAACACTGATCAGCTGTAGGGCGGCCCTTTGAAGCCCCGCAGCAAGAATTTAAACAGTTTTTTTCCCTCTAGCCATCAACTGGGACTCAGGAGGCAGCAATAGATCGGGAGTGGGTGGGATAAGCGAATGGCGACCGGGCCGGGAACCGGTTCGGGGGCGTGGCCAGCCAATCTTATTACCGGTTCTCCGAACTATTAAATTTTTTTACTACCGGTTCTTGCGAACCGGTGCAAACCAGGAGCAACCCACCACTGTAGCAGACCATCTGATGCTCATGTTCTCTTCCGAGTGTCACCTGATCTAATGCAGCCCTACTCAGGGTATCACTAAGATATATTTCGCGTCCTGGCTTATAGACAACATTTAGATTGTAATTCTGCAAACTAAGCATCATGCTCTGCAGACGTTTGGGAGCACGCAAAAGGGGCTTCTTGAATATGGCTATTAACGGCTTGTGATCAGTTTCGGCAACGACTATATCCCAGCCATAAAGATAATGATGGAAACGCTGGCAGGCAAATACAATACTTAAGCACTCCTTTTCAATTTGGGCATAGTTCAACTCGGCAGCAGAAAGCGCTCTGGACACGTATACAATCGGCTGACCTTGCATTAGGCAACATCCTAGTCCATTTTTGCTCAAGTCTCTTTGAATTGTGATAGTCTTCATGAGATCGTACTATTTTAATACTGGAGCAATAGTGATCAAACGTTTTATCTCCTGTACTAGGCAGGAGCCAATGGGGAGCCAATGCCCAAAAAGTGACTGGGTGGGAGTGAGTGACATCGAGTTGGCCATGCCCACCCAGGTTTTGTAGCTCCGGTGTGTTTTTTTTCTGTGGGAAGCTGGTCTAAATGGCTCTTTGAGTGTTTAATGTTGCCGACCCCTGGGCTAACCTATGAGGGCTATAACACCTGCTTTTCCAGGGTTGCCCCTCCCACTCTCCATGGCTGGTACATTCTGGCTGAGGAAGCAGAGATTGACTGTGCTGTTACAGATAGTGAGTTGCGGTGAGTTAGTTACTTTAAGGATTAAGAGCTGTCTCTTTAAGAGATTGCATTGTGGGAGATGTAGTGAGAGATTGCATTATGGGAAATGTAGTCCATGACATGTGACCATATCTGTGCATCTAATTGGCCACTGAGACTTTCTCTCTGGGTTTTAGAACAAAGACCCTGCCATTTGGAATTACCTCAGAAGAAACATGCTTTCTGAACAGGGGGACAGAACTACCATCATTTTACACTAGGAAATGGGATAGATTATGAAATATTTGGATGAACCTCACCTTGACTCACCATGATTGTAAGTCTATGTGTTTAAGATTCCCAAAATAAATATAATCTGCATGAACACCTGTTTGCTAGAGTTTATCTGCCTGTTCCCAGTGGAGCCAGATGCCTGGGGAACAGAACATTGACCTTGCCCAAAACAAATGTTGTCCAGGGAGAGGATGGTGACAATCCTTTCCGAAGGGAAAGGAAACCCCAAAAGCAAAGGCGAGTGCTCAGAGCCCTCAGAAACACTCCACCAATTGCTTCAAAGGAGGGGCACTGGGCTGAGTGTAGGTCCAACCAACTGGCCCAGAAGACAACCCCAGGGCCCACCACTGCTGCAAGCCCACGAGACAGCTCTGGAAGGAGTGGAAGTTGTAGAGTTCACCCATCCCCTAGGGATGGCAAGAGAACTCTGACCAGTCCAGGAAGGAACCCAGGGGAGAGCAATACTGACTCCGATGATGACTCCCTGGTAAGTGGCCTGATCACTCTGGTGACAATCTTCAACAAACTGATAGCATTGTGATGGCGAACCTATGGCACACATGCCACAGGTGGCTCATGTAGCCATATCAGTGGGCATATGAGCTCAGCTCAGGCACACATGTGCATGCCGGCCAGCTGATTTTCGGACCTTCTGAGCCCACCAGAAGTAGGGAAACAGGCTGTTTCCTGCCTCCGGAAGGCCTGGGAGAGTGGGAAAGGCCTGTTTTTCTTTCTCACCTGGCTCCAGAGCCTCTCTATGAGTCTGGGGAGGGTTTCATGGTCTATGGGGCACTATTAACCTGGTGGCACTTCCTAGAAGGGAGCCAAGTGCCGTTTGAAGTATGAACTGACAATAAAAATCTGGAAGCCCTTTTAGGTCCCCTTGGAAACTCTCTCCCCCAAAAAATTGATGGGTGCAGTACTTTAATTGGTTCGACGTCACGCTAAAATACATCCCTGGAGGGAAGAATTTCCTAGCGGATATCCTGTCCTGAATGCCCCAGTACAACTTCAGCCCATAAACTGGTGAAGCTGTTCCTGAAGCACACTTAAAAGGCGTAAAGCCCATGGTGCTATGTACAGCATTGTTGTATGCCACCTCAGTGAAAGGCAGTAGGTCAGCCCATCCATTCCAGGGGTGGGTTCTAAAATGTTTTACTACCAGTTCTGTGGGCGTGCCTTATTTTGTGGGCGTGGCTTGATGGTGATGTGACAATTCTTTAGGATTTAGCAGAGGTACTGGTCTACCAGTCTTTTAACAGCTTGCAGAGCTGTACTGGTCTACCCATTTATTTTTGCAGGCACTGGTCTACCCATTTATTTTTGCAGGCACTGGTCTACTCATGTATTTTTGCAGGCACTGGTCTACCCATTTATTTTTCCAGGTACCAGTCTACTCATTTGTTTTTGGAGGCACTGGTCTACCAAACTGCCTTTTACCACTGATTAGCTGTAGGGCAGCCCTTTGAAGCCCCGCGGCAAGAGTTTAAACAGTTTTTCCTTATAGCCCATTAGCTGGGACTCAGGAGGCAACAATAGATTGGAGGTGGGGCCAAATAAAAGGTGAGAATAACACGGAAGGCGGGGCGGCAGAACCGGTTCGGTGACATCATATTGGCACCACTACCGGCTCGGCGGAACAGGGCAGAACTGGGAGGAACCCAACACTGATCCATTCCTGCCTTCAGATGATTTGGAAAATAGGTTGACCCCCCCTTGTTTGTCATACTCCTCAAATATTGGAATGCTGCTATCATGTCATCCCTAGTCTTTCTTTTCTCTAGACCAGAGGTGTCAAACTCAAGGCCTGTGGGCTGGCCTGGAAACAGCAAAGGAGTGGCCCATGGTGCCTCTGCCAGCAAAAATGGAGCTTGGGGGTCTGCACCCCATTTTCGGCTGTGACAGCCTCCTGAAGCCCTCTGCCAGCAAAAAGGGAGCTTGGGTGCGTGCGAGCCCCCCCCTCCCTGCACCCTGTTTTCAGCTGTGATGGTCTCCTGCAACCCTCTGCCAGCGAAAACGGAGCTCAGGGGGCTGTGCAGGCATGCTGTTTTTGCTGGCAAAGGTTTGCAGGAGGCTGTCATGACTGAAAAAAGGGTGTGGGGGCCCTGTGCACCCCCTTGAACTCCGTTTTCACTGGCAGAGGACTGCAGGAGGCCGTTGCAGCTAAAAACAGGGTGCAGAGTGGCTGCGCGTGGGCCCCCGGGCAGCGCAAAACAAACTAAAAAAAAAAAACCAAAAAAAGGAGATATGTTTTCCCTTTTGCATTTGAGCATGCAAGAAGGGACAGGAAAGGAAAGGAAAGATGGGAAGTGAGCAAGGAAGGAAAAACAAGGAAAGAGGGGAAAGAAGAAGGAAGGAGAATGAAGAGGAAAGGGAAAAAAGAAAAAGAAGGAAGGAAAATTATAATGAGAGTGAGGGAGGGTCTCAGGGAAGTTCTGCCTTAGCACTTGGCAACCACAGGTACTCCGACATGAGTGATGTTGAGTTGGCCATGCCCACCCCCAGTAACACACACCCAACCCTGTGAGGCCAAACATAACCTTGATATGGCCCTCAATAATATTGAGTTTGACACCCCTGCTTTAGACTATCCATACCCAATTCTTAGGCGGAAAACACTATTTTGAGACACAGCAGAAAAGGATTGGAGAGGGTGGGTGGAGGATGATGTAGTAGATGCCTGTTCTTGACAAACAGCTAGTAGCCCATATCTGGACTGGGACATCGTTGTTGTCAGTCCCAACAATGAGGCAAGGATAAAATAGCCATTCTGCTTTCCAGCCCTGCAATCTTGTGATGAAATCAAAATCCCTATCAGAATGTATTTAAAAAGGGAATTATAAATTAACCATGTCCACCGCATACAAGGAAAACCAATATAAAATGTTTTATAGATGGCATATGCCACCGGAGAAGTTAGCAAAAATGTTTAACGATAAATCAGTGAAATGTTGGAAATGTCACCAACTACCAGGATCCTAAGCAAAAAATTATTGGAATAAAATTAAAATTTGGCTGGAAGAAATGACACAAATACATATTGAATTTAAACCAGAGTTGTTCCTATTGAATATCCTACCGGATAAAATTAAAAAGGAATATATTTATTTGATTATACATGTAATAACATTTGCAAGAATTGTTTATGCTCAAAATTGGAAACAAGAAAATACCTTTGGAAGATGAAATAATAAAGATTTTAGATTGTGCAGAAATGAATCGATTAACCTTGCTGATTAAAGATAGGGAAGAATAGAATATTTTAGAACATGGAATTATTTTTATTGTTGGTTGGAAAAGAGATATAAATGATTAATTTTATAACTATGTATAAAAATTTGATAGTAAGAATATGACTACAGAAATTAACTTCTACAGTGGATTGGATGACGATTAAGATAGAAGAAACTGTTGGAACAAGAAGAACAAAAAGAAAAGCAGAAGTCAACACCGAGATGTCACAGGAGAGGGAAGATTGATGTTTTAAATGTTTATTTGTTTTATAATAATAATAATAAATAAATAAATAAAAATAATGTATCTAAAAAGGTTAAATCATGGCAACTGGACCAAAGTTTATTAAACTGAGATGTTTTGTTACTCATCCAAGTAATGTCTTCAGTCCAAATGAAAATTTTGGGTAGGCAGAGAGTCAGAGAGTCATTGTAATGAACCAATTCTTGCAATACAGACTGCATGAGTTTTCTCCCCAAAATGAAAAGCAATAGGTGAATGAAGAAGTTACTTGGATGAGTAATAAAATGTCTCAGTTTTAATAAACTTTAGTCCAGTTGCCATGATTTAACCAGAGCTCCCCAACGTTTCATGATTGGTGGCCCAGAGGGGAGGGAGAAGGTGGGGCCTTTACACACACATATGCGAACAGGGCTGTGAGCAAGCGTGCATGATGCAAAGGAGTGGTGACGATAGCACTTGTGCAGGACTCCTGGCTATGGTAGCACCTGAGTGGGGCTCGCGGCAATGGTAGCACCCGTGCAGTTGGGGACCACTGATTTAACCTCTCTAGATACTTTTGGCCTGGATGATTTAGTCTTCATTTATATCCCCATCAAAATGAAACAAGACAAGAATAATCATTTTCAGAAATTTTAATATTTGCACTTCAGATATGAAAATAAAGATTTCAATGGATGTCTTTTTTGTATTTTTCTGTAAAAAGAAACAGAAATTTAAGATTACGTAATATTCCATGGTTCTTTTGGAGGTGGGTGGGGAGACAAGGACTATTTTCAGAAAGATGGTTCCTAGCACTTACAAAATCAACACTTTCCTATTGTAAGTCACGAATTGAGAGTTTTATTCCTTTTTTGTGTATCTATCCTCCCAATGTACATTTTGCTTTAGAGAAGAAAAAGGTTGCCTATTCCATTTTATTTCTTTCATTTATGATCAAAGTGAACCTGTTGTTTTGTTAAAAAGCAAATTGTTTTCTTCCATTTTTTCTATTCTGTATTTTTTAATATTTTAACTCACCACAATCAAGAGATTCTTGGGATTACCATCTCAACAATAAAATAATCACAGTATGAAGAATTTTACATGGGCTAAATAGTAATTGGCTAAAATAACAAAACAATCAATTAATGGAATAAAAATAACTAGCTTTCTTTTATGGTCTCTTAAAATTACCATTGCTGAGATATTTTCTTTGCTGTCTTTTTAAATATTCCAGCATTAATTGCACTAACTACAATTTTCTTTCGCTCACTTGCTTTTTCTCTTAAGGCTGATCCACACAACCAGTGTGTGCTAGCATAAGTATCTATCTGTAAACAGTGCACTGGGAAGACAATAGTCTTTCTGATTTGGGTGGCCTTGGTTCACTGTTCAGACAGTGCTGCACAGTTCTCTTGCTGTACTTCATTTCATTGTAGGCAAAGGCCCCCATTCTAAATGTTTGGTGTACTGCAGTAGGAGTGCCCCCACCCCTTTGGTCACTCGTTGCTGCCCTCATGGACTTTTCATCCAGGGGTGCTGATCTGTGGATCGGCTGGACTTTCTTATTTTAATAGGTGCACTGATGGACCAGTGAAGGGCTATGTTTTTTTAGCAGCGCAGAAATGCCAGATTTCTGATTTGCCAGTGAAAGGAATAATAGTAAAACTGTGGCATTTTCTATCTTTTCTTTTGCTGTTTGCTTTCATGGCATGGATGGTATGAGTAAAGAAGCAGGGGAATCTTTCAATCTTTGCACAGTCCAAAAAGAACTCCAGGCTATCATAATGGCCAGAGTTCAAGTGCAGGTAGAAACCCGGCAAGGAATTTCTTTATTTTCACCAGGTTTCTGCCCTGGAGACAAACAGCTTGAAGCTGCAACATGGAACCACTCTTCCCTGTCCTGAATCAGAATTATGTAATATATTACATAGTCACATATCACATGTACCACATACATTGTGGTCAATGTATGACCACAATTAAGCCGAATATTCCTGTTACTAAGCGAGATGGTTCTTAAGTGAATTTCCCCCCATTTTACAAACTTTCTTGCCACAGTTGTTAAGCGAATCACTCCTGTTGTTAAGTTAGTAACACAGTTGTTAATGAATCTGGCTTCCCCTTTGTCTTTGATTGTCAGAAGATGGCAAAAGGGGATCATATGACCCAGAACACTGCAACCATCATAAATATGAGTCAGTTGCCAAGTGTCTGAATTTTGATGACATGACCATGCGAATGCTGTAATGGCCATAAGTGTAAAAAGTGGTCTTAAGTCTCTTTTTTCAATGCTATTGTAAATTTGAATGGTCACCAAATGAACTGTTATAACCTTTAATTAAAAATATAATCTTTAAAAAGCAACAACAATACCAACTATAGAACTGCAGGAAATGAATTCTGTGATATTTAAAACAATGCTTTTTTTTAAAGCAAATATATTTTGATTAACAACTTGCAATTATATTAAAGAATTATTGAGTCTGTCATCTGCACCTTTATGTTCTGCAACCCAACAAGACAGACACAGACTTCAGAGGATAATTAGAACTGCAGAAAAAACAATTGCTACCAATCTGCCTTCCATTGAGGACCTGTATACTGTACAAGTCAAAAAGAGGGCTGTGAAAATATATACAGACCCCTCACATCCTGAACATAAATTGTTTCAACTTTTACCCTCAAAACGACGCTATAGGGCACTGCACACCAGAACAACTAGACACAAGGACAGTTTTTATTTATTTATTATTATTTATTATATTATATTTATATACCGCTCTACTCCCGGGGGACTCAGGGCGGTGTACAGACAAATGATAAAATACATATAATACAAATATTTTAAAGAATTGATTAAAATACAATTAAATAATTTGGTCTTAAACCTAAAATTAAAACTCTAAATTTATGAGATTAAGATTTAAAAATATAAGAGCAATTTTAGAAGAGGTTAGTCCAGGCCAGCCTGCTGGAATAGAAACGTCTTGAGGGCACGGCGGAAAGCGCGGAGATCTGGGATTGTCCGTATCTCCGGGGGGAGCTTGTTCCACATGGTGGGTGCCCCCACAGAGAAGGCTCTCCCCCTGGGGGCCGTCAGTCGACACTGTTTGACCGACGGCACCCTGAGAAGCCCCTCTCTATGGGAGCGTACTGGTCGGTGAGAGGGTACTGGTGGCAGAAGGCGGTCTCGAAGATAGCCCGGTCCTAAGCCATGGAGCGTTCTAAAGGTGGTAACCAAAACCTTGAAGTGCACCCGGAAGAACACAGGAAACCAGTGCAGCTCGCGCAGGAGGGGTGTCACATGGGAGCGCCACATCGCTCCCATAACTACCCGCGCGGCTGCATTCTGGACCAACTGGAGCCTCCGGGTGCTCTTCAAGGGGAGCCCCATGTAGAGAGCATTGCAGTAGTCCAGGCGGGAAGTGACGAGGGCATGAGTGACCGTGTTTAATGAGTCCCGATTTAGAAAGGGGCGCAACTGGTGTATCAGGCGAACCTGATAAAAAGCCCTTCTGGCCACAGCCGTCAGGTGTTCTTCTAAAGATAGCTGTGAGTCCAGAAGGACGCCTAAGTTTCGAGCCCTCTCCGTGGGGGCTAATGACTCGCCCCCAATAGTCAGCGTTGGCACCAACTGACTATATCGGGATGTCGGAAACCACAGCCACTCGGTCTTGGATGGGTTGAGCCTGAGTCTGTTCCTCCCCATCCAGATCCGTATTTTCCCCGAATGCCATCACTCTGCTAAACAACTAATTCCATAACACTGTCAATTATTTATTAACACAATTATTTACTATAGTAGAAAGTTAGCACCCACTCCTCTTCTAGAAGAATGAAATATTCTAGGAAATATTAAAAAGGCATAATATTATATCTCCCTGGATGAGAAAAGGAGAAACATGCTCTTGGAAAGCAGCCCTCACCTTTGCCAATAGCTCCAGAAAGGCTGGGCCAGCTTATCTACAACACAAAAGACCTTCACCCTCAGGACATAATTGGATTAGCCCTCTGCCCATCTCACTACATGGCACCTGGGAAGATTACATCACCCAGCAAGATATAGATAGATAGATGATAGATAGATAGATAGATAGATAGATAGATAGATAGATAGATAGATAGATAGACAGATAGAGATAGAGATATATATCTCACTCATGTGCTCTTTTTGCCCAGGACCTGTGGTCCTGTCCACCATTAAACCATCTTTCCAAGCAGTCTCCATGTTCCCAGTGTCTTTCTCACTTGGAACTGAACCCAGATGGACATTTCTTCCAACACTATTATTTTTCTCATTCTTCCTAGTACCTATCTGTTTCCACTTATGACTTGTTGTATTATGTACATAGCACACAATACATAACATAGTACAAGCACCATATTGCTTGTATCTTTACAATTTATATTGTTTTGTTTCCTAGTATGATTTGATTGCTTATAGTAACCTATGACTATCACTAAGTGTTGTATCTTATGATTCTTAATGAATGTATTTTATTTTTCTTTATGTACACTGAGAGAATATGCACCAAAAGACAAATTCCTTGTGTGTCCAATCACACTTCGCCAATAAAGAATTTTTGTTCCGTTCCGTTCCGTTCCGTTCCGTTCCGTTCCGTTCCGTTCCGTTCCGTTCCGTTCCGTTCCATTCCATTCCATTCCATTCTATTCTATTCTATTCTATTCTATTCTATTCTATTCTATTCTATTCTACTATTCTATTCTATTCAGAAAAAGGGAGAAGGAATTTTACTGTTCCTCCACCTATAGGTATAGGTATAGGTATAGGTACATCTATAGGTATAGGCAAAACAGGATGAAGCCATCCCCAAAATTCTGAAAACCTAGTACTGCCTAGAGTCTAATAATGTCTGCTTGCAGCTGTTATCAGGGGAGCAATGATGCCTGTAAAACAGATTGCAAAATAAATGCTGAGTGTGTAGTAGAACCAGCCTGGAATACTGCAAACCTTAAGGTCGCTGGATGGAGAGAGACTATATGGCAAAATGGCTATTTTTCAGTTTGATCTCTCCAAACCTTTTGTCAAAGGAGTGCAGTCACAGCAGGAGTTACACAATTACATTTTGTCACCCTAAAAAGAATCTTTCCACAACAGACTATGAATTGGACCATAATCTGGGAAAGAAGTCAATTAGGAAATCAATAATAGACAAAAAATTGTAAAAGCATTACTATATCATCTTTACCTTCACTGCAAGGAGCATTATCTTCAACAATAGTATTGTCATCTGAATAATAAAAAAAGGATACGGGGTAAGGTCTTTATGTCATTTCTCAAACAAAAAAAGCACCGAAGGTTATTTACAAGAGAAGTAATGCAACCATAACTTTTAAATAAATCATATAATTTACAAGAACATATTTTTTCCCTAAAAGCAGAACACACTCCCTCTCATATTACATGGTGCAAAAGTTTACTCAACCTGAGAGGGAGCTGCAGTTTTAATCAGCCAGTCCTCAAAACCAGTACTTGTTATAGCATAATGGAGAGAATCAGGAACCTTCACTCAGATCAGAGGTGTCAAACTCAATTTCATTGAAGGCCACATCAGTGCTGTGGTTGACCTTGGGGGGCTGGGTGGATGTGGCTGACTGGGTGGGTGTGGCCAGCTTGACGCCACTCCCCAAACTGCTGCCATGTTTCCTCTTCACACTGGGTAGACCGGGCCAAAGCCACGCTGGCCTAATGTTTCCTCTTTGCATTGCATAGACCGGGCTGAGGTGATGTGGGTGGACTGGGCCAAAGCGACGTGGGTAGACCAGGCCGAAGCAACATGGGTAGACTGGGCTGAAGCGACATGGGTAGACTGGACCAAAGAGACGTGGACCGGCCCCTTACATTTTCCAGGATGGCCCTGCGGGCTGGATCTGACCACATTGCAGGCCGCATCTGGCCTGTGGGCCTTCTGTTTGACACCCCTGACTCAGATTATCATTATGGAAACAACTGTTATTTTTTCCTTTTGAAAAGTAATGATTAAGCAGATTTCTGTATACAACCATATTAACATGGCATGATCTAATAGGGAATTTAGGAATATTAGAACAAATATATCATGCAGTATCATCATCCTCTTTGTATCTTAATATCTATAGAATATGAGGGTATCCACATCACTTCATGTATTGGTAGAAAAACCATCACAGATACAATGAAAAATATGGACTAGGATGGGATCTGCTTACCCATGCAAGGCATAGACATTTTTCAATACTAATGGTTGATATATTTTCAACTGAACAACAATCTAATCATGCTCCCTTGCCCATTCTCCAGCTTTATCTCATGTTAAGTAGAGTAATTGAAGGATTTTCTTCCACCAACTAGTGATTTTTCGTGAAAGGGGACAGCAAAGAATCCCTGTCTTTTGTATGTCAGGTACATTATAAATAAGAACAACATCTGCGGCAGGATAGAAATCACCAGTATGAACAGCAATTTTTTGCCAACATAGTTTTAACCAGTTCAATGACTGGTGAATTAAGGATTCCAGCTGCTAATCTTGGCACTCAGCCCAATGTTGGATGGAAACAATATTGAAATGTATAGAAAGGATGGTAAAGAACCTTGGCACGGTTCTTTGGACTAAAAAAAAGAGGAGAATGGGGAGCAACTAGGGATATGCTTACCTGGATGGTAATAATCATAAACTTTAATTATTGCAGGCTTAAGATCTGTTATTTTATGTTCTTGTACCACATGAAAATTGTAGTTTTGAACTGTATTATCCAGCTGAAGAAAGAGAAAAGTAGAGAAAAGTTTTGTTCTGAAGTCAAGTCTTGTGTCCACAGAAAGTGGTCTTAATATTAACATTAATTCCACATTTTCATCTTCCCAGAAGATGACTGAATTGCCATCTGAAATGAATTTCCACATCACCTTTAGCCCCTTTAAACCCAGCTTCATATCAAATTGACAAGGATATTAAGAGGTCTTACCTGATCGAGGTACATAGTGATTTTGTCTAGATCAAGTTCAACTTTCTTTACATGGCCTTTGCCTTCCAGCTATTAGAATATAGAACAGTAAAGAATAGTCAGGCAATAGTATAACTGATCATATGAGCCATGAACTAATGCACTACAGGTAGACCTACGCACGGTCACTCAAACACTCGTCACTTCTCGTCTGGACTATTGTAACACTCTCTACATGGGGCTCCCCTTGGGGTGCACCCGGAGGCTCCAACTGGTGCAGAATGTGGCCGCGCGGGGGATTATGGGAGTGACGGGACGCTCCCATGTGACGCCTCTCCTGCGCAAGCTGCATTGGCTCCCGGTGGACTTCCGGATGCGCTTCAAGGTGTTGGTGACCACCTTTAATGCGCTCCATGGCTTAGGGCCAGGGTATTTATGGGACCGCCTTCTGCCACCAATTGCCTCCCACCGACCAGTTCGCTCCCACAGAAAGGGCCTCCTCAGGGTGCCTTCAGCCAGACAATGTCGGCTGGCGACCCCCTGGGGGAGAGCCTTCTCTGTGGCGGCAGCTACCCTATGGAATGATCTACCCCCAGAGATTCGAGTGATCCCAGACCTCCGGACTTTTCGTCGGGCCCTAAAAACCTACTTTTTTCAGTTGGCCGGGCTGGCCTGATCCTTTAATTGGTTTTAGTGTTTGATATTGATTGATTTTAATTGACAGGTTTTAAATTTTGGACCAAATTGTATTTAAATTATTTTAAAATGATTTTAACTTTTGTATTATGTTTTTTACCTGGCTGTTCACTGCCCTGAGTCTGCTAGGAGAAGGGCGGTATAAAAGTTAAAAAAATAAAAAAATATAAATAAGTGAAATTTTATGTGACATGTAGGTTACAGAATATTTATATTAATGAGGATGGCCAGTCCACAGCCTGTGGATTGCATTCTACTCCAATTCCTCATAGGTCCTGCCTCTCTTTCTAGTTAGCTAGACTTGAATCTTGTTTGTCACCAGTTGGGCTGCCTTTTTAAAAATGCTGAAATGCCAGGAATAGGTTTTCACAGGCCTGTGAGATGTTATGAGTAGTAATTGCCATTGGAAGCTTTTTAGTTTTTGATACTGTTTTTGATTTAAACACTATAGCCACAATACATGCAATTTGCAACTTTGAAAATTGGGTGGGCAATCATATAAATCTGATTAATAAATAAATAAAATAAAATAACTTCTGACCTGATAAGCATCTCTGCATCTCACAGCATTTTAAACAGTTACAAATCCTAATATAGGTGGTCCTTGTAATGACCACTCATTCAGCAACTGTTCAAACTTATGATGGCACTAAAAAGTGGTAGTTATAACTGGACCTCATATTTACAGTACTTACAGCATGTCTGTAGTCATGTGATCAGGTTTTGTAATGTTTCCTGCTGACTTCCCACAAGCAAAGTCAATGGAAAAACCAACAGGAAGTCAGAAATCACAATCAGTGGTGGGATTCAGCCAGTTCGCACCAGTTCAGGAGAACTGGTAGCCAAATTTTTCTGCAGTTGGATGAACCAGCTGAACAGCATTCCTCCCCCACCCCACCCTCCCCCACCTACCACCCCCAAATTGCATCCATAACAGGGGGCTAAATTAGGGGCAGGAAGCCCTGCCATGCCTGGCAATAGGGGAAGAAGAAATGGCAAGAGGAGCCCCAATGCGCCCCAATGAAAGGCAGCAGCAGTCCGGCCCTCCCCCTGTGGCTCTGGGCTCAGCTGGTGCTAAAGTCCACTATGCAGGCTGGGAGCCACCCTGTGATCCTCCACAGGTTTGAGAGCTGCGGAGGAAAGATGTTGACGACCCCATGGGCCTCTCTCTCTCTCTCTCTCCTCCTTCCACTCTGGGGGAGTGAAAGCACCACTTTGGCAAAGGAGAGAATCACTCCCTTACCCCTGCCTTGGTTTTCCTCCCTCCCCCCCCCCCCCCCCCCCGCTCGCACACACACAGCCCCAGCAACAAAGCCTGGGCATGGGAGGGTGCCCCGAAAGAGGCAGAGCAAGCGGGCACATCAAATCTGAGGCATCAGGGAGAGCCCAGCAGAGCCCATGGATGCTGCCACACAAGTGCCCCCAAAGAGAGAGGAGAAAGAGGAGGATGTTCCCAGCCCCAGAGGTGGAATCAGGAGGGTCTGGATTAGGGGGAGGAAGGGTTTTCCTCAAACTTCGGAATTAGGAGTAGCCAGGAATGCAGAAAGACCAATGAGAATTCTCCCTTCTGCCGCATCATCGGTCTCTGAGCAGTCTCCCTTGACTTCACCCACTGGAGGAGATCGTTCTGGAGGAGATAGTTTAGCACAGAGAGAGAAGCAGAGAAAGTGGGAGGGAGGCAGGGAAATGGGGGAAAATGCATTGAATTGCTTTAAGGCAGCTTAAATAAGTTTTTGCATCCACCGCAAACATCTTAGCCTGTCACAAGTTGTGCAGTTCTGTTTGTTGCTGTGATTTCCTTCCTGGCTGCCATGTGTCCCCTGGCCCCTCCTCTGCTGGCTGGGTTTGGTTGGAAGGGAAGTGCTGGGGGGGGGGAGGAAGGGAAGTGGCTGGCATGAGGGAAGGAGGAGAAGCAGGGAGAAGAAAGAGGGAAAGAGGGAAAGGACATCTGGGCAGTGGTGGGTGGGGCAAGCTCTGTGGCACAGCTACTGCGCTGCAATGGAGAAACGGAAATGGAGTGGCTGGCAAGAGGGAAGGAGGAGGAGCAGGGAGAAGAAAGAGGGAAAGGTCAGAGAACTGGTTGTTAAATTATTTGAATCCCACCACTGGGCAGCATCCATTGGCTTTGCTGGGCTCCCCCTGATGCCTCAGATTTGATGCACCTGCCCGCTCTGCCTGTTTCTGCATCACCCTTACCATGCCTGGGCTCCGTCGCTGGGGTTCTGTGTGTGTGAGTAAGGGGGCAATCCAAGGCTGAGGTAAGGGAGTGACTTGCTCCTTTGCTGAAGTGGTGCCTTCACTCCCCCAGAGTGGAAGGAGGAGGGGGGTGTTGGGTTTTTGGCACCTTTCCTCCACAGCTCTCAAACCTGTGGAGGATGGCAGGGTGGCTCCAGGCCTGTGGGATGGACCGTGGCACTGGGTGAGCCCAGAGACACACACAGGGGGATAGATGGGTGACTGGGCATGCAGCTGACACTTGACTTCCAGCGCCGGAGAGGGCAGGGAAGGGCTGGGCTGGACTGCCACTGCCTTTAATTGGGGCTCGTGGAGTGAGATGGGACTCCTTTTGCCATCCCTTCTCCCCTCACTCAGTGGGCATGGCAGGGCTTCCTGCCCCTCACATAGCCACCTGCCTCTCTTTATCGATGCAATTTGGGGTTGGCGGATGGGGAGGGGTGGGGTGGGGGAGGAAGGCTATTTAGCCAGTTTGCTGAACTGCAGAAAAAATTAGCTACTGGTTCTCTTGAATCCTACCACTAGAATGGAGAGAAAGAAAGAAGGGAGAGACAAGAAAGAAAAGAAAGAAAGAAAAGGTGGAGAAAAGAAAGAAAGAAGAAAGAGAAAAAGAAAAGGAAGGAAGGAAGGAAGGAAGGAAGAAAGGAAGAAAGGAAAGAAAGAAGAGAGTGAAAAGGGGGAGACAAGAAAGAAAAGAAGAAGAAAGAAAGCAGGGAAGGGGAAGGAAGGAAAGAAGGAAGGAAGGAAGAAAAAGAAAGAAAGAAAGAGAGAGGGGGGGAGGGAGGGAGGGAAGGAAAGAAGGGAGGGAGAGAGGGAGGGAGGGAGGAAAGAATGAAGGAAAGAAAATGCTGGAAACTAGGACTTCCGGTTGGGACCTGCGGTGTCGGGACGTTGGGAGAGTGACTGCTGCTCCTCAACCCCTCTAAGCGCTGTGTTTTGGGGATCCCTTCAGGGGTGCAGAGCCCGGAGAGCCCCACGGACAAGAGAGCGAGCCGGGCGAGCGTGACAGCGGATCGCAACGCCGATCGCAACGACCGGGCGGCTCTGTCAAACCCAGCACAAGCGAGTCGGCCAGCAAATGGCCGACCTGAAGCCGTGGTAACCGACAACAAGAGAGGAAGCAATGGAGAGCGGAGGCTACAGTGTCAAACAGTTTAATACCCTTTTTCTGCCATCACGAAATTGACATCAGAGAAAGGTGCCGGTGGAGTCGGAGGAGAGGTGCTCGGAGAAAGGAAAAGCGGCGTGTGGAGATAGAGAACGGATTGGAGAGCGGAGTAGCTGACGAGACGGCGGGGGAGACGTGGGAGACGAGGCGGCGAGAATACACGCGTGAGGGAAGACGGGCGAGAGGAGCTGAGAACCTGTGATCCAGAAAACGAGATTTGCTGCAGTTGGAAGAAGAACGGACAGAAGATTACGGACCCATTCCTGATAAACTCTGGGACCGGAAGTGCAGCCATCGTAGAGGCTTCCCTGAGGAACAACTGAAATAGCTGACTCATTGCCTCATAGACAGCCCAGCACCGAGAAACACCACAGAGTATATGATCTAACGAACTGCTACTTGCTTTTTGCTAAACTACTGAAATGAATGTGATACTTTGATACTCTTACTTACTTACCTAATTATTCAACTATGATAGTGCATTTAATCATATTTATTACTTTATATTAATACATATATTCTATAGAACATATATATATATATTACCTTATGTAGCCATTCTACTTGCATATTATTGTAATTTTCACCCCTAATTAACTTATATTTATAGTAGATTGATATTGTTTGAATAGAAAATGGTTTTTTCTTTTTTTTTACTTAACATAATCTATAGTGTTGATCTTGCATGTGATTACTTTGTTTAGAACTAATTAAGGAATTAATTAAGAGTTAATTAAGAAAGCCATTTGATTATAGCACCTTCATACATTTCCCTAAGGAACCTTATAGCTGATACTAAAATATTATTGAAATTGTTGAAAATATATATATATATATATATATATATATA
>WNWU01013618.1:553064-597757 GCA_012654045.1 Ptyas mucosa
ATATATATATATATATATTCATATTGAAACCATTTTAAAATTGATATAGTCTAGGCTATACCAACAGAACATCTTACCGGATTTTTTGATAAGGCTAAAGGAAACATAAACTAAAAAGAGGCTTAAGATTGGTTTTGAGGAAGACCCCTTGAATATATTGTGGCGAGTGTCACTGGATGGTCATCTGGAGAAATATAGAGAGGATATTAAGGAAACAAAAGGCAACCTTAAAGGAAATGGCAAGTCTGACCTCTACTATTGCCAAAACTGGGAAAAAGGTTCCATCTAACCCAACGTTGTCAATGTCGTCTCCAGCTACCCAGAAATCACTAGAAGATTTACAGAAAATGGATAAGCCCCCAGTAACCCCTACATTGCAAACAGTACAATCCTCCCTCCTATCAATCCAAGAAACCATGTTAGCAATGCAGGAAAAATTATTGAATAGCCACTCTGAGCTAAAAACGGATATCCATGCGTTGGATTCAAAAAATGAACGAGATTCAAACCTCCATTGCTAAGAATGAAAATAGAATCCAAAAGGTAGAGCAAAGGATTGAGAAAAATGAGAAGAAACTGGAAACAGTGGATCAAACCCTATTGGCACAGAATAAGGAAACGGAAGACTCCCTGATTCAACTTGAGATGGACAGGGCCTCGTTCTATCTCCATTTTCAGAACATCACAGAAGATAAAGAAGAGGACCTGGGAGATAAGATGGCCGAGCTGATCACGGAGACTCTCCAGCAAGATAAGCAGGAAATAATTAGGGAGATTGACGAGGCCTACAGAGTCCAGACCAACTATGTGAGGAGAAATAGGCTCCCAAGAGAGGTCCACGTACGTTTTGCCAGGAAAAGGGTGAGAGATATTTTGTATAATATAGCACGGGAAGATCAAATTGTCTATGGAGGGAAAGAGATAAACGTACTCAAACAGATCCCAAGAAGAGTGAGGGAAAGGAGGAAAAACTATAGATTCTTAACAAACCAGCTAAACAAGAGAAAGATAATATTTGCTGGCTTTTGCCAGAAGGAATGCTAATATCATGGCAGGGGAGAAAAATTAAAATCGATAGCTTAGGGACTTCCGGCGGTGACGTAGAGTCGTGGCGGCACAGGAGAGAAGCGCTCTCTTTCTGATGCCGGTTTTCTGAGTTTTTGGAGCCTTTTTTGGTAAAGACCGATCCTGGAGAGATCGGGAATAAGGAGGGGAAACTTCGGGGGAGGCGAGGAGAGGTGCGATCTCCCGCCGTACCGAGAAGATCCCTCATTCCAGGCTTGGAAGAAGCCAGCCGGTGCGACGAGCACAGCTGGCCTGGAGGCTTGACGTGCCGATTGAGATCACTGGGAGCGGAGGAGTGAGTACAGTGCGAGATTTCCGAGGGTGAGCAGACAGCGAGAGTCAAAAATCCGGGCGATTTGGCGCAAAACTGAGGAGGAAATATTTTTCCGGAGGGGCAGCACGAAAAGAGAAGAACTCAGAGCGTAAAGGTGGCGGCAACTGAAGAGGTGAGCAGAAAGGAAGAGGACGGAACATAGACCAGTGGAGAAAGAATAAAAGACACTAAAATAGCGAAAAACGAAGGCGAGGAGAAGTGGATTTAAATCATAGAGACTTAAAGAAAAACGGACAAACTTTGTATCCTCCCTTTTTTTTCCCTTTGGCTGCCCTAACGGAAGGAGAGAGGTAGTTTGGCAGAATAATAAAAAAAAAAACTGCAGACGGTGACTGGGCAGATTGGAGATCGCCATACTGAAACAGGGAAAGACCCCAACGTGAAAAAGAAGCAAGTTGGTTTTCCCCTTTGTTGAAAATATAACAAACAAGACTTACAGAACTCATAAAACATTGGATACATATTGTTCTTATAAAGCCCTCTTTTACTTAAATATAGATAACTGTGATTGATATTTATTAGAATTGATTAAGAATTACAGCGATACTTGTTTAGCAATAATAAAGTAGCATATAAAATAATATATAGTAAGCTAGAATATTTGAGAACTATATAATTATAGTGACTTAGAAGAAATCATTGGGAAGTAATTAAATTTAATTAAATTTGAACAAAAAAAATTTTATTTGTGATTTTAGATAAATTAAGTATTATAATTATTAACCATTAAGTATTAAGTTTGTGATTATTTAAACTACATATTTATACATATCTATACATATTTATATCTATTTAAACCTATAATATTTATTTATATCAACGCATATTAGGATTATATTGTAATATTTATATTATACTTAAATTTATAGTACTGTTACATTTTTTTATGAAGATTTTATAGAGATAACTAACTGGTCAAAGGAAACTTACTTAAAGAAAAGAGAAAAAGATAATTTAAAATTTTGGATGGTGATTTGGGAAAAAGTTGATAAAATATTGGAGGAACAATACAGAATTTTGAAAGAAATGACAAGCACTACTACAACAACGTTGAAAACGGGAAAGAAAACAATACCAACTTTAGCAGGAACATCGGCCTCCCCGGTGTCACAGAAAACATTGGAGGGAATGTTTGCATCAGAAAAGCAATCAAGCACCCCTGGTATGCCAACGATGCAAGCTACATTAATGACAATCCAAGAAACAATGGTCAAACTACAAGAATGCATGACCAGAAATCATGAACAATCTAGAAAAGATATGGATGAGGTAAAGAGAGAAGTTAAGAACGACATTCAAAAGATTGATGAAAAAATGGATCTGATAGAAGAAATTATTCAAAAAAATGATCAAAGAATAAAAGAAATAGAACAGAAGACCGAATTGACAGAAGGAAAGTTGGAAGCATTGGATACAAAAATGATGGGACTAAATAAGGAACTCGAGAATACAGTAGCGCAATTGGAAATGGAAAAGGCAGCATTTTTCCTACGTTTCCAAAATGTAGTGGAAGAGAGGGAGGAAGACCTGACGATGATAATGGCAGAGATGATAGCGGAGTCTCTCCAAAGAGAAAGGGAAGAAATAATAAATGAATTAGATGAAGTGTACCGGGTACACACAAACTACGCCCGGCAACACAAACTCCCTCGGGAGGTACATATAAGATTTGTAAGAAGAAAGGTGAGGGATATTGTATATAAAATAACGAAGGATGAACCTATGTACTATAGGAATAAAGAAATAACAACTTTGAAACAAATCCCTAAAAGAATAAGAGACTTGCGGAAAGAGTACTGGTTTCTGGCCATGCTGCTAAATAGAAGATACATACCATTCAGATGGACGACGCCGGAAGGGATGTTAGTAACGTGGCAGGGAAGGAAAATAAAGGTGGATTCGCAGGACAAAGCGAGGGAATTATATGATCAAATGATAGGAAATGAGGAAACAAGTGACAGTAAAGAAGGAGGAGGAAGGAATATAAAAGGAAAGCAGAGACGGGAACGTGAAAGAACTCCACCACAAGGAGGAAAAGAAAAAGAAGGAGACACTCAGGAGGAAGGAGGAGTGCAAACAAGAGGCCAAAAAAAAGAACAAGAAGAAACAAAGAAGAAACAACAACAGGAAAGTCAGTAAGAAATGGAAAGAACATTAAAAATTTTGTCAGTGAATGTAAACGGACTCAACTCACCATCCAAACGACACCAAATTTTCAAAAAAATTCTGAAACAAAAATTGGATATAGTGTGCCTCCAGGAGGTACACGTAAGAAAACAAGACATAAAATATATACAAAATAAGAAATTAGGTAAAGTATATTCATCTTTGGCAGAAGAAAAAAAAAGAGGAGTAGTGGTATATATAAAGGAAGGAATAGATAGCGATATAAGATATATAGATACTGAAGGTAGAATAGTGATGATAGAGTTAAGACTTGATTTCAAAAATATGTTATTGGTAGTAATATACGCACCAAACAGCAAACAACTAGAATTCTATAGAAAAGTGCATGAGAAAATTATGGATCAAAAAATGGAAAATGTATGTCTAATTGGAGATTTTAATGCCATTTTAGATGTGAGAAAAGATTATAAATGTACCCAGCAAAATAAAAATAAGAAAAATGTATTACCCAGGACTTTTACAGATATGGTGGAAGAGTTAAACATGATAGATAGTTGGAGGTTCCATAATCCTGAAACCAAGCAATTTACATACTACTCGAACCCGCACAAGTCCTGGTCTAGGTTAGACATGGCATGGGTATCTAGCATATTAATGAGGGAAATAGAAGCGGTGGAAATTCTACCAAACGAGTGGGCGGATCACAACCCATTAATGATGACGTGGAAGGGGCATCAAAGAAAGTAGAATAGATGGACAATGAATACTCAGTTAATAAAAGAAAAAGAATATAAGAAATATATGGAAAAGGAACTAGAACTATTTTATAAGGAGAATGTGAAACAACACACCTCCCTACAAAATTTATGGGACACTACTAAGGCATATGTAAGAGGCCTTACAATAGCATATAATGCAAAACGTAGAAAAGAGAGAGAAATAGAATATAACAAATTACAAGAAGAAATTCAAAATTGGGAGAGTAAATTGCAAAGAAAACCAGGAGATGAACAAACAAGAGTAAAATGGATAGCGGCAAAACATAAGTTAAATATATTAGAACAAGGGCAATATGTAATGACTCTAAAATATATAAGGCAGAATTATTTCGAACACGCAAATAAACCGGGGAGGTGGTTAGCATACAGGCTGAGAAAGGAAAGAGAAAAAAGAATAATTCAGAAATTACAAGATGAGAAGGGGAGGATCCAACAAAGTATAGAGAAGAAAAAGGAAATAATACTCCAATATTACCAAAAACTTTATGAGAAGGATATAGTAACAACGGGGGAAATTGAACATTACTTAAAAGGAAAGGGAGTACAAACATTAACGGAGGAAGAAAAAGAGTTATTAGACAGGGAGATTACGGCAGGTGAATTAAAAGAAGCACTGAAAAGACAGAAAAATAATAAAACTCCGGGGACCGATGGTCTTCCAACGGAGTTCTATAAAACATTTGGAGAATCATTAAATGGAATACTATTAGAAGTATATAACGAAGCCCTGATGGAGGCAAAATTACCAAACACATGGAAAGAAGCGTATATTTCTCTAATACCGAAAGAGGGGGCAGATGCCACCTTAATAAAAAACTATAGACCGATTTCTTTGTTGAACACCGATTACAAAATTTTTATGAGTATAATTGCTAATAGGTTGAAAAAAATATTACATAACAAAATACATCAGGACCAAAATGGTTTTTTACCCACAAGACAAATAAAAAATAATTTAAGGATGGTAATGGATGTTTTAGAATATTACGAGATGCATCCAGAGAGACAGGTGGCCCTGATCTTTCTGGATGCACAAAAAGCGTTTGACCAAGTAAACTGGCAATTTATGAAACAACAAATTAAAAATATGAATTTTGGTGAGAAATTTACAAAAATGATAACATCAATATACCAGGACCAAAAAGCATGTATTTTGGTAAACGGGGACCCAACGAAATTTTTTGGAATAAATAAAGGAGTAAGGCAGGGATGCCCACTATCGCCCCTACTTTTTATCTTAACGTTGGAAAATTTGTTAATTAGAATTAGGGCAAATAAAGAAATACAAGGATTAAAGATTAAGAGAGAAGATTACAAGGTCCAAGCCTTTGCGGACGATCTTGTATTCTTCATCGAAGATCCAATAGAAACAACCCCCAAATTAATAAAAGAAATTGAAACTTTTGGAAAAGTAGCAGGCCTAAAAATCAACAAAGAAAAAACGAATATGATAATAAAAGATATGACAACAAAACAAGTAGAGAAATTAGTAAAAGATTCAGGATTACAGGCAGTCAAAAAAGTCAAATACTTAGGGATAAATCTGACAGCTAGAACAGTAACAATAAAACAGGATAATTATGAACCTTTAGTCCAGAAAATAAAAGAGGATTTGGATAAATGGGGGAAATTAAGACTATCCTTACTGGGGAGGATAGCAGTGATAAAATCAAATATACTTCCAAGACTCCTTTATTTATTCCAAACGATACCAATAAAATTAGACAAAAAATTCTTTGATAATTTGGATAAAATAACAACAAATTTTGTGTGGGAAGGGAAAAAATCAAGAATAAAATTAAACATATTACGAGATGACAGAATTAGAGTCGGATTTGGTTTCCCGGCATGGCAAAAATATTATAAAGCAGCAAGCTTGTTATGGATTAAGGAATGGATAACCCTGGAGAACCAAAGATTGTTAAATCTGGAAGGACATGATCTAATGAAGGGATGGCATGCTTTTATTTGGAATTCTGGAAATAAAATATATAAACATTTCAACAACCATACTATTAGAAAATCCTTAATTAATACATGGCAACAAATTCGACATAAACATTATATAAAAATTCCTGGTTGGTTATCAACAATAGAAGCAATTACTCACCCCAATATACTATCAAAACAAAAAATATTAAGATATAGAGAAGTACTGGATACGCAGGGGAAATTAAAAACTAGGGAAGAACTAAAAGAACAAGGAATAGCAATAGACTGGTGGCCCTACTCACAAATAAAAACAAGATATAGGAAGGATCAGGAGGAGGGAGGAATAGACTTAAAACAAAATCGATTAGACAAATTATTAGAATCTAAAGAAGGGAAATTAATTTCGAAAATATATAAATATCTACTCGAATATGATTTGGCAGAAGAATTGGTTAAAGGGCAGATGATAGCGTGGGCGAGGAATATTGGCCACAGTATACAGCTGGAAGAATGGGAAAGAGCATGGGAAAACAACTATAGCATGACAAAATCAGTGGCCTACAAAGAAAATCATTATAAGATGTGGTACCGATGGCATCTGGCCCCCGCAAGATTAGCGAAAATGTACCCAAATATAAACCCGACATGTTGGAAATGTAAAAAAGCACAAGGAACTTATTATCACGCTTGGTGGCTCTGCCCAGAAATTAAGAAATATTGGAATAAGATAAGAACATGGATAATCGAAATAACAGGTTATGAAATTGAATTAGAACCAGAAATTTTTTTATTAGGCATGATTAAAAAGAATATTAGAAATGATATAAAATACTTAATACTCCATATAATTACGGCGGCAAGATTAGTATTAGCACAATTTTGGAAAATAGATCGAATGCCAACTGATCAGGAGTTAATACAAAAAATCTACACATGCGCAGAAATGGACAAACTAACGTTAGAGTTACAGGATAAGGAGGACTCAAAATATTATACAATATGGAATAGATGGTATCAATGGATAAATCAGAGAAAGGGAAATGGGTAGAGATGGAATTTAGAAGAAATCAACATAATTAAAAACAGCACTGTCAGAGAAATAGAAAACGAAATATGCCACAGTATGTTGGCATTTATGTATATATGTATATATATAATGGAAATTAGTTAAAAAGTGTGTATTGTATATGTAAGTTTGTCTCTTGATTAAGAGAAATTTGTATGTTTTAAATGGTTTTATAAATGAATAAAGTTTTGTTTTTAAAATTAAAAAAAAAATAAATAAAATCGATAGCTTAAGTACAGCCCAAGATTTTCTGGATCAACCAAGAGGAGGGGAAGAAGAACAATCTAGTAAAGAGGACATAGAAATGGCGAACACAGAGGAAGAAACATCTCAAGAACAGAGCACGAAGGAGGATATAGAAGACGAAAAGAAAAAGGAAGACACAGAAGATAAAGGGAAAAAAACTAGACCAGTAAGACAAGTAACCTTAAAGGCAAACAAAAACTAGGAACTAGACACTAATGTTTGGGATGGATGGCATTAAAATCTTATCGCTAAACGTCAACGGCTTAAATGAACCAAAAAAGAGGAAATTAATATTGACAAAACTAGCTAAACAAAATCCTGATATAATATGTATTCAAGAAGTCCACATAAAAAAAGAGGAAGCATATCGTTTAGAATATCCCAAATTTGGCAAAGTATTTCTGTCATTAGTTGAAAAAAAGAAAAGGGGAGTTGCTATATATGTTAAGAAAGGAATAGAAGCTGAATGTAAATATAAAGATGAAAAAGGAGAATACTAATAGTAGAAATAACAAGAGGCCCCTCTAAAATGATGGTGGTTGGGATATATGCCCCAAATAAAAAACAAGGGAAATTATTTGAAAAATTACACGAACAACTTGCTAAATGGACACAGAACAAAATATGCTTGTTAGGGGACATGAACGGAATTGTAGACCTGAACAAAGATTATAAAAGTGGCAAAATCAGGAAAAATAAAAGACTTCCCCTATCTAAAAGTTTCTTTGATCTAATTGACGAAATAAATCTAATAGATATGTGGCGTACATTACATCCCCAAGAAAAACAATATACATTCTATTCGATCCCACAGAACTCTTCATCCAGAATAGACATGGTATGGGCCACTAGGAAATTAGGACTAGAAATTTAAAAAGTTGAAATATGTACAAATACCTGGACAGATCACAAGCTGCTTGAAATCAATTGGCAATATGGGAACAAGAGGAAACAACCGAGATGGAGCCTAAGGACAAATCTGTTAAATGATAAAGAGTTCCTATTAAAATTAAATAAAGAAATTAAACAATTCTTCATAGAAAACGGGGAACAAGGCACGGCAAGAGAAATTGTCTGGGACACTATGAAAGCCTACGTGAGGGGGATAGTTATCTCGCACATGGCATTTAAAAATAAGATAGAACGAAAGGCTAAGGATGGTTATACTAAAACCTTAATAGAAACCAAAAAAGAACTACAACAAAACCCGGGAGATGAGGTGGCCAAACAAAGGTGGCTGATGGCGAGACACAGAATGAACATGTTGGACCAGGACGAGATGGCACAAAAAATAAAGAGATCTAAACATTACTGTTTCCAAAACGCCAACAAGTCGGGAAGATGGCTCGCCTATAAATTAAAAAAAGAAAAGGAAAAGAACCAGATATTGGTACTGGAAGATTCTAAAGGTAATTTTTTAACAAGGGAAGAGGAAAAACTAGAGTACGTGAGGGAATTTTATGAAAACTTATATAAAGATGAAAAAATAGAACCAAACAAGGTAGAACAATATCTGATGGACGCCAGCCTACCCCAAATTACAGAAGAAGAAAGAGAAATGTTGAACAGAAAAATTACAATAGAAGAATTAAAAACAGCTCTCTCCAAAATAAAAAAAATAAATCTCCAGGCCCAGACGGCCTCCCTGGGGAATTCTATGTAAAATTGGAAGAAATATTAAGTTTAGAGTTATTAGAAATATTTAATGAGGTCCTGGTAGGCTCAACAATTCCGGATACTTGGAGGGAAGCATACTTAATGCTCATTTTGAAAGACGGTGCTGACCCAAAAAGAATAGCAAATTACAGGCCTATATCTCTTTTAAACTCCGACTACAAACTGTTTATGAGTATAATAGCTGAGAGAGTAAAAAAAAATCTAAATCCTTGGATTCACAAAGATCAAAACGGATTCCTCCCTGGGAGACAAATCAGAGATAACTTAAGAATAGTATTAAATACCATAGAATATTATGAACAGCACCCTGAAAAACAGCTCGCATTAATGTTCGTCGACGCCCAAAAGGCCTTTGATAATTTAAATTGGAGCTTTATGATAAATCAAATCAACTTAATGGAATTCGGGACAAATTTTAGGAAGATGATCCAAAATATCTACCATAAACAGAGGGCCAACATATTAATGAATGGAGATAAGACCCAGATATTTCAGATACAAAAAGGAGTAAGGCAGGGATGCCCCCTATTCCCCCTACTCTATATTCTTGCACTAGAGGTGTTATTGATAAAGATCAGAGCCGCTAAGGAAATTAAAGGACCCAAGATGAGGAAGGAAATCTACAAGACACAAGCTCTCGCAGATGACGTAGCCCTTATCATGGAAGACCCACTAGAAACGGGACCAAGAGCCTTACAAGAAATACAAAAATATGGTCAAGTGGCGGGCCTCAAGCTTAACAAGGAAAAAACCAAAATAATAGTGAAAAATATGACAGATGTGCAAAAAAAGGAATTGGAAGCTTTATTAGGTTTCCAGGTAGTTAAAAAAGTCAAATACTTAGGCATCTGGATCACCGCGAGATATTCATCACTGAAAGAGGACAACTTTACCCCATTGCTACACAAAATACATCAGGAACTTAAAAGATGGGAAAAACTAAAATTGTCTCTGATAGGGAAAATAGCATAGGGTGACCAGACGTCCCGCTTTTGGCGGGACAGTCCCGATTTTCAACGATTTGTCCCGCGTCCCGCTGCATTTTTAAAAAGTCCCGATTTTTGGAAGGAATGCAGGACAAGCTAGGGAACGGCGGGAGAACAGGGTTTGCTTACCCCGCCCACTCCCAATCTATTGCTGCCTCCTGAGTCCCAGCTGATGGCTAGAGGGAAAAAAACCTGTTTAAATTCTTGCCGCAGGGCTTCAAAGGCCCGCTTTACAGCTGTTAAAAAAAACATAGGCGGCCCTTTGAAGCCCCGCAGCAAGAATTTAAACAGTTTTTTTCCCTCTAGTTTTTTTTTTCTCTTTGTGCAATTTAAACTGAAAACGAAACCGAAACTAAGCAAGGTGTTGCCTTTGCTGTTTGCTAGCAACGTTGGAAAAGCAGATTTCTTTTTCCTCATCAAAAAAGGTAGGTGCAAACAATGGGAAATTTATGCAAATGGCAAAAGAGGAGAGTTCAAGATTTTAAAACACAAAAGAAAAAAAAGTTCTATTTAACTAGGGAATTGTAATAATTGAGATACTATTAATTGTATATTGTGTTGAAAGCAGAAATGCTTAAGTTGTGGTTGGAAGAATATGTGGGGGAAATTATTTGGTTTATTATTATTGGTAAATTTAATTAATTGATTTGTAAGAAATTGGATTGCATGAAAATAATTGGAATATTCATATTCATATTGATTAATATACAAAAAAGATAGTTATATAACTAATTGATTTATATTAAAATGTTGAATTTGTATTAACCAACTGTAATATTACATAATTAACCAATGTGAGGATGGATATAAAAATAGATGACAATGGGAAGGGGTATAATATAGAATAGAAGGGAAAAATTGATTAAGATTAGAGATGAGGATGAAGGGTAATATTGGTTTTTTAAAAAATAGATGAGGAATAAATATGGCAAAAAGGAAATATAGAAATTGTAAATTTAAGTGAAATGACTAAACACTGTTTAAATTTGTGAACTGGCCAAATACTTTGTTCAAAGAAAATACATTGTATGTTTGTATGTGTGTTTCTAATTATTGCTATTTATTCATATTTGTCCTTTTATTCTTTAAAGTTTAACAATTCATTCTTTACCTTGATATCTTTATATTTGTTTGGGGTTGGTTTTCTTCCCTTTCATCTTTTTTATTGTACAGCAATCTTTCTCCTCAAACCTACCACCTCTCTCTTTTCTTTCCTTCTTACTTTCTCTTCCCCCCCTTCTTCTCCTTCCTACTTCCTCTTCCTTTCTTCTTCTCCTCCTTTCTTCCTCCCTCTCTTAACCTCACTCCTACTCTAATTTCCCTTCCTTCATCCCTCTCTATTGCTGTATCCTTTTATGCACATGGACTACTCAGAGGGCTGAAAAAGTTATTTTTGACTGGTCCTCGCACTTGTGACCAGTCCTCGAACTTACGACTGTCCTCACATTTTACGTTTTTGCCCTATCTTGTCACCATGGTGAAGAGAAGCAGTTGTGAAATGAGTGACACCATTTTTAAGAATGCTACAATGTGCATAAATGATGACCAGTCATAAGTGCGAAGACTGGTCAAAAGTGCGAGGACCTGTCAGAAATGACTTTTTTCAGCCCTCTGGGTAGTCCTTTTGTGCACATGGACTACTCAGAGGGCTGAAAAAGTTATTTTTGACTGGTCCTCGCACTTTTGACCAGTCCTTGAACTTACGACTGTCCTCACATTTTACATTTTTTGCCCTATCTTAACACCATGGTGAAGAGAAGCAGTTGTGAAATGAGTGACATGGTTGTTAAGAATGCTGCACAGGCATAAATGTGAGGATGGTCATAAGTGTGAGGACCAGTCAAAAGTGCGAGGACCTGTCAGAAATGAGTTTTTTCAGCCCTCTGAGTAGTCCCTATACACATAGCCACGGCCACCCGGTCACATGACCAGCTAGCCACGCCCACCCAGTCACATGACCTCCAAGCCACGCCTACAAAATAAGCCACACCCACAGGTGTCCCTCTTTACCAATGTTAAAATCTGGTCACCTTAAAATAGCAGCAATAAAAATGAACATTCTACCTAAAATTCTATTTCTATTCCAAAATATCCCACTAAGCCTGGATAAAAATTTCTTCCTAGATCTGAATAAATATATTAGAAACTTTATATGGGAGGGAAAGAAATCGAGAATTTCATTTAAAATATTACAGGGCAAGAGAAAAATGGGCGGATTTGGACTTCCGGACTGGGAAGCCTACCAAAAAGCAGAGAAATTAATTTGGATCAAGGAGTGGGTAACGCTACGGAACAAGAGAATACTGACGATAGAAGGTCACGACCTGCAATAAGGTTGGCATGCCCACCTTTGGGATCCCCAAAAAAAGAAGAAAACATATTTCCACAAGCATAAAATTAGAGAGACACTCATACAGACATGGGAGGAAATCAGACAGAAAATCTATGTCAAGGTTCCAAATTGGCTTTCCACTATGGAAGCTTCGACTGCCCCAAACAGGATGGAAATCAATAAATTTGGTACATATAAAGACATTCTAGATGAAAACATTCTAGATGAAACTTTGATAAAATTATATGGGGGGCGGATAAGAAAATGTTAACAAAAATATACAATTTCATATTAGATGAGGACAAGGCAGAGGCCATTGCAAAAAACCAATTGAGTATCTGGGGAAAAAAATTTGGATATGGTGTTAACTAAATGACAAAATCAGCAACATTCAGAGAGAACCACTACAAAATGCTACATAGATGGCATTTAGCGCCTGCTAGGTTAGCAAAAATGTTTTCTGATCTCTCACCCACGTGTTGGAAATGCGATAAAGAGGTCGGCACCTATTACCATATGTGGTGGTCTTGCCCAGAAGCTAAAAGGTTCTGGTCCAAAATACGACAATGGCTATGTGAAATATTAGATCAAGATGTAACTTTATCCCCAGAACTCTTCCTCTTAGGTATAGTGGGCGATGGCCTAAACAATAACAAAACCCAGTTTATAATCCAAGTAATAACTGCTGCTAGACTCGTGTTTGCGAAATTCTGGAAAAGCAAAACCCAACCACCAGAAGAAACGTTAATAAATAAAATATTAGAGTGCGCAGAAATGGCAAAGTTAACGAGTGTGTTAATAGATGATGAGATATCCAAACATTATGAAGTATGGGAAAACTGGTATAATGGTTGAACAATAGAAAAAGAGTATGACTTGTTTATTTTGTGATTAGAGATGGTGAAATGTATTTATGTCCTTATAGAAAGTAAATATAATGATGGAAAAAAAGATAGTTCAGGACGAAGGAGATTAGATATATGATATTTAACCTATAAGAACACTGTACCTCTGAACAACAAAGAGATTTTGTAAACTTTTATTTTTAATTTTGTTAAAACTCAATAAAGTATTTGTAAAAAAAAAAGAAAAGAAAAAAGAAAATGCTGGAAACTAATCTAGAAGAGAAGCAACCTAGACTTTAGGAGAAACTTCCTAACAGTGAGGACAATTAACCAGTGGAACGACTTGCCTCTTAAAGTTGTGATGCTCCATTACTAGAGGTTTTTAAGAAAAGACTGGACAGCCACTTGTCTGGAATGATGTAGTGTCTCCTACTTGAGCAAAGGGTTGGACTAGAAGACCTCTGAGGTCCCTTCTAACCGTAGGATCCTATGATTCTAAATGCTGGAGAGAAGACACCATGTTTTCTGCTTGCTTAGTTGGGGAAGGGGCCATAATTTGTTTTCCAATCAATGCTTTAACCTCCATTGATGGAAAGATGGCCCATAAACAGTGCTACCATGGGTTCATCTCAATAAATAAGCAGTCGGCAAAATAAACCAAGATAACAAGCTCCATCACAGCCTTGGTTGAAGGAAAAGACACAGGATATCACTGCCTGTTAGAAAGAGGAGAATTAGAATCAGAATAGAGCTGGAAGAGTCCACCAGGAGACTCTCTACCATTCCAGACAAATGGCTGTCCAGTCTTTTTGTGAAAGCCTCCAGTGATGGAGCACCCACAACTTCTGGAGGCAAGCTGTTCCAATGGTCAATTGTCCTCACTATTAGGAACTTTCTCCTTAATTCCAGGTTGCTTCTCTCCTTGTGTAGTTTCTATCCATTGTTTCTTGTCCTGCCCTCTGGTGCTTTGGAGAATAGCTCCTGTGACAGCTCCTCAAATACTGGGACACTGCTATCATTCACCCCGGTCCTTCTTTTCATCAAAGTAGACATACCCAATTCCTGTAACCATTCTTCCTATGTTTTAGCCAAAACATATGAAACCAAATGGAAGTGGAGCTCCTTCAATCATGTCACTCAGGTGAAAACTACCATGTTTCCCTGAAAATAATTGGGTCTTTTGAAAAGACCCATTAGGTCTTATTTTTGAGGGGTGTCTTACTTTACAGCAGGCAGCAGGAGTGGGTGGGGGCTGCGCATAAGGTGGCAGCTCAGGAACAAAGCACCAGCAGAACAACAGAGGGTTGGGGAGGGTGCTGAAGCGAGCTGCCCCTTCCTGGCCAGAGCTGGAATGCTGCTGCATTTAAGTGCCAGGAGATGCCGGCCTTCCCTCCGGTGGGCCTGGGCAACTTGCTTCCTCCAAACATTTCTTTGCCTACCTGATTTCCAGCTCCGTCACATTTCTCCATTGTGTTTCTCGTCATCGTGTGCAGGGGAACAAAAGTTTGTGGGACTTTAAAAAAAGATCAATCAATCAATTCCAACTTCATGAGATTTTTTTTATTTTTTTGAGAGAGAGAAGTTGGAATTGATTGATTGAACTTTTTTTTAGTCCAACAAACATTTGTTTCCCTGCACATGATGGTGAGACATGATGGAGAAATGCGATGGAGCTGGAAATCAGGTTAGCAAGGAAATGCTTGGGAGAAGCAAAGGACCTTATGCGCAAAGGTGGGTGGGGCATGTTCCATGGCACGGCCGCTGCACTGCAATGCAGAAACAGAAATGGAACAGCCAGCACGAGGGAAGGAGGACGATCAGGGAGAAGAAAGAAGGAAAGGTCAGAGAACCAGTTGTTAAATTATTTGAATCCCACCACTGGTCACAATAAGATGAGATTCTCACTAAATTACCTGCATGACCCTTTTTTAATGATGGCAACTATGGCTGCTGGAATTGCTGTTGATTAGCAGTGTGGTTACATTGTTTTTTGACTTATGATCACATTGCTTAACAATGGAGTTTCTGGTCCCAATTAATGCTGTTAAACTAGGACTATCCATAGTACTATTAGTTCCTCCTTAGAAGTGATAATGGTGTCTTGTAATTGTTCTCATATCATTAGAGCAAGCCAACAAGATTCTGAAAACTGACAATAACAGCAGTTTGCTGAATTCCATAGTTACAAGCATATATAATTCATAGGGGTAATTTTTATTGAAAATGCTAGAAATAATTCTTAATATATCTGAGGAACAGCAGAAGATGAAAGTGAAGATTTTCTTACCTTCTTCACAGATTTCTTCAGAGGTATGAATCCTGATACCATATTCACTTCTATTAGGGCCATATTACTTGTTTCTCGTTGACCAATGTAGCTACACAAAGAAACAAGGGAATTCTCAATCAAAACAGAAATGAAAATTCTGGGAAAGGTTAATCCAGATGAGAAAAGAAGATGACAATGGATTTTCTCCAGGTTCAAGAGACACTCACAGACTCCTTTTTTCCCAATGATAATTCTCTGAGCCTCAGTCTATGACAAGAGTAAGCATGATCAGCAGCCTCAGCTTATGAAGTTTGAAGCAATTTCTGTTTTTAAGGAGCTAGCCCTTCTGCTTTGCTTTAGCTATTCACTATTTTAGATTACCCCAAATACAAAGTTCTCCCTGAGCATTATATAGTCTTTTGGGCTAACTGAAGGAAAATGAGCAACTAAGGCAAAACAGTTATCATGGCACCTAGCTATATGTCTTGTTGGTCTGACAAACATGAATGAGACTTCTGAATGAGAATGAATACGGTATTCAGCTCTGTGCCATAATTCAAAGTGCTGGCCACTTACTTAGTGGTTTATCTGAATGGATGGATTATATGGTGGTAAATAAAAGGAAATTTTCTTTTGGAGAAGATAATAATTGACTGGAGGCAGAAATTTGTTCATTCATTCACCACTGAATCTATCAAGGATTCCCAGTGGTTTGCAATCATAAATAAACATTTTTGCAGGAAAAGCGAACGATCCTCATTAGATATGGGATGGACTTGCTAATGAGACTGTTCTAACTTAGGAATCCACCATACCTCAATTCTAGCAGGATGAGAAAATAATTCCAGGAGTTGCACACATTTGGGAATATTTCCACATTTAAAGTAAAACTATTTGTCTTCTGTGGTGGTTGGTTATATCGAAGGACAGTCTAATTGAAAAAAAAATAGTTGCTATATTCAAATTTGTGTTGTAATGTTGAATACAATAAATGTATGAATAAGATAGCATTTACTAATCTTGCTGCTCTCAAAACAAATTACATAAAACCTCAATATTAAAAGCTAATTGAGAGGAAGGGGTGTCCATTAAATCAAAATTTATAACAATATACATAAATTGGATATTATTTACATAATTAATGGAGTTTATGGAAAAGGTATGCAGGTTTTACAGAATTCACAATATTTTATGGGGATTGTATACATATAGAATAGGTATGTGACCTTGGAGATCTTCTAGTTCAACCCCTGCTCAAGGAGGAGACCCTTTACCATTTTGGACAAATGACTATCCAATCTGTTCTTGAAACCCTCTAATGATGGAGCACCCACAACTTCTGCAGGTAAATTCTCACTGACAGAAAATTTCTTCTTAGTTCTAGGTTGGCTTTCTCTTTGATAATCTTCCACCGATTACTTCTTGTCAGGTGCTTTAGAGAATAGGTTGATACACTCTTCTCTGTGACAGCCCCTCAAGTACTGGAAGACTGCTATCATATCACCTCTAGTCATTCTCATTGTTAGATTAGATATACCTAGTTCCCACAATCATTCATCATATGATTTAGCATCCAGACTCCTTATATCATCTTTGTTGTCTTCTCTGCACTCTTTACTCTCAACATTTTTGTATCATCATGACCAATAATTATGCAATATTCCAAATGTGGTTTCACTGATGCAATATAAAATGGTATTATCACTTCTTGTAAGCTTGAAACTGCGCCTATGTTGATGCAACTTAGAACTGAATTAGCTTTTTTTGACAAGTGCAGCACACTCTTGTCTCATACGTAAGTGGTGGTCTATTAGGACATCTAGATCCTGCTGTTGAGCAAGGTACAATCTATTCTATATCTGTCCATTTGCTTTTTCTTGCCTATGTGTAGGACCTTACTTTGACCACTAGGACACCTACATCCATCTCAGTTACTGCTGTTGAGCCACCTATCACCTATTCTATACCTGTTTATGCCTAAATGTAAGACTGTATTTTTCTCATTACTGAATTGCATTTTGTAGGATTGGACCCAATTTTCAAGTCTGTCAAGATCCTTTTGGATCTTGAGCCTATTTTCTAAAGAGTTGATTATTTAGCCCAGCTTCTTGCCATATGCAAATTTGATGAGTTCCCCTTCTATCTCCTCATTTAAATCAGTTGTGAAGATGTTGAAGAGTACTGGGAAGTGGTGGGCTTCAAATAATTTAACAACTGGTTCTCTGACCTAATGACTGGCTGGGTAGGTATGGCTGGGTAGTCATGTGACATGGCCAACTTGACATGGCCACCCACCATGGCTGGGTGGTCAAGTGGGCATGGCCAACTGGATGTCGCTCACATCGAGGGGAACTTAGCCTTGCCTGGTCTCTTGTGACAATGGGGATGCTGCAACGGTTGTAAGTGTGAAAAATGGTCATGTCACTTTTTTTAGTGCCATTGTAACTTTGAATGATCACTAAATGAACTGTTGTAAGTCAAGGATTACCTGTACAAAAATACAAAAAGCTTCTTTGCTTGCAAAAAGCTGCCCTAAATACCAATCATTAAATTAGAAATGGGGGAATACACAGTGAAGATCAATGAGTCACAGCTGTCATGGAAAGCTAAACCATTCTGTTTGAATACCTTCCTTTTCCTCAGCAATACCTGCAACCCAGAGTTACTAGTCAGGCAGGGTGCCAGAGCACATTGAGGAATTAAAATAGTTAAAATACAGCCAACTCTTGCTCATAAAGTAAAACCCTTTAGCAGAGAGGTCATTTAAGCTCTCCAGAAAATGGGTGCGCATATTTGGGCTGAGCTAAAGAGACAAATTAACAAATTAACATCTTGAGTGAGGGCCAATCCCATTCTCTTTTTGTTCAGACCTTGGTGCAGGGAATTTTTGCCTATGAATATAGCTATCTATCTCTTAAGTGCTGACATCTGCTGTGGGCTTGCATCCTGCCTCTCAGCCATTTCTTCTATGGCTATGCCAATCCTTAGGTAAATAGCTGTTCAAGCCCCAGAAATAAAAGTACCACAAGAAGATGGGGGCTGCTTTTTCCCTCTAAGAAACATGCTTTTCCATTTCTCATCCAGAGAAATATATTCTTCCTTTTTAATATTTCTCAAAATATTTCATTCTTCTAGGAGAGGGGTTTTTTTTGCTAACTTTCTACTTATGTTACTATGTCATATTACTATGAGAGCAAACTATAACAAATTGGAAGGAGAATCCACATTATCAGTGAGCAATCATGTAGCTTGGCCACTCTGAAGCAATGCAAGAGACTCCTGTCCCAAAGGTGCTTTTTCAAGAGACAATCTGACTTTCTGGAAACCAAGAAAGTCCAGTTGCCTCTTGAAAAAGGCACTTTTGGGACAACCATGACCTGGATGACTGAAGAATCCCCATAGACAAGAGACTCCTGTGCTCAGTGAACTGACAAAGCACCCAGGAGAAGCAATCATTAGATCCATTTGCACCACTTAAAGATACCAGCTGGTTTCACTCACCTCATAAGATATCCTAAGGTAATCATCCAGATTTAAGGAAAAATCACATGCCCTCAGAAAGGCAGTAAAAAATCAGACAGAATGCCAGATTTCCGCTGGTGACGTAGGGTCGTGGTGACACGGGAAAAGAAGCGCTCGATTCCCAGTGCCAAACTTCTATGTTTTTGGTGCCCTTCTGAGAGAAGATCGGTCCTGGAGGGATCGGCAGTAAGGAGGGGAATCTTTGGAGGAGGCGAGGAGAGGTGCAATCTCCCGCCACACCAAGAAGGACCCTCATTCCAAGCCTAGAAGAAAGCAGCTGGTGCGGCTGACTCAGAGGCCCAATCCCCCGAGCGAGACCAAGGGAAGCAGAAGAGTGAGTATGGTGCAGAGAGCGGCGGTGTGAGCAGACAGTGAGCAATTTGAATTTATTTTATTTCAGTGGAAAACTGAAGGGGAGAAGGTGAATTTCAGAGGGGCAGCGGGTAAGAGAAAGACTCAAAGTGTAAACGGGCGGCAAACGGCGAGGAGAGTAAAACGGAAGAGGACAATCTGTAGACCAGCGGAAAAAAATTAAAGAACTGAATGTTGAATTGAAATGCTAATATATTAAAATATTGAAAGTGGAACAGAAGCTATTTGGATTGCTAGGGTGAGAAGCGAATTGGACATTATATCTATCCGCATTATAGCTGCCCCAATGGAAAGAAAGAGGGTGTTTGGAAAAGTAAGAAACGCCTACGAGTGACTGTGCAGATTGCGGATCACCATATTGAATTACTTTATTCCGGAACGGAAACCAGAAAAGGAAAAAAGATCACTGTGGACACTTTAAAAACACAGAATAATCTGGACATAGAGAACTTTAGATAATATATTATTTTTTTTCTTTCTCCTCCTCTCTTGGACATAATTATATATTTACGGTAACTCACTAGTTATATATATTTATATACTCGTTTTTGGAAGTAAATTATTATTATTAAAAGTTATAGAAATATCAATAGCTAAATTTTTAGAATATTTAAATTTGTTTTAAATTTTACAAATATAATTTATTATACAATTAATTATTGTAATTAATATTAACTCTTTTATAATTAAGTATTGATTATATAAGTATTTACTTTGCTATCATACGTTTAGTATTTAAATTTCATAAATATAATTAATCATTGTAACTATTATTAACCCTTTCATAATTAAGTATTGACTATTTAAATATTCATTTCGCTATTCCACATTTAGTATTTATATAGTAATAACTAAATATTTAAAGTAACTAGATTAGATAACTGATTGTTTGAACAATAGATAGATAGATTGATTAATTGACAGAAAAAGACAGGAGCCTTGACTGTGGAGAAATTTTAAAGATATTAATAAATTGAACCTGCAAAAGGGAAAACCTGAAATTAAGTTAGGAGTATAATATAGTGGGAGGACAAAGAAGGAAAGAAGGAAGGAAAGAAGTTACATAGAATTTGGATGGTGATTTGGAAGAAGGTAGATAAGATATTGGTGGAGCAATACAGAATACTCAAGGAGAGATGACCAGTACCACCACAACGACGCTGAAACCAGGGAAGAAAACCGCATCAGTATTAGCCGGACCATCGGCCTCCCAGTGACACAGAGGACTCTAGAGGGAATGTTTTCTGACCACATTAATTAGGCCACACTCATCACAATACAAGAAACCATGGTCAAAATGCAGGAGTGCATGACCAGGAACCATGAAGAAACCAGGAAGGACATGGATGAGGTTAAGAGAGACGTAAAAAATGATATCCAGAAGATAGATGAAAAAATGGATTCGATACAAGAAATTATTTAAAAAATTGACCAAAGGATAATAGCTATAGAGAAGAAAACAGAATTGACTGAAGAAAAATTGGAATCACTAGATTAAAAAATGATGGGACTAAACAAAGAATTAGAAAAAACCGTGGTGCAATTAGAAATGGAAAGAGCCACATTTTATTTACGTTTTGAAAATGTGGTTGAAGACAGAGAGGAGGATTTAACGCTAGTAATGGCGGAGATGATAACAGAATCCCTCTAAAGAGAGAAGGACGAAACAATAAACGAATTGGACGAAGTATACAGAGTCCATACAAATTACGCTCGACAAAACAAACTACCTTGTGAGGTGCATGTAAGATTTGTGAGAAGGAAAGTCAGAGATATTGTATACAGAATAACAAAGGATGACCCTATGTTTTATAGGAATAAAGAAATAATTACCCTGAAGCAAATTCCCAAAAGAATAAGAGAGCTGCGGAAAGATTATTGGTTCCTGGCCACATTACTGAACAAGAGATATATACCCTTTAGATGGATAACACCAGAAGGAATGCTGGTAATGTGGCAGGGAAAGAAAATAAGGGTGGACTCACAAAGTAAAGCAAGGGACTTACATGATCAAGTGATGGGTATTGAAACAACAAGCAGCAGCAAAGAGGAGTTGGGATGGAACACCAGAGGAAAACAGAGATGAGAGCGTGAAAGGGTGCTAAAGGAAGGAGAAAAAGAGGAAGGAGGAGAGATCCAGGAGGAAGAAGGAATACAAACAAGAGGCAAAAAAAAAGGAATAGGAAGAAACAAAAAAGAAACAACAGGAAAACCACTAAGAAATGGAACAAAACCTAAAAATTTTATCTCTGAATGTAAACTGCCTCAATTCACCCTCCAAACGACACCAAATTTTAAGAAAAGTTGTAAAACAAAAAACAGATATTGTATGCCTCCAGGAGGTACACATAAGAAAACAGGACAAAAAATATGTACAGTACAAAAAACTAGGTAAAGCAGATTGCAGCATTGGCTGAGGAGAAAAAAAGAGGGGTTGTGGTATATGTTAAAGAAGGAATTGATAGTAATTTAAAATATGCAGACACAATAGGCACAACAATGATGATAGAGCTAAAACTTAATGGTAAAAACATTTTATTGGTGGTCATATACGCTCCAAATAGTCGACAATCAGAATTCTATAAAAATGTGCATGAGAAAATAATAGAACAGAAAATGGAAAATGTATGTTTAATCGGAGACTTTAATGCGATTATGGACTTTTCTTATTATGAAAAGATTATAAAAGTGACCAGAGAAATAAAAATAAGAAAAATGTACTGGCTAGAACCTTTATAGATTTGGTAGAAGAGTTAAATATGGTAGACAGTTGGAGATTTCATAACCCGGAAGTTAAAAACTTTACATACTATTCAAACCCATATAAGTCCTGGTCCAGGTTAGATATAGCATGGGTAACTAACATGTTGATCTCAGAAATAGAAACAGTAGAAATACTGTCTAATAAGTGGACTGATCACAACCCAATAATGTTGACATGGAAGGGATGGAGGAGGAAAAAAAGTAGATGGACAATGAATACACAGTTATTGAAAGAAAAGGAGTATAAGGAGTATATGGAGAAGGAATTAGAATTGTTCTATAAGGAAAATACAAAATAGCACACCTCCCTACAAAACTTATGGGACACAACTAAGGCATATGTAAGAGGGCTAATGATAGCCTATAATGCAAAACGGAGAAAAGAGAGGGAAAAGAAATATAACAAAGTACTAGAAGAAATCCAAAAATGGGAAAGAAAACTACAAGAAAACCCGGGAAATGAACAAATTAGGGTAAATTGGATGGGAAGCGAAACACAATTTGAACGTATTAGAACAGGGGAAATATGCAATGACACTGAAATATATAAAGCAGAATTATTTTGAGCAAGCAAACAAGCCGGGGAGGTGGCTAGCTTATAGGTTAAGGAAAGAAAGGGAAAAAAGAATAATTCAGAAGTTACAAGATAAAGAAGGTATAATCCAACAGAGTTTAGAAAAGAAAAAGGAGATAACAATTCAATAATACCAAGAGCTTTATGAGGAAGACAAAGTAACAGTCGAGGAAATAGAGCAATACTTAACTGGGGAAGGGATGCCAATACTAACAGAGGAAGAAAAAGAGTTATTAGATAAGGAAATTACTATAGGGGAGTTAAAAGAAGTATTGAAGAGACAGAAAAATAATAAAACACCGGGGACTGATGGTCTACCAGTGGAGTTTTATAAAAGCTTAGGGGATTCACTAAATGAGATATTATTAGAAACATACAATGAGGCATTGACGGAGGCAAAGTTACCAAGTACATGGAGGGAAGTATATATTTCTCTGATACCAAAAGAAGGAGCAGATACAACATTAATAAAAAACTACAGACCAATCTCCTTATTAAATACCGATTACAAAATTTTCATGTGTATAATTGCAAATAGGTTGAAAAAAATACTAAATAATAGAATACATCAGGATCAAAACGGTTTCTTGCCTACAAGACAAATAAAAAACAATATAAGAATGGTAATAAATGTTTTGGAATACTATGACATGCATCCAGAAAGACAGGTAGCACTGATATTTCTGGATGCACAAAAAGCATTCGACCAAGTGAATTGGCAGTTTATAATACATCAGATCCAAAATATGAAATTCGGAGAGAAATTCACAAGAATGATAGCATCAATATATAAAAATCAAAATATTGGTAAATGGAGACCCAACAAAATTTTTTGGAATAAATAAAGGAGTAAGGCATGGCTGCCCATTGTTACCCTTACTGTTTATTTTGACCCTGGAAAACTTGTTAATTAGAATTAGGTCAAATAAAGAAATAAAAGGATTAAAGGTTAAAAAAGAAGAATACAAGGTCCAAGCTTTTGCGGACGACCTTGTCTTCGTCATAGAAGATTCAATAAAAACAACACCCAAATTAATAAAAGAGATTGAGGAATTTGGAAAGGTAGCCGGCTTAAAAATTAATAAGGAAAAGACCAAAATGATAACAAAAAATATAATAGCAAAACGAGAAGAGAAATTAGCAAAAGATTCTGGACTACAGGTAGTCAAAAAAGTGAAATACCTAGGGATAAACTTGACAGCCAGAAATACAATGATAAAAGAGAATAATTATGAACCTTTGGTCCAAAAAATAAAAGAAGATTTGGAAAAATGGGGAAAATTAAAATTATCATTGTTGGGGAGAATCGCAGCGATAAAATCAAATATACTGCCACGACTCCTTTATTTATTCCAAACAATCCCAATAAGATTAGATAAGAATTTTTTTAGTAATTGGGACAAAATAACTACAAAATTTGTGTGGGAGGGAAAAAAAATCAAGAATTAAATTAAGTATATTACAAGATGACAAAACTAGAGGTGGATTCGGACTTCTGGCATGGGAAAAATATTATAAAGCCACAAGTTTAACATGGATTAGAGAATGGGTAACCCTGGAAAATCAAAGATTGTTAAATTTAGAAGGTCACGATTTAATGAAGGGATGGCATGCCTTTTTATGGAGCCCTAGAAATAAAATATATAAACATTTCAACAACAATATTATTAGGAAATCATTAATTGATACATGGCAAGAGATAAAAAGCAAACACTACATGAAAGCTCCCGGTTGGCTATCAACGATAGAAGCAATAACATACCCCAATCTATTAAAACAAAAACCGTTAAGATATACAGAAATATTAGATTCACAAGGAATATTGAAAACAAGGGAAGAACTCAATGAACAAGGAATACCAATAGACTGGTGGCCCTATTCACAAATAAAAATTAGATATAAAAAAGATCAAAAAGAGGGAGGAATAGACCCAAAACCAAATAGATTAGAGAAACTGTTAGAATCCAAAGAAGGTAAATTAATTTCAAAAATTTATAAATATTTACTAGAATTCGATTTGGCAGAAGAACTGGTTAAAGGACAGATGATAGCATGGGCAAGGAACATTGGGCACAATATACAGTTAGAAGAATGGGAAAGGGCATGGAAAAACAACTATAGTATGACAAAATCGGTAGCATATAAGGAGAATCATTATAAGATGTGGTACAGATGGTATCTAGCTCCTTCGAGGCTAGCGAAAATGTACCCAAATGTAAATCCTGTTTGTTGGAAATGCAAACAAGCTCAGGGAACTTTCTTCCATGCTTGGTGGCTTTGCCCAGAAATAAAGAAATATTGGGAAAAAAATAAAATATAGATAGTAGAAATAATAGATCAAGAAATTGAATTAGAACCAAAAGTCTTCTTATTAGACATGATTAAAGGTAATATTAGAAAAGACATAAAATATTTAACACTACATATACTCACGGCAGCTAGACTGGCACTAGCATAAGTGTGGAAAACTGATCGCTTGCCAACGGACCAGGAAGTAATTCAAAAAATTTATACATGTGCAGAAATGGATAAATTAACTTTAGAATTAAGAGACAAGGAAGACTCAAAATATTTTAAAGTATGAAATAGATGGTACAAGTGGATAAATCAAAAGAAAAAAGGGTAAAGACGAAATACAGCGAAAATCAATGTAATAAAGAAGCACCGTCAGATAGATAGAATAGGTAATAAGTCACTGTTTGTATATATGTGTGTATATATAGTTACACGTATTTGTATTGTATGTTGTGATATCTATTATTTATGTAATTTTATGATTAAGAAAATTTGTATATTTTATAATATTTTTAAATTCAATAAAGTTTGTTTTTAAAATTAAAAAAAAATCAGACAGAATGCCAAGCTTGCATCCTGCCTCTCAGCCATTTCTTCTATGGCTATGCCAACTCTTATGTAAATAGCTTTTCAAGCCCCAGAAATAAAAGTACCACAAGAAAACTCTGGGGTGTGGGAGAAACTCTGGAGAAGCTCAGCTACAGACAGAAAGTCTGGGCGTACAGTACTGCCAAGAACCATTAAGGCTGTTAGAGGCAGTTTCTGAAAACACTTAAAACAGCAGGGACGGCAATTGAGATAAGTAAGGATTAGGCTAGAAATACAGACACACAGGAATCTTTCCTTCCTGCTTTTCTTGCAGGATTCGCCCTGTAAAGTGGGAAAAGATTTCTCCCAACTGCTCAGAAAATTAACATACGGTTCCAGAAAATTAACATATGAACATGTGAATGATCTTTTATCAGTATAGAAATATAATTAATAATAATAACAATAACATGCAGCACGCTGGATTCATAGTGGTCTGTGGGATTTAAAATGATAAATTTAGTGGTCCCTGAAGTCTGAAAGGTTGGTGACCCCTGCTCTAGGAGCTTTGAAAGATTTTGTTCAGTGGTTCTGAGATCACATCTTCCAGCTTCTTCAGAAATTTGGGATACAATCCATCTGATCTTGGTGATTTGAACCTGTATAGAGTAGATAGGTGTTGTTTTACCATTTTCTTGCCTATTTTGACTTGTATTCCTATTGTTTTTTAAGGTATCAAGATTTCACACTGGACATTCTCTAAAGGTGAAATATGTTCATGGGATGAGAAGTGTATGTAAACTAAAATCATTTATACAGTAACTAATTAATTAAGGTAAAGGTAAAAGTTCCCCTTGCATATATGTGGTAGTTGTTCCTGAATCTAGGGGGCGGTGCTCATCTCTGTTTCAAAGCCAAAGAGCCAGCGTTGTCCAAAGACATCTCCATGGTCATGTGGCCGGCATGACTAAATGCCAAAAGCGCATGGAACGCTGTTACCTTCCCACCAAAGGTGGTCCCTATTTTTCTACTTGCATTTTTTATGTGCTTTTGAACTGCTAGGTTGGCAGAAGCTCACCTCATTACGTGGCACTAGGGATTCAAACTGCTGAACTGCCAACCTGTTACAGTTATCATGGATCTGACCTCAATAACATACATAGACGTAAGTATTTTGATGATGTTAACTTTATTAATACATATACATGTTCATTGCAGGTGAGTTCTGGAAGAGCACATGGACCTGCGTGGGAGGCTCTTATATACCAGGGAGGCGGAGACACAGGTAAGGTGTGGCTAAGCGAGGAGGTGGGTAGGATGGGTGTTACGTTTAACCCCTGCTTCCCCAGTACCCGGCCTAACACTGACATGGGTCAGGCATTTGACCGTGACAAATCCCCCTCTAAATGCCTGACCTGTGAGTGGGTATTTGGTTGCTTGGGAGGAACCAATGTTCTGACACATAGTTTTGATACCAGATAGGAGTGTTGTTTACCCATTAACGGCTTCGTCAATATATCCGTGGTTTGCTCCTCAGTGTCACAATGAATCGTTTTTATGAATCCAATCTTTGACAGCTGCCTTACATGTTTATTTTTAATGTCTATGTGCCTAGACCTTTGCCCTACCGCATCAGCCATAGATATTTCAATGGCAGCTTTATTATCTTTGTTGATAACAATTGGGTACGCCGGTTCAGTCCAAACGCTGGTAATGAGGTTGTCGAACCACGTCAAGTTATTGGCGGCCTTGGATAAGCATACGTATTCAGCTTCCGTGGTTGACGTTGCTACTAGGTTCTGTTTGCCAGTGTACCAGTACACTGGGCTATTGTTGAGGAAGAACACATATCCTGATGTGCTTTTCCTACTCTTTACGTCCCCCGCCCAGTCAGCATCAGCAAAACAAGTAAGTGTGGGTTCCTTGAGTACATCTGGTTCTAGGTATAGGCACGCATCAGCGCTGTACTTCAGGTATCTGAGCACTCTCTTTATGGCTTCCCAATGATACAGAGTAGGCTTACCCACGTGTCTAGATAGTAAGTTAACTGGTAGGGCAATGTCAGGTCTGGTCCAGTTGGATATGTATAACAGTGATCCGATAGTTGACCTATAAAGGGTATTGTCCTTGAATTCAGGTGACTCACCATACATGTTTTTCAAAAAATCTGGTTGCATGGGAGTCTCGGTCTGTTTGGCATCCACCATGTTACATTTGTGGAGCAGCTCGATGATCTTCTCCTTCTGTGACAGTTGGAACTCTCTGGGAGTTTTGTAGATTTGTACGCCCAAGTATCTGTTTATCCTCCCCAATGACTTTAAAGAGAAGTGTTCTCCTAGTTTACTAGCAAACGTATCACATTTGTTTTTGTGTTTGCCAATGTATAGAATATCATTCACACATACAAGGACGTATTCGGGAGAGTCACCCCCTTTTCTGGTGAAGAAGCAGTTATCTGCTTCTGTTGCGTTAAACCCCATCGATTCGAGTACCTTTACCAGGTACTCGTACCACTGCTTGCCAGACTGCTTTAATCCATACAGACTTTTGTTTAGTAACCATGTTTCACCCTTGTTTGTATCTTTACAATGTGGAGCCCTGACATATATTTCTTTATCTAGCTTCGCATGTAAGTACGCAGTCTGTACATCAAACTGGTACACCTCTAGTCCTAGTATGGCAGCAATTACCAATGCACTCTTAACACTCTCTGCCCTTACGGTGGGCGAATAAGTATCAGTGTAATCCTCTGGGTACTTTTGGGCAAACCCCTGAGCTACTAATCGTGCCTTGTATAAATTTTGTCCACCCTCTAGCACTTTGATTTTGAATATCCACCTTGTACCTATTGCGTTTTTATCTTCTGGTACCCTGGTTTTGGTGAATACATTTAAGTCTTTAAGGCCATTCATTTCTTTGGTCATGGCTAATTCCCATCTCAATCTCTCCTCATGTGGGAGTTTCAGTACCTCCTCATGAGAGTTGGGTGTGATGGGTTCAGAGTGTATGTGCATTACGTAGTCTTCAAACCTCTTGGGCATTTGGTTCCTATTCCCTCTAACCAGCCTACCTGTCGTGTGTTCATTGTCGTGTAGGTATGTGGCTTCCTTTTGTGTGAGTGATTCTACCTTTATCTTTGGGCGTTCCCCTTTCCACTCCTTGATTCTAACTGTTTTGTGGTTAGGTCTGTCATTTTTCTCCTCTCTGCCTTCCCTTGTGTCCTGCTCATCTGTGCTACCTGTTCCTTGTGGTGTCTCTATTCTGGGGTATATCTCATTTAGATGTATTTTGGACCAATTAGCTTGTTCATGGAACACAGCCGTCCTGGATATTACGAATCTATTGTTATTGTCAATGAACCTGAATCCCTTGGTACCGCTCTCATAGCCCATGAACCTGAGTCTCCTAGACACCTTATCCCCTTTGCGACGTAGTTGTTTCGGTATATGTACGTCAGCAGTGACTCCAAACACGTGTAGATGAGCTATCTGGGGCTTCCTGTTATACATTAGCTCATATGGTGTTTTGCCAATTACACTGGACCATAGTCTATTAAGGGTGTAGTTGGAGTATATTAGGGCCTCTGACCAAAAATGTTGTCCAATACCCGCATCCTCCAACACGCATCTAACCATGGTCTGCAATGTGGAATTTCATCGTTCTGAGACTCCATTTTGAAAGGCAGAAAAAGGAGAAGAAGTAAAGTGGAGTATGCCTTTGGACTTGAGCCAGTGTGAGAATTCCTTAGATAGGAACTCTGATCCCCTATCAGTCATAATTTGTTTGATTTGGGCATTGCGTTGAGTCTCTACTCTCTTGTAGAATTCTTTAAATTTCTGAAATGTTTCACTCTTGTGTCTTAGGGTGTATACAAATCCGTAGCGACTGTAGTCGTCTACGATTGTGAGGAAAAACCGTTTTTTATATTTTATGGAAGGCCTTAGGGGCCCAACTAGGTCCATGTGTACTAATTTGAAAGTGTGATCGGTGGTACGAGATGAATTTTTTGGCCTTGGTTTGGTTTTTAACTTAGAACACTTACACACCGAGCATTCTAAATAATTTTCACAATCTTTCATTTTAATGCCTTCTACACAACTGTACATTTTCTGTATTACAGGGAAACTGGCATGTCCCAATTTACGGTGCAACAAATGAGCACAATTATCATGTATTGGTTTACCTATTAGTGTTTTTCTTGGTTGCTGTTTATTGTGTTCCTGTGATCGCTTATCTTGGTTTTCTGTCTCTTCATTATCTGTGATATCCTCTCTGTCCTCCTTTGTCTCTGTGGTGTTTTCTATATCTATACTAGCGTTAACGCTTGGCCCATTTTCTTTCCCAAAGTGTAGGTAGGGTAATTCTCCCCTAACTGTAATTTCCCCTATGTTATTGTTGTCTCTGTACATATGTACCCTTTCTCCTGTGAGTACTATTCTTACTGGACTCCTTGCATAGTTTTAGAGCTGCTAGGATGTTGTGAGGAATCTCTGGGACTAACAGTACCCCCTCTATTTCTCCTATTCCAGGTAATGTCACGTTTTCTTTCCCTGTTACATGCACCTCATTTTGATTTGCTACCTTAATTAGAAAGTTTTCTTCAGTAAAAGAAGATAGGAGCTGTTTGTTGCATGTGGTGTGGTTTGTTGCTCCAGAGTCAATGAGCCATGAGCTACCTTCCCTGTCTCTCTGGTTGTTTTGATTATTTCCTCCTAGCCCATATAGCGACCCTGTCCTGCTGTCCCAGGAAGTGTCTCTATTTCCTCTCCTGTCCCTGGGGTTAGGTGAGTCCCTGCGCCTGTATCTGTCTTCAGGAATGTATCTTTCTGTGTGTCTGGCCCTGTGTTCATTCCTATTTCTTTCCCTGAAGTTCTTGGGGCAGTCACGTTTGTAATGACTCCTGGACCCACAAATGTAGCATTCAGTGGTGTCTGACTGTCTATCTTGGAATACTACTCTCTTGGTTGGTCGGTGTTCTCTACATGTATCATGTCTGCTTCTTCTCAGATTGTCTTCTGCAATAAGCATATTAGACAGTCTTTCAATAGATAGGTGTCCTAAACTTATTGAGTCTAAATGGGTGATGAAGTTATCCCAGGTGTGGTCTAGTGAGTTAAGTATTATGCTCTTCATGGTCTGATCTGATGTAACCTCCCCCCTTATCTGCAGCTCAGTTCTAGTAGCGTTTAAGGTGACAAGGTGTTCACTCATGGAAGTCCCTGGTCTGATTCTAGCAGAAAGGAAGTCTTTAGACATCTTTGTAGTTGTGGCTACACTGTCACTATAAAATAGCCCAAACATATCCTGCAAGATCTCTGATACAGTCAGGTACTGTTGGATACTATGGTACAAAGCTGGTGATATACTCAAAATAAGCAAGTAAAAAGCCCTATGATGTTTACAATCCACATCAAAATCCCAAGGTTTTTCTGGTGGGTCATTAATAAAAAACAACACATTCTCTTTCATAAATATAACCTGAAGCTGCTGGCTCCATTCAAGTAAATTATTTCCGTCCATTCTCAGTTTTGGGAAATCATTTGGCAAATTTCCTGAATTATTTGCAATGTTACTTACAGCAGGCAGCTGTCCATGGTCCTGAATATGCTGGTAGCCGCAATACGGCATAGGAACACTTGCAGGAATTTTAAAAAGCCCTCTCTGAGTTTTTTTTTCTCTTTTATTCCCTAGGTGCGACTGAGCATGCATGAAGTCCTGCGCATGCGCGAAGTCCATTCCAGCTCTGCCATCATCGAGGAAGGACCTGTTCAGCATGGCTCCCGAGTAGAGGCCTCTCTCGGTTGAGTAGTCCCAGGATTCGGCTCTGGAGGTCCAGCGAAGGTCCGGAGGCATCCGATTTGTCGTGGACTCGTCCATCTGGTGGCTCTGCGCACTCCGGTGGATCAGTGATGCAGGCAGGTACTCGCGGCGGTCCCGGCGTTCTGGTTGTCGCGTGGGTGGGTCCCTCGAGGAACGCAGCAGTGTCGGTGTCCCCGCAGCAATGTCCGCGTCCCTTGCGTGGGTGGTTTGCTGTCCCCCTCTGTAGCTGGTTGTCTCTTTTTGTGTCTTGGGCCCCTTTTTTGCGATTATGAGGTCGGGCCCGAGTGCGGCTATAATTACTTTCATAGCCTCGTCGACTTGTCGGTCGGTCGGGGGTTCTTCGGATTCAGATGCAGATCCCTCATCCCAGGATTCTTCGTCCTCCCCACATTCTAGGGCCCCACTCATTTCCCGTGCCGACCATTTTGAATCTCGGCTCATGATTGGTCGGAGGTCGGCCATTTTGTCTGACAGTATATTTAAAGATGGCCGCCGATTCAAATTTTGCGTGGGATCGCAAGTCTCCGGTCCGTTTAGGGGGTCGCCTGGGGGAGGATCGCTTACCGATTCTCTTCCATCGTGCTCCTGGTCTGAGTTCGAGTCCCTCCTCGCTGCTCCGCGACTGTTCAGAAGCTCCTGGAGGTTCACGACGAGGTCCTCTTCATCGTTTTTGGATCTCAGCAGCCTCAGTATGTCCAACCGCAGGCTGCTTTCTTTTTTATTACTCAGTCCATCTTTCTCATTTTCTGTATTTATTTCTGGATCGGTTTCCCTTCTCAGGTTTCCTTGCCTTCCCTCTGGTAATTCATCCAGGGTCATCAGTTGACTCTCCATTTCAGCTCCGTGCTTGGCTTCTTGGATCCGTACAGGAGGCTTGCCTTCTCCGTGTATCTTCTCGTTATTGGGTCAAGGAACCATCCTCTGCTACCATATTTGTTACAGTTATCATGGATCTGACCTCAATAACATACATAGACGTAAGTATTTTGATGATGTTAACTTTATTAATACATATACATGTTCATTGCAGGTGAGTTCTGGAAGAGCACATGGACCTGCGTGGGAGGCTCTTATATACCAGGGAGGCGGAGACACAGGTAAGGTGTGGCTAAGCGAGGAGGTGGGTAGGATGGGTGTTACATTTAACCCCTGCTTCCCTAGTACCCGGCCTAACACTGACATGGGTCAGGCATTTGACCGTGACACAACCTTTCCATCGACAAACTCAGGGTCTTAGCCGTTGAGCCACCACATCCCTACAACTAATTAATTATAATGTCTTTTTGCCCCTGCTAACAAGTTGACTTGAATCTTGAGATTCAAGTCCCAATGTTGAGATATAGCACAATAAGCACAGTCAATACATTACAATAGATATTAGCTTGAGAAGTTTGTGGTTATAGAGCAAAATCACACATATGGTTTTCATTTACTCAAGTTTAAGACATTGAGACATCTGCGTATTAAGATGCTACTCCCAGGGGATCAAAGGCCAAATCACACAAGCTTTTATTGTTTGCTCCTCTAGGCTCACCTGCACATAAACACAACCATGACCTGAGAGCTCCACCTTGTACTGACCATGGATCTCTGGAAGGGAGGCCTGCTGTAGCACCAGACAATTTTGTTTGTTTGCATGGAATTCATGCTGGAAGCCTTTGTTGGATTTTACCACCACCTTTAAATTTTTCTATCTCAACGAATGTCAATGCTGCATACCTGGCTAAACCTTGCAGGGAAACCACAGTATCCTGGAAGAAAGTAATAATCTGTTATAGTTTTTAAGTGCATTCCACTTGAAGCCATTAGGCTTCATGCCTCTGTAATATTATTGTTTAGTTTTTGGATTTCAGCAGATTGGAATTTTGTTCATTGTTCTTGTGGTTGTAAATCCATGATCAGACTCAATTTTACAATGATTGTTAAGTATGTCACCATGGTCATTAAGTGAACCATGTGGTTGCTAAATGAACAACATTGTCCTAGTGCCCATCTGCACTCTGCCTGCCCATAACTCTCACTAACTAATCTATTTGCCTTGCCTTTTCCCATGTCATGGTCACATGAGATCTTCACTTAATGACCCATAATTCTAGGCTTACAATGGCAACCGGGACTGCCATGACTAAATAATGTAATCATATAACATTACACTTTACAACCACATCACTTAACAATGGACATTCTAGTCCCAATTGCCATCATAACCTGAGGAGCACCTATACCCTCAATGATATGTTTTGTAAATTCATGGCTCAGTTTTAAAAGAAGCATCTTGCTGTATGACTTACAGAAATATACAACATTGTTTCTACTTTAAAAAATAAATTGAATAAATTTACAATTCTTTTTTTAATCTCTTTCCTTTAGGTAACTTCTTATTGTAAAAGTTGCCTGAAGAGTTTTGCTACAAATGTTGCCTCTCTTAGCCACAGCTATTACTCCCACCCCCACATTGCTGAACTAAAGTTCTATCCATGCATTTGTGAATTAGCAGAAAACTATATTACCATGATATACATTGTTATTGTTTAATCCCCATTTGCACGTATTGCCTCTTTTCTCAGTGACAGCACTTACCCAACTGCTTTCCAAAGTGGGTAAAAAAGGTTAAAAGTTTTTGCAGAAATTAAGGTTACCCTTGGAATAATGGCAGAATACTTTACCCTGGTATCAGTGGTGGTATTCAGCCGGTTCTATCCGGTTCAGGTGAATCGGTAGTGGCAGCTGCAGGAGGCTCTGTCCACTTGCCCAGATGTCATTATGTCCCGTTTTTTACGTTCTGCTTATGCGCAGAGGTGGCATGTGCGAGCGAAGCGAGTGCGCGTGCACGCTCAAATTTGCGAACTGGTAGCAAAGGTAAGTGAATACCACCCCTGCCTGGTATGGTTAAGAATGACTTAAGGCTGTCTCTGATGGCTAGGGATGAGGTGAGAGCAAGTTATGCAGATATAGCAGGAAAAGGTTAAATGCACGTGGGGAAAGTCCTTATTATATCAATGATTCACTGGCAGAATTTTCATATTTGATTGATCAGCCATCCTAACACCAATATATGCTCTACTCCAATAGTTCCCATCCCAAAATTTGATCTTTTACCTGTGTGGAGTAAAAGCCTCCATATGGATTTTGTAGTTTAACAAGGATTTGCACTATCTTGGAAGCATACTTAATATCATCTATAGATACCTCCAGTTTAGACAAATAAGCCAAAAGAAAATAGGCAATGATCTCAGTCTGTGAGGATGATGTCAAAAAAAAAAAGGAAGAAATCTTGGAAGCTAAACTTCCATATGCATTGAATAACAAGCCCCACTGAGAACTTACTAAAACTTCTGTAATAAGCTTTTTATTTTACCTTGTAATCTTGTATTTCTTTAAAATTTTAAAATCATGATAGGACTAAGCAGCTTGTGGTTCAGGAGCCCTCTTTCCCCTTACACTTTTGACATGTTCATAGAAAGTCACTGATTAGAATATAACATTTGGATTCAAATTCCTACTTGATCATTTACTTTCTGGATACCTGTGAGCAATTTTCATATTACTGCCAAAATGGGAATTGTAATGATGCCCTCTATAAGGCTGTTAACAAAATAACAAGGGGGAGACTACCAATAAACTCCATATTGAAAAATAGTATCTTAATGATAGGATAGCAAAAGGCCCATGAAGTAGTAAACCTTGAGCAATCCAAGTTCCTAGTCTCTATGTCTTTTTTTCCCAATATTTGTTCCCAATGGCAATGTTTGCTGCTTTTTAAACCAGTCCTGTTGTTTCGATGAAGAAAGACGCGTAGGCAGGATGATGATTCACGGGAAGGCCCTTCGGTGGGAAGGCACCTTGGGGAAGGCACCCCGACTCCATCCAAAAGGCTCCCTTTTATTGTCATTTTACAGCTACCATGGCAAAACATTAATCATCGTTTACTTGTACTGATTGGTTACAGAAGGCTCATGTTTTTCACGTGAACACCCCATTTCTTTCTCGTGCTCTTTCTGTGTCACACAATGCTACGTGCTGGGTCTTGCATATTTGAGATAGGGTCTCTGGCAGACATTTTGTCTTTGCATTCTTGATGAGATTAAGACTTTGTGTAGGTGCTTGTTTACTCAGAGTGGTTTGCCAGCCACTGAGATAACACTCACCTCCGCATGTCCTCTTTTTTTATTTTAGTTTTTATTTTTTAAGATTTTGCAAGCATACATAATTTCAGATTTGAAGGGCCAAATTCTTGGACGAAATATCACTAATTACCCAGACAAACATTGTATGCAACAGCAACAACAAATCAAAGCAATAATGACTAATATAATAATGGATACCATTTGTCGTACCCATCCAAAATCTGGGAGCCAAGACCATAACCACTCCCATGGGGATTGTGGAATAGTGGATCCAATTGGATTATCTGCAATCATGTTTTCCATGTGTTCAATCATAGCTGAAATATTTGCCTTATGATCAGTAATCTACATACAACAATGTGAATGAATTAAAGCACATACCCCACTCTTGGCCACTAGAATGATATCTAATGCATATCGATTTTGCAACACTATATCTCTAATTTGTGACATCTCTTCATTGATCAATTTTAGGGAGTGAACAGTAGCCTTAAACAATGCAGTTGTCCAATTTGCTAAAATATGCAAATCTCTATAATTCATCATTACTCCTAAAGGAGGAAGAACACCCCTTGCTAACATGGTCGCAGTGTAACGATTAATGGGATTTTGAACATCTATGTTTCGATGATTCCTTAACTGTCCTTTAGATAAATGATCAGATATCACTACAGAGGGAGCAATGTATCCTAGAGTACAACGACCAGACCACCATGCAGGAATATGTTGATATGCCTTTCTACCACATAGCATCCAAACATTATTTAAAAGCGGAATTGCTAAGTCGTCTGATGACTGGGTCTGCTTGACCATAGATGCCGCTGCAGTACAAAGGAACAACCCACTACACCTTAAAACATCTGTTGGTCCTGGACATGGGCATGTTGTAGGACACCCTAATATCTGGTGTGTACACCCATAGTAAGTGAAATTATGTAAATGTTCATATAGGGTACCATTCAAGAAAGAATTGTTTCTCTTCACAATGGGGCTAAGAATAAATGTTGTGTTACAATAAGGATACTTTCCAACATCCACAGATGCACGCCTAGCTGCGGTGCTTTTGATGAATTCCCAACAGTATGTTGCTACTTCCTGAAATCTGCTTCCAATGGCTAGGATAGTGTTCTTGCCAGTCGTCTTAATGTCTCTAACGCTTCCATCCTTCCAAATGAAAGTTTTCCATTTCGTGTCATTAAAAGGAACAGCATGTATTAAAAGTCCTCCTTTGACATGTGGGGGAACGTGCATACAGATCCAGCAATCAGTTTTACCTATTAATTGAGAGATATTCTGCACATCCCATATATAGGAATTTTGATCCCAAAGACCTTGTTCTGGAATTCCATGTTGCAAAGTCATCATAGCCGCGCAAGGAGGGAAAATACACATAAAAATAATACACATTACAATGGTTACAGAATTAGCATTTAAACAAGAAAAAAGCTGCTACTAAAAAGTTCTCCGGTGTCTGTGGCATGTTCTTTTCTGTAGCAATTTTGTGGATTGAACAGAAAGGGCTTTAATCTGTCCCCAGGTCATGTGATGAGCCTGGCGAGGTGCTCGGTCCCAATCCTGCTGAGGGTTCTGCAGGCTGAGTGAGAAGTTCAGGATCAGGTTCTTCAGTCCTTCGTGCCATGCCATCTTTCCACGGTTTTACACACCTAGCAGGAATCCACACCTGTAGGAGCAAACACAGCAGCATATCCCCATCCCCATGTCAATAAGGGAACAGGTCCACGCCATTCGGGATTAGGCAATAATCTATACATTACCTGTGGCTGGGGATGACTTATTCTACTTCCAAAATGATTATCTCTGGAGTTGATAAATTTGTGATATTAAGATGATTCAGAGTAAACAGAACTTTATTTAACCATTCCTGTTTACCAGGGAGACTTATAGGAATCCCTCCTGTTTGTTTGTGTTTATCCAAAGCAGACTTTAATGTAAAATGTGCACGCTCCAGTATGGCTTGTCCTGTATAAGGTATGCCAAAAAGATGTTCAATTTGCCATGTGTCATAAAATTCAGCAAAGGAGCGATTACAATATGTAGGGCCATTGTCTGTTTTTATCGCAGAAGGTAGGCCCATGACAGCAAATGTTCAAATACAATGATTAACAACATGTTTAGTGGCTTCTCCTTTCTGAGGAGTAGCCCAAATAAAATGAGAGAAAGTATCAATGGTTACATGAAGATATTTCCAAGGAGCAAAAGAAGGATATTGAGTTACATCCATTTGCCAAAGTTCATTTGCTTTAAGCCCTCTCGGATTCACCCCAATGGAAGGAGATGGGGTGATTTGAGAACAGTGAGGACATTGTTGTATAATCGCTCTAGCATGGTCTAAAGGAATGTGAAATTGTTTCACTAGAGCCTTGGCATTTTGATGAAACATAAAGTGACTTTCCCAGGGAGTAATAGATAAAACATGCTGCTTTGTGGCAGCATCTGCAACAGCATTTCCTTCTGATAACATACCTGGGAAAGACTGATGACTCCTAATATGTGCAATATAAATTTGATTCTTTCTGAAATGCAAAAGCTGTTGCAACATCAAAAAGAGGGACAAGAGATCCTCATCCAAAGATGGTGTAACATATGCACCAGGGAGGGAGGTGACAATTTGACAAACATACTGACTATCTGAAATAATATTAAGGTCTTGAGTTGGAAAGGTTTGCAAAGCCAATATTACAGCTGCAACTTCTGCATGCTGAGCGGATTTTTGCGGGGGTGTGATTTTAGTAACCCATTTTCCATGCTCAAGCCAGGCAGCTGTGCCCCATTTTGCCCCCCATCAGTGAAGACTGTGAGGGCATTCACCAAAGGTTTTAATGAGATACTATGCTGAACTATGATTTCTATTTGATTAAAGGCAAGCAGGCGCGGATCTGCAGGAATATGATAAGAGATTTTCCCAACGTAATCAGTCAGCGCTGCTTGCAAAAGAGAGGAGAAGCTAACCATGCGTTCCCATTCTTTCAATGGCAAGAGAACTACGATATTAACAAGATCGAGACCTAGATAACGAAATGGCTCTTGTAGCTGTACCTTCTCTGGTGCTATCTGCAAACCATATGCAGCTAGATCTTGTGTTAAATGTTTCAGCCAGTAGGGAGGAATTTGTGGCCCAGCAATTAAAATATCATCCATTTGTATAAAGGCAGGATGTAAAATGAAATTGTGTTATAAGAGTAAAATAATACAGGGTCAGCCTAGAACTGTGATGGCGAACCTATGGCACGGGTGCCACAGGTGGCACGTGGAGCCATATCGGTGGGCACGCGAGCTCAGCTCCGGCACGCATGCGTGCACCAGCCAGCTGATTTTTGGGCCTTCTGGGCCCACCAGAAGTCAGGAAACACGCTGTTTTCGGCCTCTGGAGGGGGTTGGGAAGGCCGTTTTTGTCCTCCCCAGGCTCCTAGAAAGGCTCTGGAGCCTGGGAAGAGCAAAAAACAGGCCTACCAGGCCCACCGTGCCATCATGTGCCAAAAACGGGGGGAGCACGGGGGGGCAGGGCACATAGAATTATGGATGTGGGCACACGTGCGTGTGACCCCACCGCGCTCCCCCCGCTTTTGGCACCCGATGGCAAAAAGGTTAGCCATCACTGGCCTAGAAGATCTCTGAAGGGCCCCTGTGACTTGAGAAAGTTGCAGAGTTTAAAAAGTTAAACCGCAGAGGTGCTATGTTAAAATGCAGAACTAACCACATGGAGTTTCCTGCCTAAGGAATAAGGGAGGGGGCAAGGAAATAAGCAGAAACTCAGACAGACTTGTAGCCCCCACCTTTATCAATGAGTCATTAAGAAGCTGAAGCCACCCTATTTTCCACAACAAAGGAATGACAAGATTACAGGGGCTTGCAACATTCAAACAAATATGAGACACAGGAAAGAAAAACAAACACTCAAAAAGGAAAAGAAATAGGGAATGAACAACGACAAAGAGCTGGGAAAAACAGAGAGTGGACTATAAAACAATTATTTGTCAGATCCAGGACAGAAAAACTCAATCACAAACAAAAACAGGATTTCAACACCATAAAGCAATCACACACACAAACCAAAGGATTCACACGCCAAATCAAAAAGAATTTCAAAAGATTTTAAAGAGTCACATAGAAAATCAAAAGATGTTTTAGGATTTAAAAAGAATACTTAGAGTTCAAAACAGGCTAGCCTCGGAACGCTGTGCTTATATTTGTTTCTTGCCTGCTTTCCTAAAAACAATAAACTAATTCTGCTCTCAAGCAGCTGACCTCCAATCATTTCTAAGTAATCTCTCAGGGAGTTTTGAATTTAAGAAGGGAAAGCTCTGCCTTCCAACAATCCTTAAAGGGAAAGGCTTCTTTTTTTCCTTTCAACACCGGGAAAAAACTGATGACTTCTGCACTGATTTACCCAGTGAAACGTCTTCTTACTTTTATGGCAAACAGTTTTTGGTCTATTTACTTGACCTCCTCCTGGCCCATTGTCTTTGTGGGCTCCACCATCAGGAGCTTTGCATTGCTGTTTAAAATAACCAGGTTTATTACAATTAAAACAATTGCCTTTGAGCTTGCCAGACTTTCCTTGTTTTAAGGCAGCTGCTAAGGCTTCCATCTGATGTTGAGCTTGTCTCTGGGGATTAACTACTTGTATGACAGGAAAAGTTTGGAGACCCTCTGCAAGTTCTACCCCAGAGTCTCTTTTGTTTGCTCTTCCTGAAACCCTGCTCTAACAGCTGAAAACGTCTCCTGTAAAGGAGAAATTGTTAAGGGAGCTGTCGGGGAACTACTTTCTACTGGCTGCAGCGTAGCAGCCGGAGAACTTAGCTGAAAATAAGAGGGAGGGGGAGCAGACCCCTGATCAGGAAACAGAGAGAGAGATGGTGACGGTGCCTTGAGTTTATGAGTCCCCATAACCTCTACTGCTTCCTTACATTTCTGCCACAGCAACAAATGCTTTATTTCTGCTCGTGGCAGTGAGTCCAAAGTTCCTTCTTTAAGATACCATGGGCACTGACAGCCTATTTTATGTACTAACTGTTCTAACTCTCTTAACTTAATTCCTGCCATTCCATTACTTTTAAGTATTTTCCTCAGTTCTTGTGCATGAAACTTCTGCTGAACTGAGATTCCCCCCCCCCCATACTCACGAAATTTTGGGAGCGTAGTTCGCTGAGGTGCACCTGGGCTTGTCCGGCCGAATGAGCATAGGAGGTATCAAGTCTATCACGTCGGGGTCACCAGATGTTGTTTCGATGAAGAAAGATGCGTAGGCAGGATGATGATTCACGGGAAGGCCCTTTGGTGGGAAGGCACCTTGGGGAAGACACCCCGACTCCATCCAAAAGGCTCCCTTTTATTATCATTTTACAGCTACCATGGCAAAACATTAATCATCGTTAATGATGACAACCAATCACTTGTACTGATTGGTTACAGAAGGCTCATGTTTTTCACGTGAACACCCCATTTCTTTCTCGTGCTCTTTCTGTGTCACACAATGCTACATGCTGGGTCTTGCATATTTGAGATAGGGTCTCTGGCAGACATTCTGTCTTTGCATTCTTGATGAGATTAAGACTTTGTGTAGGTGCTTGTTTACTCAGAGTGGTTTGCCAGCCACTGAGATAACACTCACCTCCACACAGTCCTTTGCCTCGGCAAACTTATATTTCTTGCATTGAAATACAAAAAACCAAAGAGAAAGTAATCCCACTGTTATTAGGAAATGTTAATAAATTTAGACTTGCAAACTAGTTCGCCCTAATGGACACATTCTTTTTTTTTTATTATTATAAAAGTTTTTATTGGTTAAAAATAAACAATATTATCACTTACAATATGTAGAATTTTCATTATCCTTTTACAAAGATAATATATAATTACTTTTTTTCACATACAGCAGATCTTCCCTTATTAAAATTACAAATTTAGCAACCGGATTTATATAAAAATATCAGTTCAATATCCAGAGTAATATTAAAGTTTACAAAAATAAGAGATATCATAAAAGGCACAAAATAATATATTCCTCTCACTTCATCATTTCTTGGTTCTAGATCTCAAGGTTCTGGCCTTAGCACCCCCTTCCTCCCGGACCGCCATGGCCTTGCCCGCCCCTGCTCCTTGATCATCTAGTACCACCCCTTCCTCGGTTCCTGTATCTTCACCCTCTAGGAGGGTCTTATGTTGCTCCAGATAGGCCTGAGCCTCCATCACACTATTAATTTTCTTCCTACTGCCCTCCCAGAAAATCATCAAACCTTCCGGCATCAACCACCTGAAGCCTATTCCCTTAAGGTACAATTTACTTGATAAAAAATAATAATTTCTTCTTGATTCTCGTACCTGTCTAGGGATCTGCTTCAAAATGGTGACCTCCTTGCCCCTGTATATCAGCGCCCCCGATCTTTGAGTTCTCAGTATTTCATCTCTCGTTTCCCTTCTCACAAATTTAATGTGGACCTCTCTTGGGACACTATGTAAAATTGCATATTGTGAATTTACTCTATAAACTAGATCCATGTCCCATCTCATAAAATCCAAACCTCTTTCAATAAATTCGCCCAACAATTTAACCATCACTTCTCGCAGATCTTCCTGGTCCACTTCTTCCACATTTTGAAACCTGAGAAAATAAGACATTCTATCCAGCTGCGAAGTTAAAATTACATTTCCTCTCATTTCTTCCCTCTTCTGGATTGCCCGCACCTCCCCCTCCAAACCTCCCACCTTTTTCTTGTTGTCCTCAACCACCTGTTGAACAGCACTTAAATCTTTTTTCATAACTACCATTTCAGATTTTATTTCCAATTGCCCTTTTTGCAAGATATCAAGTTTATCAAGTTTCTCATCCAATTTTGCCAATTTCTGCAAAATGTTTTCAATGTCAGCTGCGGCTGGTCTTTGTCCTTTAGCCATCTTACAGTAATAAAGAATGAGAGGTCCTCAGGTAGGGACAAGCATCCAGAAAGAGAAGGTTCTCTTAAAAATCAGCTCTATTTCCTCACGATCCGCCAGAGGGCGCTCACAGGAGCAACGAGTCCGGCTTGTAGAGTAGGTCAAACAGGAAACCAGAGGTGGGTGATGTCATCAATTATATACAAAGAAGCAGGAAATCAAGCTCCAGCCATGTTTCTCCAGAAGGACAGAGCCTCCCTTCCCAAATTCTGCCTCCACCATTCTCCACAAAAAATCAGTAAAGTAAGAGGTCTCCTTATTTTTTCTCGCTCTTTCTTCTCAACTACGGCGCCCTTCCCAGCTACAAGGGGGGGGAGAAACTTCAACCCCCCCCCTCTCACCCGCAGGACGCCTCGTTGCTTCGCCAGTCAAAGTCTCTCCTTTTCTAGTTATTCTCCGGCCTGCATCTCTTCCTCTTCCGATCGCCTCTTTACCTGCTGCCTTAATTTCGATATACACCGGGTCCTACAGGCACATAGGCACGTAACGGCCTTGGAATGGCCGCTGTGTGCTGCCCACACTCGCTGGAGCCTCGGGCGCGCCAGCATTGGCCGCCCAGCCCCTGGAATTGAGGCAGGGGACCCCTGGCGAGCCGCCCTTAACGGCGGATACCCCCAAACCAGGGCACCCGGCCCCGAGGGGCCTCCAAGCGGGGGGGGGGGGATTCAGACGCTGGGGCAAAGAACCCAAACAACGTCTGCTGCCATCTGGAGCCAGAAGTCGTCTCCCTAATGGACACATTCTTATTCTGAAAGGAACTGCAGAAGCACTCTTTTACTTTTGAAATGTTTACCTTTTCTTTTCAATGTTATAACCTTTGTTTTAATTCAGGAATATAACTTGCAGAGGTATGGACAAAATGGGGTATTAATCAATGCTGTAGCATATGAGTTTATTAAAAAAAAACTTTTGAGGATTCATGAAATTTAAGGGAGGAAATATGTGCTGTAAATATTTGTGATGCTTAAGTTGTATAGTGGTATGGTATGGTATGGTATGGTATGGTATGGTATGGTATGGTATGGTATAGTGGTGAAATCCTGCCGGTTCTGTCCAGCTCGTGACAGGTTCAGGTTCCTCTTCAGGCAGAGTAAGGCATCATCTACCAGGCTCCCCTGTAATACCAAAATATTCAGTAAGGGTTCAAGCAGGAGGATAGCCTATAACCCTGGTGGCAAACCTATAGCACAGGTGCCAGAGGTGGCACGCAGAGCCATAGCCATGCCATAGGGCAGGTATTGGCAAGCCATGGGCTCTTTCGTCCCTCCACTGCAGCTCCCTGTCAGGTGATCCCACCACTGGCTGGCCCAACCCCTTGCCCTCCCCTCCCAGTCACCCCAAAGGAGTCTTTGAGGGCTGAATGCCGAGAGGCATGGATTTACTCCGCCTTCTGTGTTCCCACCCCATGCTGAAGTGAACTAAATGGGCCAGGGTCTCTCTCCCTGCTAAGCAGCCCCACCAAGCCCGCTTGCAAACTCCACCAAGTGCGGCTCCAAACATTCACCTTGCACATCCCTTCCGGCCAGTGCCAGTGTGGTGGCGGCGGCAGGGAAGGTGCGCACCCTGCCTGCTCTGCTCTTGCCAGCCAGAGGTGGGACTCCATGCTGCCTCCTTCTAGCCAAAGTGCCACATTTGTTTGCTTGCTGGTTGCCTCCAAGGAGGGAGCTGCGCTTAGGCTGCCCGGGGCCCTGCCGTGGGGAGAGAGAGAGGGAAGGGGTGTGTGTTCCCCAACAGGATCCAGGTTGGAGTTGCCTTATTTTGCATGGATCTCCAATGCTTGGCTTTGTCTGCCAACCTCCACTCCCCCTCCACAGCCCAAGTGGTTGGATTCACACAACATGTGAAGCTGGACGGGAGAGCATGGATGGATGGAGAGAGAGAGAGAGAGAGAGAGAGAAGGGTAGGTGAGTGGGTGAATGGATGGATGGATGGATGGATAGATGGATAGATAGATAAATGAGACAGAGAGAGAGAGAGAGGGAGAGAGGGAGGGAGGGAGGAAAAGAGAGAAACAGAGAGGCAGAGAGAGAGAAAGAGAGGGAGGGAAAGAGAGAGGGAGGGAGAAGAGAGACAGAGAGAG